>CM019063.1:169754696-170135851 GCA_009667805.1 Leptobrachium leishanense | reverse complement strand
TATATATATATATGATGTGGTGAAGTGTATATTATGTGTGTGTAAATTGTATATATATATATATATATATATATAATTTTACACACACATAATATACACTTCACCACATCATATATACACACACTCATCACCACATCATATATACACAAACACTCACCATATATACACACACATCCACACATATACACACACACACATAATATACACTTCACCACATCATATATACACAAACACTCACCATATATACACACACATCCACATATATATATATATTATATACACACACACACACATAATATACACTTCACCACATCATATATACACAAACACTCACCATATTATACACACACATCCACATATATATATATACACACACAACATAATATACACTTCACCACATCATATATATATACACACATCACCACATCATATATACACAAACACTCACCATATATACACACACATCCACATATATATATATATACACACACACACACACATAATATACACTTCACCACATCATATATACACAAACACTCACCATATATACACAC
The DNA here is from genome assembly GCA_009667805.1 of Leptobrachium leishanense. Classification (NCBI taxonomy): domain Eukaryota; kingdom Metazoa; phylum Chordata; class Amphibia; order Anura; family Megophryidae; genus Leptobrachium; species Leptobrachium leishanense. The sequence continues at coordinate 170,135,297 of CM019063.1, read as the reverse complement.
ACATCCACATATATATATATACACACACACACACACACACACTGATGTGGTGATGTTTGGGTGTAATGTGTATATTATGTGTGTGTGATGTGAAAATGTTTATATGATGTATATATTATGTGTATGTGTACAAAGAATGTATACACAATAGTACGTGTGTATAGGATGTGTATACACAGAGATATTGTGTTTTTACAGTATGTATAGGATGTGTAATTGTAAAAAAATTTGTAAAATAAAATGATTTCATTTTAGGAGACAAGTCTATGTGTGTGTGTTTTTTTTAGGTTTTTTGGATGTTGGAGTGGAGAGCAAAATTCCAGGGGCCCAAAAAAATATTTGCCCGGGCCCAGTCAATATTAAAGACGGCCCTGCCCGTGTGTCCCCCCCTATCTGAGTCCCCTTCCCCCCTTCCCTCTCAGAAGTGAGCTTCCTGACATAGCCCACCAATTGCTGATTGCTCTGACATGTCCCGCCAAAATTCTCCTTACGTGACCCAAGATTTACGGTTGCACAGTATTAACACTCGAGGTCTCAATATCCCCGAAAAAAGATCACGTCTATTGAGAGATCTCAGAACTTCAAGAACGTCCGTCGCCTTCCTCCAAGAGACGCATTTCCGTGCGGATTCTGCCCCCAAATTAGGGGACTCTAACTTCCCTACTGCCTTTTTTAGTAATTACACCCTGAGCAAGTCCCGTGGAGTAGCAATTTTGCTGTCTAAAGATGTACCATTCATAGCTGAGGCAACAGAAACAGATGACGGAGGTAGGTACCTCTTTGTGAGGGGCACCATCCTAGATACTGTTTATACGTTTGCATCGGTGTACCTACCGAACAAGAAACAACACTCGTGTTTAGCACGAATACTCAGATCTCTGGAGGCGTTTGAGAGAGGTATTACTATCTTAGCAGGAGACTTTAATGTAACGATGGACCCTCGAATGGACTCCTCAACTGGCACCTCGACCACTCCACCCCATGTGATACGTAACGTCCGACGGTCATTACAAGATTGCAGGCTTGTGGATGTGTGGAGGACATTACACTCCACTGAACGCGACTATTCTTTTTTTTCCGCAGTCCATACGGTGCACACACGCATTGATTACTTTTTCATGCATTATCAGGACTTAAGCCTAATCACGGCGGCGGATATCTTGGCTACTACGTGGTCTGACCACGCACCACTATCACTCTCGCTTCATTCGTCGCTTTTTGTTCCCCGGGAACGGACCTGGCGCCTCAATTTATCCCTCCTGGACGACCCATTAGTTTTAGCTGAACTACATACCACTCTCTCTAATTTCTTTACTGAAAATTCGTCGCAAGATACCCCGTCCCGGTGACCTGGGAAGCCCATAAGGCGGTTATCCGAGGGTTTTTTATCAACAAAGGTACAGCCCGTAAAAAACAGCGCGCAGAGGAACTCCAAACTCTCACTGCAGCCGTGAGAGCCCTTGAATTGGAATATGCTTCCTCTAATGACGAGGCCTCATACCAACAATTACTACAGACCCGACAGACACTTAATAAGATCTTAAACGCCTCCATCCGCTTTCAGGCCTTACGGACTCGTTCGTTCTTCGCGTTACAGGAGAACAAACCAGGACGCCTCTTGGCAAGAGTGCTGCGCACTAGGCGCATCACCTCATACATTCCCAAGATACGTACGGCAACCGGTACCCACTCGACCGACCCTCGGGACATATCTGCGACCTTCCTTAAATTTTTTCAAGACCTTTACGATCTGGAGACAGCGGGTATACCATCACCATCACCGGATCACTTAGATGCTTACCTTTCCCGGACGGTCACGCGTTCCCTTGGATCGCTAGATAGGACCTCTTTAAATGCGGAAATTACCTCGGCGGAAATTATGACAGCCTTAAAGACGACGAAAAAGGGGAAAAGCCCGGGCCCTGACGGGCTACCGATCGAGTATTATAAGGCATGTACTAAAGAACTGCTACCAGCTCTCGCGACTCTTTTCAACGCCATACGGAGTGGGGTCCCCATACACCCTCACTCTCTGACAGCAATAATCTCCTTGATACCAAAGCCTGGGAAAGACCACACGGCCTGCGGCAATTACAGACCGATTTCACTGTTGAATAACGACATGAAATTGCTGGCTCGCATACTGGCGGATCGATTGAAACGCTTTTTACCACAGCTAATTGACCCCGATCAAGTTGGATTCATACCCGGTCGAGAAGCCAGAGATGCAACCACCAGAATACTAAATGCCTTAGCACTCGCTGGGCAGTCAAAGTCACCATTATTGCTACTGTCGACTGATGCCGAAAAGGCCTTCGACAGGGTACTTTTGCCCTTTCTGTTTCGGACATTGCAGCGTTTCGGTATCGGAGAGGAATATCTGTGCTGGGTTAGGGCTCTCTACCTAACGCCGTCAGCGAGGGTACGTGTTAACGGAGCTCTCACACAACCATTCCAGATTCATAATGGTACTCGGCAAGGATGCCCTCTATCACCATTGCTCTTCGCGCTGAGCCTGGAACCTTTATTATCCTCTATCAGACAAAATCCACTTATTAAAGGAGTTCAAGGAGAGAGAGTGGAACATAAGGTATCGGCATATGCGGATGACCTGATGTTTATCATGCCGGATCCAATAGGAACAATGCCGGAAGTCCTACGGGAACTACAGATTTACGGTGATCTCGCAGGCTTTAAAATCAACGATACGAAGTCGGAACTGCTGGCGGTCTCGTTACCAACATCCTGGAGAAGCGACACTGAGAGAACGGTATCCCTTTCGATGGTGCGCTACCTCTCTAACCTACCTGGGGATTCGCCTAACTTCGGATTACTCAAAACTTTATGCTCTTAATTACATGTCCTTACTAGATACTTTCCAATCGGACATCGCAAGATGGTCCCCTAAATATTTATCTTGGACGGGCCGCGTTGGAGTAATTAAGATGAACTTTCTACCACGACTCTTATACCTGTACCAAGCTCTCCCGATTTCACTGCCACGGACGTATCACCAGTCGATCCGCACGCACTTCACAAAATTCATCTGGCCACACGGCCGCCCACGACTCAAATATGCTACGCTCTGCAAGCCAAAACAGAACGGAGGTCTTGCACTACCTGATACGCATCTTTACTATATAGCAGCTCAAATGAACAGAATAGTGGACTGGACGGTAGGCTCGCCGGAACAGAAGTGGCTAGACCTGGAAGAAGTTTTGGCAGGACGCCCCCTATGGACGCTTCCTTGGCTGTCCTGGAGAACGGTTCAGACACTTAAGCATTCAGCCTCCCCAGTTGGACACACGCTACACGTTTGGCACAAAACCAGAACGAAATTCACGTTGTCAACCTACCCATCACCGTTGCTCCCGCTTGTACATAATCCTGACCTCCCGACATCGATTTTGCCAACCTTAAGGGAACGCTTCACGGATACTACCAAATTCCGCGCACATCACTTGTTACAAAACGGAACTTTCATACCGCTTGATTCGCAGGGACAACCGGACTCCACATTCGCGATACGTTTTAACTACCATCAAGTTAGAACATTCCTTACACGGTTGTCGGGCAACACCTCTCTTGTCAGACAGCTGACTGCCTTTGAATCTATGTGTCAAAGGACATCCCCGCTGGCACATGGTATTTCCACGATGTATCGTATGCTCCGGACGGTGGGCGAGGCACCCCCGGATTTTATGGCACGTTGGGAACGCACTCTTGGTTCCCCTATCTCTGATGACTCATGGGCTAAATCACTAGCCCTGACGCACTTCGGATCACCAATGGCTAAACTACAAGAAACCTCATATAAAATACTGACATTCGGGTACAGCGCGCCCGCCCTGATTGCCACTTTTGATGCGTCTCACTCGCCGACTTGCTGGAGATGCAACATAGCAGTAGGCACATACTTACATATTTGGTGGGACTGCGCATCTCTCAAACCATTTTGGAAGATGGTCCATGACCTGGTGCTCCGCACGACGGATGTGGATTTGGAATTCACACCGCAAACTTTCCTACTACTCATGTTACCGTTCTCGGTGAAGGTGCTGAAGAAATCAGTCATGTTACGCATCCTCTTAGTCGCCAGAACACTGATTCCTCTATACTGGAAGACTGGGAACATACCAACACTGAAAGCACTAGTTGACAAAATGGAGATTCTGCGTTCCAATGAGGAACTAGCGCTTACACCATCAGCGGCAGCACAACATTTCACCAACGTGTGGTACCACTGGGTTGCCTACTGCTCCTCGGTGAACTTTAGAACGGACTTAGCAGCAAATGCGAACACGGTGGAGGCTGTAGGGCCGCCTAGTCCACAGGAGGAAGGCGACGGACTACTTCTCATGACTGGTCCTGAGCGGCAACATACGCTCTCATGAACTCACTGTGTATTGTTCCCCTTATGTTGGCCCTTCCCCCACCACACCCTCTGCCACTTTTCACTTCTTTTCTTACTGTCCTTTGCTACTCTTTTCTCTTTCGGTGAAGAACCTCTCGCTACGTGAAGATCCCTAGACTGCTGGATCCATTATTCATATATTGGATTCATACAATGGCTTAGCGCTGACCTAACTCGCCTTTGTTCTCTGAAAAAGTCACTTCAGCACTGCTAATGGAATGGGATATATTTGTTTCTCATATGTGTTCAAGTACTGTGACCTCCTATTGTACAGGTCGCTGGTGGTTCTTGATATTGAGGAATACCGAAGTCGCATTTGAATCACCACTATAGGTCTTTCACCCTGACTGACCACTTCTTACTGTATGTCGTACTCTGTGAAATCGCTTTGGTATCCAAATCTATGTCTGTTATTACTTTTGAAAACTCAATAAACTCTTTATTAAAAAAAAAAAAAAAAAAAAAAAAAAAATCTTTATGCCACAAATTTTGTCCCCCTGCTTCGGGTCCTGGAAAAAGACCTTACTCGATGGGCCATCCCGCACATCACGTGGTTTGGACGCATAAACGTCCTTAAAATGAACGTTCTTCCAAGAGTCCTTTATTTATTGCAAACCCTGCCGATACATGTCCCATCTGCCTTCTTCCGCTCATTGCAGTCCCTCTTCATTAGATATGTCTGGGCTGGGAGTAAACCAAGACTGAGCGTGACATTGCTGACAGCCCCTCGCTCTCGTGGAGGTCTAGCTCTGCCGCATCTGCAGCGCTATTATCAGGCTGTTCATCTTCTGCGATTGGTGGAGTGGAGCTTGGGTACCTCTGGTAAACAGTGGGTGGCGTTGGAGCATGAACTGGCAGGCCACTCGCTAACCTCCCTCCCTTGGCTTTTAGGCACCACTGCCCTTACTGACATCCCCGCACACCCGACAGTTTCGGTCACACTGGCCATCTGGCGTCAGCTACAGAGGTCTACGCAGCTAGCCCCCTGGCCCTCTCTGCTTCTCCCTCTCAGTCACTTACCGGCCTTCTCGCCACGACTGCTACCTCTCACTGACGCGGCTCTGCCACGGAACCCCCTACCTGGCCTTTACATTGATGGTGACTGACCTAAAGCCCCAAAGGACGTACCGTTGGCTCACCCCGACTCCTTTCTTACGACATTCCATATGCACTGCCTCATAACCTATCTCCGCTCCCTGGCGCCATTAGAAAAATACACTCGCCCACTGACCGCATTTGAACAAGTGATCACCCGTAAGACTCTTCCCCAACATGGCATATCGACTCTGTACGGTGTCCTGCAAAACCTCTCCCCCTCCACACCCCCATATGTGGCGAAATGGGAGACGGAACTCCACCAAACATTCACAGAGGAAGAGTGGAGTCAAATGTTTGCGCTCAATACCCGGTGTTCCATTGCTACTCGTACACAAGAAACGGCTTACAAGCTGCTGTCGCGATGGTATAGGGTGCCCACCACTATTGCTACATATTCGGTCACGGCAGATGCCTCCTGCTGGAGGTGCGGATCACAGCGCGCTGACCTCTTGCATGTATGGTGGTTCTGCCCAGTGCTGCAACCCTTCTGGACACTGGTTCACGATGCCATTAGTAAAATCTCTGACACTCCACCTTCCTATACACCAGCGGCCATGCTGCTCCACCACACGCCGCTACCTGTGGACACCTACAGAAACTCTCTTGATATTCGTCTACTGAATGTCGCCAAAGCGGTGGTACCCAGGCACTGGAAATCCCCGATAGCCCCTACTTTTCGAGAATGGCTAGATGAAGTCCAACGTATCAGGGATGTGGAGGATCTGTTGCACCAATCCTCCGGCACCTCCGCCAAACACCTGCGGCGTTGGTTTTATTGGTCTACACCAGCATGCTCCCCACCTCGCAACTCAGTAGATCTCCCTTAACCGCAATTGAATAACAAATGACTGGCCAACCCCCTAGCCCCCACCTTTTTCTCTTATTCCCTTGTCACAGGTTATATCCCTACTCCTGTTTTACTTAACTTTGTATTATATATGTTCATGTATGATGTTCAATGAGACGCCGTATCGAAAATACGCACTTTATTATCTGATACCTACGTCCCAAATAACTCGCAACTGTTTGAATATGTGGCACTGCACTTAATGTCATGTAATGTATGTTTCAAAAAACTTAATAAAACTTTATTACAATAAAAAAAAAGAACGTTAGCTTTTGAACTCTAGATGGTGCTCTTTATCACACAATTTCACACGGGGTCTGCATTATCAGCAAACAGGCAGAAATGGGCTTTGTGCAGATACAGTAAATGTGAGAACGAAAGATTTAAAAAAGTCAGATCTCCATATGGGTATTTGTAGTGATCATAATGAGATTATTAGCAATGCAGCTTGCAATAAATACCAATAGAATAAGGATAATATCTGTGTATGGAAATTAGAGACTCTAATTTAGAGTAATACAATGTATTTGTTCTGTACAGGGATTTTCAGTCATTTTAACCCCCTGAATCTTATTCGTGTTGGACCTTTTATTCCTTCCTCTGCCTGGATGTTGTAATCCAGCAGCGATTCAAATCAATGGAATCCCAAGTGACACCAAGCAGCTGGACAAGTTTGTTTAACTTTGTATTGGAGGTTTGGGGCTCCTATTTGCAGTTTGTTTACAGTAATATAGGGTGAGAGATAAAGTAAAGAAATGTGTGAAAAGTGTGTTCTCAGGGGCTCACTACTAATCTTGCTATAAAAAAAGTATGCAAAGGAGTATTGATATACTAAGGATTGCTTTTTTCAATGTATTACAATGCAAAAATCAAGGTAGTGCAAAGGTTAATTTGGGGGGCATGGCCAAATGAAACTTCAACTACTATTTACATAAACAGGTTTTGAATATGTATTGTAGTTTAGAGACTCATTGCTGTTACTTTTATTGCTTTCTAGCTCTGTGTCAGGACTCACCGGTGCAACAACAGTGTATGAACCCAAGTATGCGGTGAAGCAGAGGCAATGTTCAGTTATAAAGTCCAAATGGGGGTTTATTGCAATACACGGGAAGCAGGATCGAGGGGTGAAGCATGGAGTTGGACACAGGGGAAAAAAATACAAAGGAGACTTACTGGACACACTTGAAAGACAGAGCACAGAAGGTGAGTAGCAGGACAGGGTGCAGGTATTCAGAGTACAGGGCTGTAGATGAGTGTCTAGAAGTGCTGGGAGGAGTCCAGTAGCAGGGATGGTATGGCAGATGTTCGCAGGTACTGAATACAGCAGTGGTCCTTAGGCATAGTGGGGGTCAGGGCACAATGGGGTTCTGTCAATGGGGTTCTGTAGGCACAGCGGGGTTCTGTAACGTGCTATCCAGGCGGGTAATCCAATAGCAGGGTCCAGGAACAAGCCATAGTACGTGGGCAGGCGACAATCAAGGAAGGTCAGTAGATAAAGCAAGGGTCAGGTTCACATGTAAACACAAAAAGCAATATGGGAGAAGGTTACTGGTGACGAGCTGAGCGGAATGCTGAAGCATGGAGTTCTGGGCGAGGCTACCTTTTAAGGTTATCTAATCAAGTGGGATGAGGTATACCTGAGGTATAGTGTAACAGACCAGTACCGGGAACAGGGATCTGGAGGACATGAGCAGGTCTTTCCAAGATCTGGCCTGGACCAGGGTCAGTACATTAAAAAGTGCTGGCAGGCTCAATCATGAAGGTGCAGTACCGACTTTGAACTTTTTGCCGCTGCGTCGACGGCGTGGGACATGACATTCTGTCACAAATGCGCATACCTCAAATATTGAAGGGATATAAACAACCCAATAGAGACACTTAAGAGTCTATTCACAAAGCACAGAAATTTCAGTGCTTTTCACTTTACTGACTTTACTGCACTTTACGTACAGAATTTGCGTAGCACCTGTGCAGAATGATGGATCGGAGCTGCATGCATGCTCAGTTCTGATCCATCAGCTGCCTCTCTGAGACCGAACACTACAGCTTGTAATATTTGCATATGTATATCCTAACCAATCATTGCCAGTGTTCAAATTGTCTGTTGACCGTTAATTGTCTGAGACAGTTGTTAGTTTGCCTTTCGGTGAGCAACGGTCATTCAGCAACTCGACTGTATTATAATAAAACCAGCACCACGCTTATCCTAAATACTGCATCTGAGAGTCATTGGTACAAACACCTCAGCAGCACAAAACCTAAACATTACATATTGTCAGAAGAAACGGATCTCTTCTGTTAACGTGGATGCCGCTGGAGTTCCAATGCCCCCAATGAATTTGGAAGCAAGTAACTTGCTTGACGCATGGCGGAAGTTCAGACAACGCGCAGATCTCATGTTCGGCGGACCCCTGAAAAGTAAGAGTGAGGATGAAAAATTTAATTATCTCCTACTATGGACTGGGGAAAAGGGCAAAGACATTTTCAATACATGGGCCTTACCTGCTGGCGATGCTACACTAAAGTCCTATCACGACTGTTTCACTGCATATGTCGAGCCCAAAGCTAACGTAATATTTGCACAATATAAGTTCCACCAGAAGGTGCAGCAGGCTCAGGAACCTTTTGAGCAGTTTGTGACAGACTTACGGCTCCTTGCTTGGGACTGCAATTATGCTCAGAACGATGAGATGATCCAAGTCCACATTGCCTTTGGCATACATGAGAGAAAAATCATTAAATGTCTGATCTAAGTTAACACTAGAGAACGCAATCGATATCGCCAGATCACATGAATTGACTCAGGCACAATATAGAGCTGCCTTTGTCTAAATTGTAAGTGTATTGTTTTGTATTCCTCTCTCTTAAGCAGTGTAATGAAGTGGTTAATATACTCAGTTCAATTGCTTTTAATGTTGCTGTAAGTTGTTGTTCCAGTTTCTGTTATACTGCATATCTTTGATCTTGTTCTCCTTCCTCTTCTTTTATGCAGCTGTATGCATGCAAAAAAGTTTTAAAGTGTACCTGTCTTCTGTTATAGAGATTTTTTATGTGTTTTGTTGTAGCTTAAATAATCCAGTAAACCTTTTTAGTTTACAATTTCCTATGGAGTTTTGTATGCTTTTGTAGCTCCTAATCTGACTTCTCTTCTCATGGAGGCAGCCATGTTAATTTACCTCCTCTCTTCCGTGGAAGGGTTTGAACATCTAAGCGGTTTGCTTGACAGCTCAGCTTGGGATGGCTCTGAGGGGATGGGGTGTTCAATTAGGAAAGATGCATCTAATATTAACTATGAGAGGCTGAAAAGCCCCCTCCCCATCCCACTGCTGAGTTGCAGTGCAAACATTCAGTCATGTATATTTATTGTATATTCCTCATTTCCCCCCAAAAAACAATCAGGGTTATTCAGAGAGAGGTGAAAACCAAGAGAATCACTGGAGAAGTGAAAATTCTGGGTCAAAATAACTAAACCAGGGCGTGGCCGGCTACCATCGAGGGCAGACGTGTCTTGGTGGAGCTCCGCACGTCTGCCGCTCTTGGGGATCTCCAGCTGACACAAATTGAGGGGATAATTTTAATTTGAGGTCCCGCTGTGGCTGGCTACCGGAACTGAGCTGTCTGGAGCCCGATTGTCCCCCCTCTGGACATAAGCTGACTTTTTTGGCCGCTGTGTGGTGGATCTGGATGGCCGTCGGCCATTTTGAGACCTGCTCAGGCTCCTGACCATTTTGAGCCCCTCCTGCTTCCCCCTGTGGGTTTTACTTGCCAGGTGACGGCTTCTCGCAAGCTCCGAGGATGGAGGGCCCCCATCTTCTGGCTGCGCCGGAGGTCACCCTGGTGAAGAGCATAAGGGACTGTGCGGCATGGTGCAGACCAGAGCATCCCATCCCCCCTGCACGAGGTATGGAGGCAATGTTTGCAGCTCTAGAAGACTGCCTGACGCGGCTACCAGGGGATGAGGGGGAGCCACTCACACGCGGCGCTTGGCGCCAACTGATGGCCGCGATAAGAACTGGTCGGGAGACTGCAGATCTGGAGGACGAGGTGACCAGAGGTGCTGTCCTGAGGCCTCCAGATGCCGAAAAGGAGCGTCTTACTTTGGACATCGCCCTGGAGGAGCCGCAGAAGATGCGTCCTGAGACCCCAGGCGCAACCCTGTGTGTGGTTCCGGGTGATGTGCTGGCCGAGAATGGTTGCGGGGCAGCTGAGGAGTTCACTGTGTCGGCGGAGCTGGATCCCCCCCTGCTGACTATGAAGCTGGATCAGTCCCCTGCTCTGTTGCGGCCTGAGGCTTACACTCGGGCAGCTGGAGTTAGGAGTTACGTTGCGGGTGGGGGCTGGATAGTGCAGCTGGCTGCGTTTACTCGCACCGGGCCTCTGTTTGCAGAAATGTCTGGCCTGCACTGCATTGCCCTACCTGTCCTGCATCTGCTGCCCTTCCGAGACGCTGGATGAAGGGACCCGTTCACTGTCTTCCGAGCGGCCTTTTGTTTTTCGTCCCCCTCCCTCATGCTGAGACTATTTAATGAGACCTTCCTGCTGTTTTTATGACATTATTTGTCGCTTGGAGGCACTTTTGTTTGTTTGCTTATTTCTGTTGTCCTCCCATCTCCCACTTAATTTGGCTTTGCCATCTCCCCTCTCCACCCCCCCCTTTTTTTTCCTCCTGCTTGACATCCTCGGCTGACTCTTTCCTTATCTTCGTCAATATGACTTGAGGAATCGCTTTTACTTTTATTTTTTGATGAGAACCCCCCAATTGGGGATAATTTTGCTGACTTTTTGGTTGCCCTTAGATGGCTACCCTTCTGATGTCTTGTGTTGGCCCTGCGTGGCCATTTTTGCCTTGCACTACATGATGCTACACTGTTATCTAGAAATTCAAAAATAAAGAATTTAAAAAAATAAATAAATAACTAAACCAGTGAGGCACGCAGATCTTTTGGACTTTCAGAGAGCGATAGATAATTTCATTTGGCATGGTAAAAGGCACCGCATAGCTCGGGCCACATTATACAGGCCTAAGGTGGCGGGAGGCTTGGGACTTTCCTGTTTGTTTTCTTACTAGTATGCGGCTCAACTAGCCCAAATCGTCGCCTGGCATTCCCCAGTCTCCACCAGGAGGTGGGTTGAGCTCGAACATGCACTAATGGCCCCGGACAGTCCCCATAAATGGATATGGCTCCCGAAACGCCACAGACCGCTTCTTCGTACCACTTATTATTAATTCCATCCGAATTTGGGACAAATTGGCATCCAGATGTGATCTAGCAATGTTAACTCCGTTAACTCCGATACAAAGGAACAGAGAATTCCCTCTGGGCCTTTCATCGGATTATAATCTTTACTGGGACTGTAAACCAATCGAAAGGCTCTGTCAGCTTTACCCAGGAGGAGAGATGCTCCAGCTGGACGACATCACACCACCATCTTCAGACTCCCCGGTACATCCTCTACGTTTTCTCCAGTTGAGGGCATTCTCCTCTAGCCCTCATATCAAGGCGGCGGCGCTGTCTCACCTCTCCCGTTTTGAATGCTAGTGTCTCACAGGGTCGTACCCCAAGGGTTTGATCTCCACGCTATACTCTATGCTTACTATCTTACTCGACTGGAAGGCATTGCAATACATAGCGGCTTGGGAAACTGACATTGGTGAATCTTTGGAGGCGGAGGAGTGGGCCGACATTTGGGAGGCAATGAAATCGGTTTCGGTTTGCACAACACACCAGGAGCAGTTGATCAAACAATTTTCCGATAGTATGTGACTCCGGTCCAGGTTTCTCGCATGCAACCGATCACCCCGGACTTGTGTTGGAAGGGCTGTGGCGCAAAGGGCACTTACTTTCACATGTGGTGGGCCTGCCCCCCAGGTTCAGGCATTCTGGGAGTAGGCCCACACCCTTATTACGACAGTCCTTGCCAGGGACATTTCCAAGGATCCCTGGACCTTCTTTTTGTCAAGGCCTAATCCTGACCTCTCTGGACCGGAGAACTAATTATTAGCTAAGATAACGCTAGTGGCCCGGAGGGTCCTGGCCGAGAAATGGAATTGTCCCACGGTCCCAGCATTTAACTGAATCTATGCTAAGCTTTGGCATGTTCAATTAATGGACGAACTCACAGCAGTTTCAAACCACACATTACCTAATTATTATAAAGTCTGGTCCCCATGGCTAGAGCAGATGGGATCCTCGGGAGTGGATGGCCTTTAACAATAAGTGTCTGATTTATATTGATTAAGGAGTTGCACTAATAATTCCTATGTGAGGTCCCTCATGTTCCTAGATGAGCTTGCCCCCCCCCTTCCCCTTCCTATCTTTCTTTTTCCAGGCTTTTTTCTTGGAGCTTGGGCAGGCCCCCCCCTTTTTCTTTTGTTTGTTTACTTTTGTTTAATGAACGTTATTCGCTCACTCTTTCTTTCATTTCCCTTTGCTCTCATTTAAAACCGAAATGTACATGCACAGAGAGCAGAGTTTGAAAAGAAAGTCACAGAGCAGAGTTTGAAAAGAAAGTCACAGAGCAGAGTTAGAAAAGAAAGTCACAGAGCAGAGTTTGAAAAGAAAGTCACAGAGCAGAGTTAGAAAAGAAAGTCACAAATAGCAGAGTTTGAAAAGTCACAGCAGAGTTTGCAAAGAATGAAGCTGAAGGGAAAACAATGTGAAATCTGGGAAGTCAAAAGCTGAGACAAAATTTACAGTTAAGGTAATTAATGCATTTTTCCGCTCATCTCCATATTGATTAAAGCTAGGATTGTTTCTTCTTAGTTCCATTTAAAAAGATTTAGCAGTGTTACAGTTGTCTGTATTATAGGCTTAAAATATACATTATTGGGGGGGGGGGGCAGACTGAAAGAACTCAGCTATTTCAGTAATGCGGTTCTCGTCTTGATTGATCTCTTACGGCTGTTGTTCCCGAACAAAGAACAGTGAGGATCCCTGGACTGGGGGAAGATTTGATGGTGTCTGGGAGGTTATTCCATAACTGTGGTGTTCTGTAGGAAAATGAGGATCGAGCCACTTTCTTTTTGTATTGTGGAAATGCAATGAAGGTGCTGGTCCTGGATCGGAGGTTATAGGATGAGGGAACTGCTGAGGGAAGCAGTGTTTTCAGGTAGGGTGGCAGCTTCCCAGAAAAGCTCTTTTTTTTAATATAAGAAGTTTGCAACATTTTTGTACCTGTTGAAAACTGAATAGAGTACCGGCAAGAGTTACATATTGACATAAACATTAAGAACAGACACATCAGTGTAAACAGAGGTCACCTTTGATAACTTATAGGTATTTCTGCAACATGGTGACCAGAAGGGAGTAGAACAAGGGGGTGAAAGAAAGGAAGGGAGGAGGGGGGGGACATAAAAAAGGGGGGAGGATCTACCGGAAAAGCTGTAGAGAAATCACCTGGTTGCGGGCCAACATATACAGGGTTATTCAGGCGAATCCCACAGGCTTCAATGTTAAAAATATTCCCGTTTTAACTCAATATCTAATAAACCGTTTATTATGATATTCTGCAGTAAAAAGTCTCTTTATATATATTTTTTTTAGGATCTTTTAGGCATTTTTCCGAAAAAAAATGTTGTTTTTAAATAGTTTTTTCTTTTTTTCCAGAACAGCCCTTTTTATTATCATTCATTGGATCTTATATGTAAATTTCAGACATTTTCGTTCTGTAGTTTCTTTGCAAACAGCGTTTAACTTTTCAAACATTCAAGCGTACTGTTTTTTTTTTTTCGCTCCATTCGTCTGCGGTGTTGGCTTTGACGGCGGCTGCTCTGCGCTATGATCGGCGGCTGCTCGGGTTTCTCCAGTGTGTTCGGCGGGGTTAATCCAGATGTTTTTGCAGGTTTCGGTGTATATGCGCCGAGTTTTGCGGTGAGTGTTCCTAGGGTTTGCGGCGACTTTTCGCTGCACTACAACGGCCCTATGGTGCTTGCTGAATACACCGCAGGGTCGCCGAAATGGGATCGCCAAATTGCACCGAATTGAAGAGCACAAAAAGTCACCGAACGTGCGGTGACTTTTCAATTCTCTTTGAATAACCCTGATAGTGTAAATGGATGCCATCATTTACTGAATACCCAATATTTTTTAGGCTAGTTTTAAAATTTTCTGTAACACAACCACTAGGGAACCATCTTGAGTAGGAGTATCACAACAAAGGTTCTACTGTTAGCTTTAACATTGTACCTGTTGGGTGGCGTGGAGGTAACATCACTGCTCTATAACTGTGGAGACACAGGTTCAATCCCGGCAAGAGCACCTCTCCAGTAAGTGTCCTTAGGCAAGACACCTAACGGTACATACTCGCCACCCAGGACATACTTGAAAATGAGAGAAATCTCAATGTATCCTTCCTGGTAAAATCCTTTCTCAAATAAATATATATATTTCTTCAAAGGATGCTCAGAATACAAGTGGATATTTCCTGCCGATGCGACGTGAACCACCTGTTCAACATTTCACTATGTCTCCTGAATTTGATTTACCATTTGCCAGAACATCTGTGTCCAATGTGTAGTCAGTGAGATACTGTAAGTCTTTCAGTCTGCTGATTTTTATTTTTTTCGTTGCTTGATGGGAAACATGCTGTTGCTGTGTTACTTATCGCCCTGAGTTGAAATATTTATTTGTTAATGTTTTCCATGTGTGTTCCCTCCCTCTTTCCTTTTCTCTCCTCCTACTCCAGTGCCTTCTTTTACATTTCCTAGAATTATAATTTTTCATAGGAAAAAGACGGAACATCTGATCTCTAGGGATGGAGCGTATTTTCCATGTCTTCATCAACTCTCTAATTGTGTTGTCGTTCACCTTCATGCTGCCTCACTTGGCATCAGGTAGGTGAAGATTGTGCATCTTGAAATGTATTCATTAGGCATGTGCAGAACAGGATAGTGATGAAAACAAGACACGGTCCCGGTACTGTCTACATCATTCAAACACCAGAACTAGAGAGTGGAGACAGACATGTGGCGGAGACAGAAGGAACAGAGAAAAGCTGAAGGAACAGTGGAGACATACATGGCAGAGACAGAGGAAGAAGTAAATCCAGATGGAGCAGTGAACAGATGCAGAGCAGACAGAAGTTGCAGTGAGTAGATACATGTCAGAAACAGAAGGAGCAGTGTGCAGCAAGGAAATGCAGTAAGAGCCATTGCTGGGGAGCCCCTGGTTGTAGGATACCTGTTGTATGCACCTCTTCACAGACCTCCGGTCAGAGATTCAGACTAACGTGCACTTTGACGATTCCTCTATCTTGACTCCGGTGCTTCATCTACATGCTTTGCTGGAGTACTAACAAAACATGGAGCATCCAACACTTGCTCTGAGGCCCTTGCAGCATTTTGACAACTGCTTCCTGTGGTACTTTTTCATTGAATGGTTTGGTCCAACCAAATGGTATGGTTTATACCATAGGACAGTGATGGGCAACTAGGCACCCCAGATATTTTGAAACTAGATGTCCTTTGATGCCCCGACAGCATTATTCCTGAGTAGGCATCCTGGGACATGTAGTTCCAAAAAATCTGGGGTACCAAGGTTTCGCCATCACTGCCACAGGAGATGTGTCTTGTGAGACAACAATGAAATTAACTTTGACTATGTGTGTAAGTTGTCAGAAACTGGTTTGGGTGCCTGTGTTACCGGTACTCTCTAAATTCAGTTTCTGACAGGTTGCGACATGGGGAGGATGAGCTCCTCACTGTTTCACATCTATGGGATGAATGCATATCAGTGATGTGATGCAGCCTTTGGGGGTGACAGATGAGGCTCTGTCTCCTCTGCCAGTCCTGACTGCATGACTCCCTGGTGCACATACAGTATAATTGTCATAGACAGAAAGAGCAATGAACATAGAAACATAGAAAAATGTCGGCAGATAAGAACCTTTCGGCCCATCTAGTCTGCCCAATTACATGGATACTTAACCTGGATTTATCTTTTGTTTAGGATAGCCTTAAGCCTATCCCATGCTTGCTTAAATTCAATTACTGTTTTAGCCTCTACCACTTCAACAGATACAAGGCAGAGGCAGAAGGAACCTTGAGTAAATACATGGCAGAACAGAAGAGCATGGAGCATATACTGTACGTGGCAGAGTCAGAAGGAGCAGTGTACACAATACTGGCAGAGACAAAATTAGCTGTGCGTATAGGCTAGATGATTACAAACAGGGTTAGTCAGAGAGAGGTGAAAAGCAGGAGAATGGCTGGAGAATGGAAAATTCTAGGTCAAAATAGCCAAACCAGAAAAATTCTCCCATTTATCTCACTTTCTACTTTGACCTAGAATTTTCCATTATCCAGCCATTCTCCTGCTTTTCACCTCTCTCTGAATTGCCCTGTAAGTGTATTACGACAGAAATATATGGGTTTGGAATAGCAGGCACTTATAAGCTGGAACGAGAGTTAGCACAGAACATATACATGGACAGATACATGGACATGAATTGGACAGAACCAGCATTAAGCTGACACATCGCAGAAATAAAAATGGTGCAGAGGTCAGGTATGTCAAAAAGTAAACAACAACTCACATATAAAATAAAAAGCGATTTCAGAAGATGCAGACTATTGGAAATAAACACTTTCTAAGACCGGCTCTAGCCTGAAAACGGCTCTAGAGACATAAGAACAGAAGTCCTTACAATGTAGGAACTTTTTAGAAATATCGTTGGAAATGTCTATGTTTGCTTGTTATTTTTTTGTGTTTGGTTTTTCCTTGTCTTTTTGCTCTTCCAGGAAAGAAGTTTCGCTGGTGCACTTTATCTGATGTTGAGCAGAGAAAATGTTCCCATTTGGCCCGGTCTCTTCAAGCCGTTTTGCGTCCAAATGACCCCTTCTCCAGGGTATCTTGTGTCAGAGCTCACAATACCATGGACTGTATGAGCAAAATAAGGGTGAGGAACATGCATTCTATATAGCATAAGTCAACTCAGCATCCTTGGTCGTCCAGATGTTTTGGAACTACATCGCCCATGATGCTCTGCTATTTGCTAGATTGTCTGAGCCACAAAAAAAATGTAGTTCCAAAACTTCAAGGGCCTAGACTGCTGACCCCGACTCTGTAGGATAGTATTAAAGAGAAATGCTTTAAATATTTCCAGTTTATTTAATCCCCCCCCCTTAAAATCTCCAGCTGCTGGTCTTTTGCCAGATCATGATTAATAAGCCATCTGCTCTTTATTTATCTGTTATTTTTCTCTGTTATGTCCTTCCTCATAGGCAAATAAAGCAGATGCTGTGTCGCTGGATGCAGGGGAAGTGTACACAGCCGTTCAGCTATATGATTTGGCAGCTGTAGGAAAAGAACAACACTCAGGAGGTATAATTGAGTGGTTTCTTATCTGCAAGATTTTATAGGGGATTGTATAGTTAGCTGAGGTATCACCTCAGGTTTACTTTTAATCTTTCCTATATCCCTTTAATCGTTTCTATATTCTCATAAGTGACTGTTGTCTTCAACCACACTTTTGTCCTCCCTTATTTACATTTATTGCAATTACAACAAGAAGGCCTGGCTCATCGATAGCAGATTGATGGTGGGCAGCATTTTTTTAATGCTTGTTGAGTGGGTGAAGGCGATCTCACATTTCCAATCATTCAGCAGGCTGGCATGTCAGTCTAGGCCTCAGCTCTAAACATGAAACCTATTTCATTTGAGACGGTTGCCATACGTGGTGACTGAACCCCTCTCTGATTAATAGAAATGTGCATTCGTTTCGGAAAAATTCTGAATTTGGAACGAAATTTGATAATTCGTAGTTCGGAAGTACTTCTGAATAACGAATCGATACAATACGAATTTGAAACGAAACAAAACGGTATATAACAAATTAATTTTGTTTTACACTGTGTCATCATCATAAAAGAAAAATTTGAATAATTGATATCAACTATTAAATTTGAAATGAACTATCAAATTGATATCAACTATCGAATTGATCTTAACTTACAATACAAGTAATAGTCAGCAAAGGACTTTATGAAACAAATTAATTTTGTTTCACTGTTTAAATTGACTCAAATACTAAATCTGTGATACAGCTTAAAATTTAACCCTAGCTTTTCTTTTAACAGCAAAATTTGATTAATTGGGGTTTTATTTAGTGATCAAAAATTCGAATTGATATCAACTATCGAATTGATATATGAAATTCGAATCGTTTCGAAATTTCAAATCGATCCAAAACGAAATGAAACGAAATACGAAAAAAAAATAGTTACGAAATTCCGAAAACAAAATTATTAAAAATATAACTAAACGAAACAGATTTTTCAGCCATGCACATCCCTACTGATTAACCTGTCTCAGTAAACAGATAATTCAGAGAATCTACTCCAGGATTATTTTCAGGGGAACATGAATGTAGACACTTTACCTGTGATGGTATAGGCGGCCCATAAAATGTTATGCTAATTTATTCAAAGAGGCACTTAAGCAAAATAAAGAATGTTAAGGAGTTGCTTTATGAAATCAGAACACTTGAAGAGTTACGTAAATGGTCAAAAGACACGATGACACTCCAAACACTTTGTGAGTGCATGTCTTCCTCATCCCTCCAATTTGAAGGGAATGCATCTATGGTCCCTCCAAAGACCCATCAAAAAATTTCATAAAGTAAATAAACATGACCCTAAATGTATATTATTATTAATATTATCATTTATATATAATGGCATCAGCTTCCGCAGTGCTTTACAAAGAGAACTGGGGGAATAAACTAATTTGGTAAAGAGAGATGAGAGATGAAAGATGTAGGGCACTATTTTCTAGTGAACGCCAACGTTAGCGGTCAGATTTTTATTTATTTATAAAGTATTTTACCAGGAAGGATACATTGAGATTTCTCCCATTTTCAAGTATGTCCTGGGTTCAAGAATACTGAATTGTTACAGTCCTTACAGAAATACAAAGTAATAAAATGCAAGATTTTAAAAATATCACATATATACAGATTACCACAGAAAATAAATATGTAGGAAATATATTCACTATGTTACATGTTTACAGGTGCATTCCTTATTGAGGTATGTTAGTAGGGAGCTCTTAAAGGGACACTCTAGGCAACATGACCACCTAAGCTTTTTTAGGTGGTCACGATGCCCGGAGTATCCTGCCCTCTGTCCCCCCTCCCTCCACTCAGCGGTTCAGCTGTAAATGCTGAAAACAGCTGAGAGAGGCGGAGAACTTTACTCCGCCCTCCCAGCTGTCAGTCAGCAGAGTGGGAATCTTATTTCCCGCTTCTGCTGACTTTTGCCGAGTAGGAGACGTCATCGCGCTTTCAGCGCGATGACGTCTCTAACTCACCGCAGAAGCTGGCGGCTCCCTCTGAGGGTTAGTGTTGCGTGCATCCTGTTGCGCGCAACACTAATCCTCAGAGGGAGCCGGGAGGAAGCCTGCCGATTTGGCTGGCTTATGTGAGAGGCGTGCATGCGCGCTTCTCACGTAAACCAGAAGCCAAGAAGCAAGAAGAAGGACGGGAGCGGAAGAGGAGGGAGGTGAGAATAAAAAAATAAAAAAAACGCCGCTGGAAACAAGAGGATTTTAGGGTAAGTATTACCGTTACAAGAAAAAAAATAAAAACAAAAGATTTATTAAGGGAATAGGGATAGGTTAGGATAAAAAAACGGGGGGGTGATTTTTGAGTAGAGTGTTCCTTTAAGTGACTTTAGACTGGGGGAAGATTTGATGGCGTCTGGGAGGTTATTCCATAATTGTGGAGCTCTGTAGGAAAATGAGGATCGAGCCACTTTCTTTTTGTATTGTGGTATTGCAAGTAAATTGGTGGTCCTCGATCGGAGGTTATACTGTAGGATGAGGGAACTGCTAGGGGAAGCAGTCTATTCAGGTAGGGTGGCAGCTTCCCAGAAAAGCTCCTAAACACCAGGTTGGAAAGGTGAAGGGTGCGTCTAGAGTCCAGTGATGGCCAGTTTAGTTCTTTTAACATGTCACAATGGTGGGTCATGTAGTTACATTGTAGCGCAAAGCGGCAGAATGAGTTATACAATGTAGTAAGTTTCTGAAGGTGCGTTTGCGGGGCACCTGCATACACTACATCTCCGTAATCAATAGCTGGCATAAGCATTTGTTGTACAATCTGCTTTCTTACCGCGGGACTCAGGCAGAATTTGTTTCTGTACAGGGCACCTACAGGGTTATTCAAAGAGATTCGAAAAGTCACCGCACGTTCGGTGACTTCTCGTTCTCTTCAATTCGGTTCCTTTTGCCGATCCCATTTCGGTGACCCTGCGGTGTATTCCGCAAGCACCACAGGGTCCCCGAATTGCAGGGAAAAGCTGCCGCAAACCTGACGAAAACCGCAAAACCCACTGAATGCACGCCGAAAACACGCAAAAACATCTGGATTAACCTGCGAAAACCACGGAAAAAGCCCGAGCAGGAGACGATCGCACTCAGCCGAAGCAGCCGAGACCGCAGACGAGGGAGGTGAAAATATTAGCGAAACCGTTTGTATGATTGTGTGAAAAAGAAACGCTGTTTGCAAAGAAACTACTGAGCAAAAATGTCTGAAATTTACACAGGAGGTCCAGGGAATGATAATAAAAAGGGCTGTTACAGAAAAAATAAGTAAACTTGGAGAAAAAAAAAAAATTCAGAAAAATGCTTAAAGTATCCTAAAAAATCTATAAATAAAGAGACTTTTTGCTGCAGAATTTTATAATCAACGGTTTATTAGATATTAAATTAAAACGGGAATATTTTTAACATTGAATCCGATGGGATTCTCCTGAATTAACTTGCCGAATGAAACCACCGAATGGCAGGGCATTAGGGGAACCTTTCACTGCTGGTTTGTGTTCTCTGAATAGCCGAAGCAGTGCATTTTCATGGGGATTTCACTGCCCTCGAACAGGCACCGTATGTGCAGGCAATTCGCCAGGATTTGGCGAATTGCCTGCTCTCTGGATAGCCGAATGACCAGGAAAGGTAACCGAACGCTGATTTTCAGCGTTCGGTTACCTTTCTCAAGCAATTCGGATCTCTTTGGATAACCCTGCTAGTTTGGGGTAAATTTTAGATGAGAGTTTTTCGATTGTGGGGGCCAAAGGATAGATTTGGGTCTAACCACATACCTAGATATTTGAGAGAAGTGACTGTAGTCAGCGTGCCATTTGATTTTGTCCCAACACATAGATGGGGATTTTGCAATTTATGTAGTTTAGGTGCTGGTCCAAAGAGCATCGTTACAGTTTTGTCAGTATTTAAAAAAGGTTTGTCGTGGTTGATACACTTTTCTACCTCTGAATTGTTCTTGCAGCACGGCCTCCAGCTGCGGGAGATTTGGTTTGCTGGTATATAGATTACGGTATCATCTGTGTACATGTGTACAGTTGAGGCTTTGCAGATGTTAGGCAGATCATTTATGAATATCGTGAATAGTAGGGGGCGAGTATCGAGCCTTGGGGTACACTGCAAGTGACTAGGAGGGGGAGGGAGGAGCTGCCAGAAATGGACACCTATTGCGATCGGTCGGATACATATGATTGAAACCAGGTTAGTGTGCAATCACCAATACCAGAGTTTTTGTAACAAGATGCCATGGTCTACTGTATCAAAGGCCTTGGCAAAATCAAGGAAGATGGCTCCAGTTAGGTTTCCTTGTTCCATGCCAGCTTGGATATCATTGCAGACTTTTAAAGGGGCGGTTATAGTTGAGAGATTTGGACGAAAGCCGGATTGATCTGGGGTTAAATAGTTCCAATATTGATAATAATCACGTAATTGAGTGTAGACACATTTTTTCAAAACTTTTGACATTACAGGGCGCATTGATATCGGATGGTAGTTGGATACCAAAGTACTGTCACCACTTTTATGGATAGGTACCACTCTCGCAGTCTTCCAGAGTTTGGGTATGTATCCAGTCGCCAGTGATTCATTGATTAGGGTTGCGACAGTTCTCCTGGTTTTCACCTCTCTCTGAATAACCCTGTAAATGTATTTACAAATCAAATTATTTCAATAGGTTTGACTTTATTGAACTCATTGTCGACTCAGTTTTTAATAGACAAAGAATAATGATGGCTTTATATGGACAGGAAACTGTGTCTATGCAGTGGCGGTTGTGCGACGTGGCACGTTAAACTTGTATAATCTAAAAGGATCCAGCTCTTGCCACAATGGTGCCCGGTGGACGTCAGGCTGGAATATACCATTAGGATTCATGCTTTCCAAGAACCTTCTTTATTGGGATGAGGAGCAGCCCCTGACTAAAGGTACATTTTTGAAGAAGGTCACCTTGACAGTTATACCGTATGTATTGATGCAAATGCTGTTAAAAACAGACCCAGCGTAAGTTAGAAATCTTTTGTGGACCCTTAGCTCTTCATCAGATATTTGCACAAATGAAAGATGTCAACATTCAGAAGTGACAATTCGTTACGAATATATCTTAACATGTAATTTTATGATTGTGATTAAAGTCAAAATGACACTAAATATCACCCCCTTCGGTTCTTTCAGTTGTCAGTAGGTACTTTAATACCAGTTGCATTCCTGGAATTGGGATCACATCCCCCAACTTGTGTGAACTGTGCCAGGGTCCTAAATCCTACGTACGGGACAAGAATCACTTTTGTGAGACAAGTAGTAGTGAACCTTTCTCTGATTCTGAAGGGGCTTTCAGGTACAACTATTGTATGTTCCCAAGTGTCACCTCTTGAATTATCCCTTGTTAACATTGTACAATGATGCTGCAAACTAAAAGGCCACCCAGCTGTGTTCTGTGTTTTGACATTGGTATTTTGTTCTGTCTAGGTGTTTGAAAAGTGGATCAGGAGATGTTGCCTTCATGGACCATTTGACTATTATGAGTGCAACAAGTAGGTAATCATCTTCTCTTGATAATGTTTCTTTCCCTCCTCTTACACTGAGGCTGATGGCGTTATGACTATGTAGGAGATCTTAGAGTCTCCCTATCATACAACAAACGCCAATCATCTGGGTCAGTGGTTTCCAACCCTGGTCCTCAGGGATACCAACCAGGCTAGGTTTGTCAGATATCTGAAGCACAGCACAGGTCACATGATTTGCTGCTCAGTGCCTGCAGGATTCAGTCTGCATTTTCCCCAGGTATTCCTAGGACCCAGGTCTCGCAGTGGCTTCTCTGTCACCTTACCTCACTTAGACTGCATCGGTTCTGGTATCCACGGCTTCGCCTGCCGCTAACAGAGCGCTCCAGAATACTGTCGAAGAGCAGTATGCATTCCAATGGAACCAAACCGTCACAAAATGTTGAGCGGACTTTTCAGGAGGAAGAGCCAATTCGTCATTCGTCCTCAAAATTTCTAACATATCCACCAGGAGTTTCAGGAAGGGTGTAGAGGTAGATCTCTAGTGAAAAGGGATAAGAGATCTGGCCACTAAGAGAATGCAGAGAAGCAAGGATTTCTTAATAGTCTTCACAGGGAACGGGAGTTGAAGGAGTAAAAAGGTTTGAGGATTGAAATCCAGGAGAATATCAGTGGTGTGGTGGATCACAGTCCTTAAAATCTGGCCTGTTAGGGGTATCTGGGGACCTGGGTTGGGTACTATTGATCGGTGTAATAAGGGCATCCATAATGCAAAGGACATATTTTTTTTCAATGCAAACAATAAACTGTGCTACTATCTGGTCATAAGATATGACTTGTCAAAATTATTGGTTTTAAATTAACCCAGACAAATACATTTATTGGAAAACAATGGAAAAACTGTGGCGCTTAGAAGAAAAAAAAAAAAAGGGAGACCTCAAAAAAAATAAAAAAAATAAAAATTGCTAGAACACCTATAAAAGGCAGATCCCAAACTACCAAAAATGAGAAACCATATTGTCACGGGATGGCCCAGCACCCTCAGCCAGGGGCGGTTCACGGTGACAGGGTTGTGCCATAGACTGTTAGGGGCCGTGCACCCACGGAGTTCTGTTATATTTTAATTAGATGTGGTTTATTTGTGTGTGGTGTAATAAAAGTGTCCCCAGTTGTGTATTGTGAAATGTATGGAAATTCCTTTGTATGTGCCTTGCCCGTCGCCATTTTCCAGCGCCTCGTGGATCCGGTCAGAATGATCGGATCGGAAAATGGCCGATTCGGACCATCCGGTCGAATCGCAAAATGGTTGATTCGGACCATCCGGTCCGAATCGGCAACTCCCCGATTCGTAACCGCCAATACGAATCGGGGCCCGGGTGCCTCCTGCCAGCGAGGGCCAATGGGACTTGTGTGGGCGGGCAGGGATTCCCATTGTTATGACTTTGTGCAAATGTCTATAAATACATGTGTGGTGTAAAAAATAAACAGATTTTCTAGTGCATCCAGCCTCGCCTGATGACTGTTATTTTCGGCCGTATTTGCTGAGGATCCCGCGCGGTCTCAGAGTACGGTTCCGAACCGAACCACCTTAAGATCCGAACCGAATACTCTGCGCCTGCATCCCGCATCAGGGCAGAGGTGCATGGGTCGGGCATCGACCGTCAGAATAATCGACCGAGGTGAGATCCGATCCCAAGGCGCGGACCGCGCTTCGGTATATCGAGTGATCAGTGATAAGATCCGAATATTCACCCGATCCCGTAAGATCCGAAGATTCATCCGTAGGATCCGAAAAGTCCTCCGCTCAAAGATCCGAGTATTCCTCCGCGGGAGATCCGATCCCCGTAACCGCATGGCCGCTCCACAGACGTCCCCACACCCCCAAGGTCAGTGAACCAGCTGCTCGAGACGCTGAGTACCGTGGTGCTCAGTGGTCGGGCTGGTTCTACGCAGGGGTCCCCTCCATCGCCCGCTAACCCTTCCCCAGGGTCACTCCAGGCCGCACGAGACGCCGAGTGCCGCGTCACTCGGTAGTCGGGCCAGCGGTAAGCGCCGGGGGCACGCAGATAAGAGCACACCCGCAGGCGGACAACATCCCATTCCGTCATACTGGTGGCAGCGGTGTAACGCTGCGAACACCGCCCCTTGATCCAATCTCCGTAGCTCCTCAATCATGGCATCCCGGCTCTTGGAGCCCGGGGTACCTCCCCGATTCTCCAGCATGCCGCGCAGGACGTCCCGCTTGTAGACACCGTACTCGGCCATAAGGAGGGTCTCCTTGGGGTCTCTGCAGAGAGCTATCCCACCCAGTCGGCACGGTGTACTTCGTGCACTTGACACAGGCGTTCGAAGTCCTGAAGATAGCTCTCTATCTCTTCATCTGTTTTGCGGAACTCCTTGAACGCCTGAAAGGGCACTTTGCGCCCGGTGGAACGGTCCGAACGAGGACTGCTGTCCCGCCGGCCCCGCACCTCAGCCAGCCGTAGTTCGTGCGCACGTTCTTTGTCTCGCTCGACGTGCTCTTTCTCTCGCTCCGCGCGTTCTTTCTCACGCTCCACGCGCTCCTTTTCTTGCTCCACGCGATCCTTTTCACGCTCCTCTTCCTGTCTAATCTCCCGAATCAGACTCTGCATGACGGCCTCCGATGGGGTAGCTCCGAGAATGGCAGCCCGCTGCCGCACCTTCCGGTGGAGTTCGCATTCGTCGGACTCGGCGGGGACAGGTGCCGGTGCGGTGTCAGCGGGTGGGGTGCGGGATACAACAGCCAGAGCCCGCCAAGATAGAGGCCATTCTAGACTGGCCCACCCCTGTGACCAAGACCCAGGTCCTCGCCTTCCTGGGCACCGCGGGGTACTACACGAAGTTCGTACCCCACTACAGTGACCTGGCCAAACCCCTGACTGACTTGACGAAGAAATCCCTGCCCCGCCAAGTCCTGTGGTCCCCGGAGTGCGAACAGGCCTTCCAACAACTGAAGGCCGCCCTGACCCAAGCTCCCCTGCTAGCAGCTCCCAACTATAATAAACGTTTTGTTGTCCATACAGACGCATCAATGTTCGGACTGGGAGCTGTCCTAAGCCAAGTGGGGGACGACGGGGGGGATCATCCGGTGGCGTTCATTAGCCGGAAGCTGTTGCCACGGGAGGTGGGGTATGCTGCGGTGGAGAAGGAGTGCCTGGCCTGGTCTGGGCCCTACGGAAGCTCCAACCCTATGTCTACGGTCGGTCCTTCACCGTGATGACCGATCATAACCCCTTGGTGTGGCTCAACCGAGTGGCGGGGAAAATGGTCGCCTGTTGCGGTGGAGCCTGGCTCTCCAACCCTTTAACTTTACCATTCAATACCGGCCCGGGTCGCAAAACGGTAACGCAGATGGGTTATCGCGGCAGTCGGCCCGGGAACCAGGGGATTGGGGAGCCCCGACTACCCCGGTACGACCCGTTGGGGTCCAACCGGGTACGTCGGACCTTGGGGAAGGGGAGGAGTGTCACGGGATGGCCCAGCACCCTCAGCCAGGGGCGGTTCACGGTGACAGGGTTGTGCCATAGACTGTTAGGGGCCGTGCACCCACGGAGTTCTGTTATATTTTAATTAGATGTGGTTTATTTGTGTGTGGTGTAATAAAAGTGTCCCCAGTTGTGTATTGTGAAATGTATGGAAATTCCTTTGTATGTGCCTTGCCCGTCGCCATTTTCCAGCGCCTCGTGGATCCGGTCAGAATGATCGGATCGGAAAATGGCCGATTCGGACCATCCGGTCGAATCGCAAAATGGTCGATTCGGACCATCCGGTCCGAATCGGCAACTCCCCGATTCGTAACCGCCAATACGAATCGGGGCCCGGGTGCCTCCTGCCAGCGAGGGCCAATGGGACTTGTGTGGCGGGCAGGGATTCCCATTGTTATGACTTTGTGCAAATGTTATAAATACATGTGTGGTGTAAAAAATAAACAGATTTTCTAGTGCATCCAGCCTCGCCTGATGACTGTTATTTTCGGCCGTATTTGCTGAGGATCCCGCGCGGTCTCAGAGTACGGTTCCGAACCGAACCACCTTAAGATCCGAACCGAATACTCTGCGCCTGCATCCCGCATCAGGGCAGAGGTGCATGGGTCGGGCATCGACCGTCAGAATAATCGACCGAGGTGAGATCCGATCCCAAGGCGCGGACCGCGGACCGCGCTTCGGTATATCGAGTGATCAGTGATAAGATCCGAATATTCACCCGATCCCGTAAGATCCGAAGATTCATCCGTAGGATCCGAAAAGTCCTCCGCTCAAAGATCCGAGTATTCCTCCGCGGGAGATCCGATCCCCGTAACCGCACGGCCGCTCCACAGACGTCCCCACACCCCCAAGGTCAGTGAACCAGCTGCTCGAGACGCTGAGTACCGTGGTGCTCAGTGGTCGGGCTGGTTCTACGCAGGGGTCCCCTCCACCGCCCGCTAACCCTTCCCCAGGGTCACTCCAGGCCGCACGAGACGCCGAGTGCCGCGTCACTCGGTAGTCGGGCCAGCGGTAAGCGCCGGGGGCACGCAGATAAGAGCACACCCGCAGGCGGACAACATCCCATTCCGTCATACATATGAAGAAAAATGATGGTGCAGCGCTCGTACGGGTGACCCACCTCCAAATTGAAGACAAAATCACAAGGGAGTATCACTTACAGAAAAACGGGATATGATATCGTAGACCAAGACGACGGTGTTTACATAAATAACACAGAAAAACAAAAATAGAATCTCATAGTGTGAATCAATTAATAGATTGTATTGTATTCTTTGTAACATATGATGTATCACTCACATTTCAAAGAGCGTCAAAACGCTCTATGGATTCAGCATGCAGACATTTTTGGGCATGCCTGTCGGCCTCAACCGCATCGAGATCTTGGTATGTCTCCGTTTCTCGAAGAAAACAAGAAGATAACATCATAGTGCGGATTATTTATATATAAATTTAAAAAATGATGAGAAGATCGCACTCACCCCACTAGAGCCTATGAGCAGACTCCAAGTGTATTCACTTGGGGTTTATAGTGATCCCGCCAAAACCTTATAAATGCGGCTCACCAGGAGAGGGTTCTAACTCGAGTTGACAATTTGAGAAAAAAAAAAGAATAAAATAACAAATATTTTTAATTCTGGTCAACCAGATAAAAGCTCAATAATAAAAAAAGAGACCGGGATCCAGACGCGTTTAGCCCTGAATGACAATGGGCTTCAGTGAAAAAGCATTTACAAGACTAACCATAGCCAAGATTTAAATAGTTTCACAACCTCGAATCGTCAAGGGTCACATGGGATTCCGACGTTTGCGACGCACAAGTACATCCTCGCCGTTACAGCGTCGGCCAATACCCGGAGGTCGCGTTGCCAACCCGGCGTCGTCACATCCGCCCGGCCTTAGCCAGAAGCGGAGGTGACGTCGGTAAAAGGGGAACTACCCCGCCAGCCCTTGAATCGGATCATAGCTGAAAAGCGAAACCGGAAATTATCTTCATATAGCATGTGGAGCCAAAACAAAAACAAGGTCAGTGCGATCATACGTCCACATATTTTTTCAATCGCGGCCATCATAGTCTTTGCTGTAATGGATCTGTAGTGAATCAAAAGTTTTCCATATGGTCCTCATCCAAATTACCGCTCTTCTTTGAAAAATACAGCAATAGGCAGCTGTGGGTGGCCTCTCACACTTCTCGTGATGGTAAATTCCACAAAGTGAACTCATAAAATAAGACATAGCAGACAACAAGGTATTAATATAAAATCTTCTATAAAAAATGATATAGCTCAAAATCTTTATTTAATCCTTGTGGAATTAAAGTATCTAGTGTAAAGATCAGCCTCATCTCCTCCTGATTTAGTTTTTGAATAAAATCTTCCCCCTCCAATTTCTTTTTATCTGTTTAATAGCTAGAAATTGCATCTCTTCTACTGAACAATTATGAGTTTTTTTAAAATGAGCTGACCGGGAATGTTGTTCATATCCTTTCCTAATATTTCTAATATGCTCCATTATCCTAACTTGCATAGGTCTGATAGTTCTTCTGTAGCCGGAGTCAGACAGGTTCACTTCATTAACGGCGCCGGACCAGACACAAGCAAGGATTGTCCAAACACGAGTCTCTTCAGGAAAGGCAAGAGTTTATTGTGTCGTCACACAAGTGCTCACACAGGATTGAATCGCTTAGAGTGAGCCCTGATTACACAGAGACATGAGGTTTTATGCCCCAAATACATAATTAGGTACATCCCCATTAGCCCACCTCCCTATGACACTCTATTCCACCCCACGTGGGTTAATACCTCCCATCATTAATTCGAACACAAAGAACATTCCACATATAACTATAAATTGATACACTTCTCGTTAGTTTGACAGTCTGTGATTTGTTTGTGCTGTCTTTCTCCGGGCAGTGCCTCCCTCCCTATCGGCTATGTTTATTCAGGTGGCCTGGGGCCTGGTCTTCTATGTTTTCTTTATTCTTCGGCACATCTCACTGACCTTGTCCCATTCATAAATCTTTCTGTCTTTCTATGTCAAGAGCGGCCGGATTCTGCCTGTTTTTATTGCTAGCTTTCTAATCTGCCACGCATTCTTGGAATTCTATGTAAACTCTTCTCTGCACATCTAGTAAAAATCTATTCTATTTACTGGTGAACCAATATTCTGCACAAGATGGCTGCCTGGTTCATAGTAGCAACCATCTTCCAGCCTAATTCTCCTTCATTCCCCCTTGGCTCAAGTGTCAGTATCTTTTTCCTGGCACTTGTAGCCATTACACTTCACTATTCCGAAACTCTGCATACTGGGGGGGCTTTCCATTCACTGGGAACATTCCCTGTGGAATTATCAATGGTATCTTCTGTGTTTGTGTGGGTGTCAGTGCTGACTTGCATAGTGGCCATATGCATAGCCCTATGCGGTATATCAGTATCCCTATGATCAAAATCACCACTATCATGAGTATCATGGATCCAATCTTTGAGATGAATCTCAAGATGGAACCAAACCATTCTCCCATTGCTCCAAACCCCCGGAGCGGATTCCAGCCTTCGGCAGCAATCCTCCTGGCTGTGCCCTGCAACTGTGCTACCTTCTCCTGATGATCTTGAATTACCTGGTAATAGTCTGGGACTTCGTGTGTAGTGTTTCTGATGAAGGTGCAACATTCATAGTGCATTGTCATTTCACACAATCCATTCAAGGCCGCACTGATCTGCTCAAGCGCCATTTCATGTATCATTTGCACCTTTCGTAACTCACGCATTTCCAGATTCAGCAGCTGGATATCCATACTGGTTCTATTCAGAATCTCATCCATCAGATTGACATAGCTATTCAATCTCCTCATCATCTCTCCTCCCCATCCAGTCCATGCTGGCAACCATGTCCATATTCGATCCATCTTCGTAAACAATTCTCTCTTCGGTCTTTCAAACACCAGTGGGTACCTAGGGTGTAGTTCTGTGTCTGTGTTTGTGTCTTCTCCCCTTAGTTTCTGGATTGGGACCAGCTTAGCCAAATAACACATTCCCGTTATTGTTGGTGGTACCCATGTGTAACACACCCTTTCACAGCACACCTGGTACCCTCCTGTCACTATAAATGGTGATGAATGTAGTGTTCCCTTTGATATCTCTATCGCAAGGTGTCTCAGCCGTCTCATCATATCCACTGCACCCTGCCTCCCATTGGTCACATTCCCAATCACCGCCTCTTGGTCTCTAGTGAGTTGCCTGCATCGTATGTATAAATAAGTCGCCTTTTGTCCTGCTTTGAATATGTAAATGTATGATGTCCAGTTGAACTGACTTGAGTTACATAACCCACCCTCGTTATTTGTTTCTTTATCTGGTCCTAGTTGAAAACACCATTCTGGTGGATACACTGGTCCTATTATGGGGTACCCGGGACTGACTGATTCGGTCTTTTCCCTTTGTGCATCGACAGCATGTATTGTGATATTCCCTGATACAAACATACTCAAATTCATTGGAACAGAGGCAAATGGTATATGAATTGTCTCTGGGTGCAGTCTACTACACACCCAGCATGCAGTTTGCCCAGACTTTTTAGCATAGTCATATTTGAATTGCACAAGTAAGTGTCCTCTTGGGTTGGTTCCAGATAGCGCCTCTCGTTTTTGTCTCCACATGGTACGGTTCTCCATCACCGGGTGCGTACCATTCCAGATATGGGAAATATCCACTTTCCCAGCGGTGCTTGTACAATTGGGGCATGCTCCTCTCGAGAGTCCATAAATCAAATTAGCAAGATATAAAATCAGCACCACAAATGCCCCGAGTGTCAGAATTCCTTGGGCAATTCTTTTTACAGTCACATAAACCCAATCCCTCCCCACCGGAATTTCAAAAGTAAAAGAACATTTCTGGATGATCAAGGGTGGGGGCCGGGCCCCTAAAAAGCACCCTGTGGTTATCCCCCGTGGCAGGTGGTCAGGTCTGTGCCCATCAAGACACCCATCTCCGCTGGCGGGTGGTCAGGTCTGTGCCCATCAAGACACCCACTTGTTGATCCTCTGAATCATCAGGGTTAGGATCATTTAGGTGCTCGTGACTGTGGTCTTTGTCAGCTTCAGCCTCAGCGGATTGGTCTCGTTGGCGACGACCTTCCATGTTAGCTCAGGACTGGCAGCTGCTTTTACTCTGGAGTGATGTATCCACGGGACCACCTCGGCAACCTTTACTGCTGTAGGGGTTGATAACAGGACAAGATAAGGACCTCTCCATTTTGGACCCAGTGGATCATTTTTCCACTCTTTTACCCATACTGAGTCACCCGGACAATACTTATGCAGTGAAGGATATAGAAAATGCGGTATATTATCCCCCACCCAAGTATTTAATTTCTGCATTGATTTACCCAGCATTACTACCTGATCATTTAGTTTAGTTTCTCCCAATGCCCGAAGGTCCCCCTTAGTCCATTAATCAGAGGGGTTGGCCGTCCAAACATAAGTTCGTACGGACTTAGTTTCAATTGGGGGGTTGGTCTGCACCTAATGTGCAAGAGGACTATCGGCAGCAAGTCCAACCAGCCTAGTGACGTCTCTTGGCACAGTTTGGACATCAAAGTCTTTAGGGTACGGTTCATTCTTTCAACTTTTCCTGAACTTTGGGGCCTGTAGGCAGTATGTAGCTTCCAGGTGATGCCCAGTAGCCGGGCAAGTTGTTGCAAACAGTTCTGGATAAATGCAGGGCCATTGTCCGACCCTATCTCGAGTGGAAGTCCGTAACGTGGTATTATTTCTTTCATCAGGCTCTTTACCACTTCTGTCGTCTTTTCAGTTCTTGTTGGGAAAGCTTCCACCCATCCTGTCAATGTGCACACCATCACTAGTAAATATTTGTATCCTTTGCAGGGTGGCAGCACTGTAAAGTCTATTTGTAATGATGCCATTGGAGATAGCCCGATTGGCTGTTTCCCTGGGGGTTGAGATGGGCCTGTTCTCGGGTTGTTTTTGGCACATGTTACACACTGCTGAGCTGTTGCTTTGCAGATTGCTGACAATCCTGGTACGTAGAAATGTGGCTCCAACTGTTGCTCCATCATTTCTCTCCCTCCATGGGTACTTGCGTGAAGTGCTCTTATGATTTCAGGAGCCAGTGTTGCTGGTAGGACCACTCGTCCATTTTCCATCTGGAACCATCCATCTTCTCCATATCCTCCGGGTTCTTCTGTCAGCCACTTCTTTTCTTTCTCTGAGTACACAGGTGTCCATTCGCTCAGTGGCCGGTAGAAGTGCAGCTACCACTGGTTTTGGTTTGTATCGTGCCAATTCTCCATGATTTCCCCAGATGAATTCTTCTTTTGGAAATAGTATCGCCATGCGAAAAACAATAAATCTTGTCTGTCTTGTGAATCTCTTACTGCTGGTATGAAAAAGTCCATTGCACTTTTCTTCATTCTTGGCAGTCTGTTCTTGATAAGGATCTCCTTGAGGAAGAACCTCACCAGTGGGACTTGATATTCTTCTGCTCCCAATTCTCCCAGACTGTGCAGTATCCGTGTGATTCGTAGATTATTGTGAGGATTATTTATCAAATTTTCAAATCGTGACGCGAAATTTTCTGCTCGTTCAACTTCAGTTGTTTCTTTGTCTTCCTCCTCCCCCACTATTTTTACGCCGAAGAATTTCAGCATCATCTTGTAAGCTCTGCGTAGTCTTTGCTGAACTTCTGAGGTGTTGATCATTAGACGTGTTTCTTGCGGGTTTAGGGGAGTAGAGTAGAAATTCCGGCCTTGTGTCCTTGTTGGAAAAAGCCATTGGATATAATCATGATTGAGTTCTAAAAGTTCGTAATCATCTTGCCATTTGTGTAATATTATTTCAATGAACTCGCCGTGGGGTTCAAACTTTTTCAAATTCATGTAGAACTCGTAATTTGGCATAGAAGGTTGAGGCTCTTGCTTGCAGATCAATACTTTAGCTTGAGCTTCTGTTTGCGGTGGTGGTTTCGCAGCTGCTTTTGCGGCCTGGTCCGCGCGTCTGTTACCTTTTGGAATTTCATCACGGCCTTTTTGGTGGCCTCGACAGTGCATGATGCTGACAGCACTTGGTTTCCACACTGCTTCCAGAGGGCCGTGATTTCTGCAGCATATTTAATCTGTTGTCCTGAAGACGTGAGTAGACCTCTTTCTTTGTAGAGTGCACCATGTGCATGGACTGTCATGAAGGCGTACTTGGAATCTGTGTAGATATTTACTCTTTTGCCTTCAGAAATTTCAAGGGCTCTGGTTAAAGCTGTTATTTCAGCTAGTTGTGCAGATGTATGGCCTGGCAGTGGCTTTGCTTCAATAATTTCTTCTGTTGAGACTACTGCATAGCCGGAGACTTTCTTCCCATCATCCATGTAGCTGCTACCATCAGTGAATAGCTGTAGATCGTATTTGTCTAGGGGTACGTCTTTCAAATCTGGCCTGCTACTGAACACTTCTTCCATGACTTGGAGGCATTCATGATCTGGATCCTCTTCACAGTCAGGCAGTAAAGTAGCAGGGTTTAAGGTAGCGATGAGGTCCAAATGAACCCGTGGATTTTCACACATCATGGCTTGGTACTTCGTCATCCGGCTGTTGCTGAACCAGTAACCTCCTTTGACATCCAGCAGAGCCTTGACAGCATGGGGCACCTTGACATGAAGAACTTGTCCAAGGGTCAGCTTGTCTGCTTCTGCTATCAGCATTGCGGTGGCAGCCACTGCTTTCAGGCATGGGGGTAGGCCGCAGGCCACAGGGTCGAGTTGCTTGGAGAGGTAGGCCACAGGCCTCAGCCACGAGCCAAAGGTCTGGACCAATACTCCTGTTGCTGTTTGGTTATGTTCATGTACGAACAGCTGGAAAGGCTTGCTATGATCTGGCAGACCCAGCGCAGGAGCTTCCATCAGCAGAGTCTTTAATTTCAGAGAAACGCTGCTGTTTGCTCTTCTTCCCAATGAAAGGGGTCTAATTCTCCCCCCTTGGTTGCTTGATGAAGCGGCTTGGCAATTTCTGCGAAGTTGGGGATCCACAGGCGGCAGAAGCCTGCAGCTCCCAGGAACTCACGGACTTGTCTCCTGGTCTTTGGTTGGGGTATGCGGCACACCGCTTCTTTTCTTTCTGCCCCCAGTGCACGTTTGGTACCTGTTAACTGGAAGCCCAGGTATTTTACACTCTGTTTACATATTTGTGCTTTCTTTTGAGAAACTCTGTAACCTGCTTGACTTAGTAGGTGTAGCAAAGCTTTTGTGGCGGATAAACAGTCTTTTTCTGTGGGAGAAGCCAGTAATAAATCATCAACATATTGGAGTAACACTACTTTGTCTGGCTGAGCGTTGAAGGCGAGGAGATCTTGGCTGAGCGCGCACCCGAAAATTGTGGGCGAATTTTTGAAACCTTGAGGGAGGCGCGTCCACGTCATTTGATGACGCGCCCCCGTGGTAGACTCTTCCCACTGAAATGCAAAAAGGGGCTGGCTTGCTGGAGCCAGGCGGATGCAAAAGAAAGCGTCTTTTAAATCAAGCACTGTGTAATATTGTGTATCTCCGGGATTAACGCCAACAAATTGTATGGATTTGGAACCACAGGGTGTAGTGTTACTGTGGCCTCGTTGACAGCTCGTAAATCTTGGACAGGGCGGTACTCTTGTGTGCCTTCTTTCAATACTGGCAGTAGGGGTGTGTTCCATGGTGACACGCAGAATTTTAATATGCCGTTATCTTTAAGTCTCTGTAAATGTATCTGTATATTCTGCTTGGCTTTCTGTGGGATATGATATTGTCTTAGGGCCACAGGCGTTGCGCCGGGCTTTAATTCCACATATACCGGGGGTATGTTTATGGCAAGTCCTGGCGGGTTTTCCTCCGCCCATACCCCAGGAATTTCGAGGAGTAGTGCATGCGGGTCCGGCGCGGCAGGCAGAGTAGGTGCTGTGCGCCATTCTTCCTCCCTTGGCATAACTACTGCAATTTTCACAGATTGTGGATTGTGCGGACTGGCTGGATTATGCTGCCGAATAGAGCAGCCACTCTCGGGCAGGTCTAATTGAGCGTGACCCCCGGGAAGGAACGTAATTTGGGCTTGCAATTTGCAGAGGATATCCCGCCCCAGGAGTTGGATGGGACATTCGGGCATATACAAAAATTCATGTTCAACATTATGCCCACCCACACTACATTTTCTAGAAGCAAGAAAAGGATATTTAGCAGACACCCCCATTGCTCCCATAATATCAACCTCATTTCCCATTGGAGGTGCAATTTGTTTAGTTACAACAGAATATTCGGCACCTGTATCAACCATAAAAACTTCATCTTTATTTCCCACTCTCATTGTGACCGTGGGCTCGTGGCTACCGAGCGGGATGGGCCCAGGTCCTCGTCAATATACATCCTGCCCTTCAAATGACGTCCCCGCCAGTCCCACAAACCCCGCTCCGTTCCCTTCACTTCTTTCATACCTTCCGTCTGCTACCTGGCCATTAGGGGCTTGACCTCCCGTCCCCCAACTTCACCCTGTCCCCCAAATTTAGCCAAAAATGCAGTACAGTCGTTTTTCCAGTGACCTTCACCCCGGCACCACGCGCACTGATTGGGTCCTAGGGGTTCCCTAGGGGCTCCCCTACCTCTTCCTCGAGTCCCCCTACCCCTTGCCCTCCCTCTGTCTGGGCCACCTCGTCCTCCACCATTCCCCATGTATCCAACCACCCCGGTATGTCCCTTCTGTTTCTTTATCTCCTCTAGATCCCGGTTATGATACACCTTATTAGCAATCTCAACTAACTCGCTAATACCTTTTCCCAAAAACCCATCTATTCTCTGTATTTTGTTCCGTATATCCCTCTGTGACTGACCCACAAACGAAGAGTTAATTAACCTCTGATTCTCCGTCGCTTCAGGATCAATAGGACTATACATCCTGTACGCATCCAGCAATCTCTCTAGAAACGCACTTGGGGATTCCTTAACCTCTTGCACCACATCTGCTATCTTTCCCATGTTTGTGGGCTTCTTCCCTCCCGCTTTAACACCCATAATTACAGCAGTTCTGTATGTCTGCAGATGGGCAACTCCTTCAACTGTATTGTACGGCCATTTAGGATCTGTTTTGGGGTAATGCTCCTCTGCCCATGCTTCTGGATGAGGCTTAGCATCTGCTACAGCTTGGGCGAGTAAAATCTTTCGCGCGCTACTATTTATCCGGGCTCTTTCCTCTGTAGTAAACATTGTCAACATTAATTGCTGACAATCTGCCCATGTGGGGTTATGTGTGAGCATAACTGACTCTATCATACTGGCCACTGCTGCGGGATTTGTGGAATACAGTGGTGTGTGTGTTTTCCAGTTAAAAAGATCTGTTGTCGTGAATGGGACATATGTGTATTGTATTGGCCCTGGATCCCCATTCGCTAAGGGGGGCCTGGCACCTCCCGCAAAGGCAACTGCATAGCATTCTTGTAGGGATTGTGTTGGTACGGATCCCGGGGTTTATGTATACTATTCGCTGCGCGTGTGGTAACTCCCTGGTTCTCATCCTCCTCTTTATCATCACCATTCCCGTGGGGCACTAATTTATATACGCTCCCATCGGGCATCTCAATCTTCTCTGGTGGAGCCTCTCTGTCCCCTCCACCCGCTGCGCCCTGCTCTTCTTCCTCAGTCACACGGGAGGGAGCTGACCGAGACCCAGCCGCTGCCTGCTCCCCCCTCTCCGCCCGCGCAATCGCGGCATTCAGAGCTTCCCTAGCTGCCCCATAACATGATGGGTAGGACGGGGGCAGATTATCACCCTCTTCCGGTTGATCTAACACCGGTCTCTCTCTCTCTCCATTATTCTGGGGGTCCTGCTTCTTATTTCTCCCCGCTATCATTATAAAATGACTCTTGTTCTTAATGCAATATCTCCATATATCTATATACGGATACTGTTCAGGATGCCCATACTGCTCTGTGACTTGGGAGTGTACCTTCTGTACCAACTCCGGGTCCATTGACCCCTGTTCTGGCCATCCTGGGACTAACATCGGCCACACAACTGTACATATTACTTTTAGCTTTTCTTTTGTCAGTTCTACACCATAATCATGAGTTTTATATAATGCATCGAAATTTCGCACCATATACTCTAGGGGCGTCTCCCCCTCCTTTACCCTCTTGGGCTTTGATGACCCGTTACTCTTTGCGATACAAATATCTTATTTCAACAACAGTTAAAATCTACAGTCTGATACTTCAGTCAACAATTTATCCGCATCCACATACGCTTCCCCCTTCAGTAGCCAACTGCAGTCGCCTGAGCCGAAACCGTACGTCCAGGGTCAAATCTCGTATTTGCTTCCTCGTGGAGCGAGTAGGCGCACGTTCACTCACAGCACTCGAGTCAATTCATTCACAACACATTCCGTATCAGATACTTTCAGCACAATACAGAACATATATCACTTCAACTCTTTCCATTAGCCGAGGGCGTATTCCTCCTTTGTGGCTCCTTATACCCCGTAATTTGAACTCTAACTCTTGACTGCTTGTGGCTATGTGCACCCCGTTCCTTGTCTATCTCTGTAGCTATCGCTGGCTTCACTATAAGCCCTTTTCACTACACGGCGTACACACTAGGCACTGACTCAGGCTCTTAGCCCAGTCACAGAAAAAAAAATCCCTCCTCCTTTCCCTTTTACCCACGTGGTGAAGCTCTATTTACAAACACTGACTACTGAAATGACTCATGCAACTCCACGTAGCTACCTTCTCCCTCTCTTACAGAACTACCCTTTGATTGGCATTCAATTCCCCCGAATCCAGACGCCCGCTAGCCACTCTGGCTCCTTAGCAATGTCAGCGCTACCAGCGGCGGGCTAGATATGCCAATAGGATGGTGGCCATCGCATCCTCTTATCCGTCTATCGCAGTCGGACGTTTCCCTTAGATACCGGTATTTCCTTTAGACATACAAAACATAGAAGACACGTTACCTATCGCCGGCGCTGCTTGCTGTTTCCCCAGACTCGTTGGTGTCTGTCCCAGCTTCCCGGGCCGGGGGGGTCTGTTTGGGACGAGGTGAGGTCCACTGTACAGGAAATCCTGCTTGGCGCCTGCAGATGTCAGCTCACCTTCAACGGACGCCCCCAACCATCGGGATTCTCGTGCACCTGCAGTCAATATCGCCGCACTGTGTTCAGCAGCCGTTGCCTGTGTCTTGGCAAAAGGCCCGTTATCCCGGCTATCGAGACCCCAGGAAATGTAGCCGGAGTCAGACAGGTTCACTTCATTAACGGCGCCGGACCAGACACAAGCAAGGATTGTCCAAACACGAGTCTCTTCAGGAAAGGCAAGAGTTTATTGTGTCGTCACACAAGTGCTCACACAGGATTGAATCGCTTAGAGTGAGCCCTGATTACACAGAGACATGAGGTTTTATGCCCCAAATACATAATTAGGTACATCCCCATTAGCCCACCTCCCTATGACACTCTATTCCACCCCACGTGGGTTAATACCTCCCATCATTAATTCGAACACAAAGAACATTCCACATATAACTATAAATTGATACACTTCTCGTTAGTTTGACAGTCTGTGATTTGTTTGTGCTGTCTTTCTCCGGGCAGTGCCTCCCTCCCTATCGGCTATGTTTATTCAGGTGGCCTGGGGCCTGGTCTTCTATGTTTTCTTTATTCTTCGGCACATCTCACTGACCTTGTCCCATTCATAAATCTTTCTGTCTTTCTATGTCAAGAGCCGGCCGGATTCTGCCTGGTTTTATTGCTAGCTTTCTAATCTGCCACGCATTCTTGGAATTCTATGTAAACTCTTCTCTGCACATCTAGTAAAAATCTATTCTATTTACTGGTGAACCAATATTCTGCACAAGATGGCTGCCTGGTTCATAGTAGCAACCATCTTCCAGCCTAATTCTCCTTCACTTCCAATATACACCAGTTGGCAAGGACATATAATCGCATATATGATATTCTTCGAGTGGCATGTCAGCACCCCTTTAATCTTAAAATTGGTATTTGGATTCATCTGATAATCCTTAAAATGTCTTTTTTTCAATTTTGTATTCCTACATGCAGCACAAACCCCACACCCATAGAACCCTTCATTTTGGTTGAAAAAAAATCTTGCTGGGACTTTTTCGTTTCACATGCATGTACTAAAGAATGTTTAAGGTTCTCGCCCCTCTATTTATAATGGTGGGTTGATTGTCCAAGATCGTTTCAAGGGCTTTATCTTTCATTAAGATTGGCCAATATTTTCTGATTGCTTGATTAATTAACCCTGTCTGTGCATTAAAGTTGGAAATAAAAAGGAACATTGTCCATCAAATTCGTTTTTTGTTTTTTTCTTGTAAGCATCTCGGTTCTTTCTTTCTGTTTGACCTCCTCCAATACTCTAGCTGGTGTATTTGGTATCCTTTATTCACAAAATCTTTCTTCATATCCCCTGCCTGTTCCAGAAAAACCTGTTCGTCTGTGCAGTTTCGTTTTAATCTTGTGAACTGACTTTTCGGTATGCTCTGAAGCCATACTTTAGAGTGACAGCTAGTAAAATTAATAAAGCTATTCGTGTCGACCGGCTTAAAGTAAGTTTTAGTTTTTATATGATCTTCCTCTACATATATTGTTAGATCTAAATAGTTGATCTCATTATTGCCGACATTCAAATCCAGCTGTACACCCCAATCGTTTTGGTTCAAATACTTATGAAACTCCTCCAGTTCTGATTTTGACCCTCTCCAAATAAAAAATAAATCATCTATATAACGATGATATAACACCAGGTCCGCAGCCCAGCCAGACGAACCCAACACAAATCGCCATTAAAAAGGTTCGCGTAGCTGAGCGTGAACCTGGTGCCCATCACCGTGCCTGTCTGTTGGAGATAGATCTGTCCATCGAAATGAAAAAAGTTATGATGTAATATAAAATGGATACTCTCCAATATGAAAATCGATCTGTG
This sequence comes from Leptobrachium leishanense, assembly GCA_009667805.1. NCBI lineage: Eukaryota > Metazoa > Chordata > Amphibia > Anura > Megophryidae > Leptobrachium > Leptobrachium leishanense. Next base: position 170,094,661 of record CM019063.1, on the reverse strand, counting down.
TCGAATCATATTTTTTAGCTTGTACCAGGTATTCCCTTACTGAGTCACATCCCCTTTCATGAGGGATAATGGTGTAAAGGGAACGGACATCACAGGTCACAAATAAATAATTAGGTTCCCATTTGATGTTATTAAGTTCTCATATAAGGTGCTTACCATCTTTCAGATAAGAGGGGGTCTCTTGTACTACCGGTTGTAACAACATGTCGATGTACTGAGACAATCGACTTGTAACTGAATCGATGCCAGATATGATAGGATGACCTGGGGGATTATTAGCGACTTTGTGGATTTTAGGGAGTATATACATTACTGGCATTTTGGGATGGGCCATAAAGAGATACTTGTACTCTTGTTCATTAAGAATACCTTAATCTAGTCCTCTTTTTAGTATTTATTCACATGCGGCAGATATTTCAATAATCAGATTTGATTATTTTTTATATGTATGTATATCATCCAATAACCGATGGAGTTCTCGATTGTAATTCTCTTTAGTCATAAGTACCACTCCCCCCCCCTTGTCTGCTGGCTTTATAATCAATTGTTGGTCATCTTGTACATTTAATAAGGCTTGCTTCTCTTTTTTGGTAAGATTATATTTAATTTTCTTTTTTTGAATGTTATCTACTTCGGACATTACTAGATGTTCAAAAGCTCTCATTTGATGTGAGACAAGCCATTTGGGAAAGAAGCTCGATTTTTCTCTTAGTTTAGTGTGAACAAATCTATCTTTTTGAAGGACCTCTTTCTCCAATGGGTTTTTTGGAAAAACATTTTCAGACATATTTTTCTTTGGAACCTTTGGAGGTCCAAATAAACATCGAACTTGTTAAGTTTGGACATAGGAGCAAACTTGAGGCCATTTACATTTATTGCTGAAGGGAAAAAATATCAAGAAATACAGTCAGGGAAAAAAAGAAAGGGGGAGTCTTCCGTTAAGCAATTAATGCATTATGTTCTGTAAATTTATTGTGTCCCGTCTGGCTTCATAGATGGTAAGCAGGTACCAGTCTTAATAATCTTTGTAAAGCAACCTGGATAAGAGACGTGTAATAATTGGATTAAAGAACAGTGAGAAGGTCGTACTATTCTTTTCATCTGAACACAGGATAGTTAGATGACAGCAGTTAAAGAAAAGAAAGGAAGGAGTACTTATAAGTTAAACCTAATAAAAACTTTGGGTCTAATCATTATAGTCATGTCCTCCATGATAGAACCACAGATCCCATATATTGTAAAAGTGCAGTATAGGAGTATCATTACAATCTTATATGTGACCATTATTTTCATTAAGGAATAGAATAGGATTTGCAGGCAGAACCCGGTGATGAAGCAAATGGTCGAATTCAGAGGAGCTTCTTGATCTGCAACATATATTTACATGCTGGACCGCTACATAGACTGTTTCCCCTCCAAAAGTAGTTACCCTCCTTTCTGTCTTTATTCCAATCCCTTGTCCTGGAGTGATCGATGCCCTCAGCTGATCAGCAATAATAAAAGATCTATGTTGCTGATGCGCCATAACGTTTTGCAACCCTATCTTGACTTCCACAAAAGTCTGGCAGCAAGCGTTAGGTTATTTTTACCTGAATATGTATTGAATGAGTATTGGCCATCCCCATCACTGAATACCTCCTTACTTCTATTCACTGCCCTTGTCTACTACCAATTTGCTCCCCGTACTGATATCTACCCTCTTTTCTTAATTAGTGTCTTTTTGGCAATGTCTCTTTTAGCTTATCAAAAACATAAATAAAGAATTTAAAAAAAGAATATGAGGAGTCATCTAGCTGGTGACTATTTGCCTCTAAACAGCAAAGGCTGCCAGATGTTGTGGGATCAATTACATGCTGCAGTTTGAATATGAGCACCATGTAAATGCATGTACTCATGGTTGCCGTTAAGTACAGCGCTCAAGCCGCACATCAGAACGGTTTGAGCACTGTGCTTATTTTTTTTTATCAGCATATTCCATCTGAGATGCAAGCACCGCTTGTGTCTTGGATGTTGCTTCAGGTTACTGTACAGTAATGTGTCCTATAATTTGTATGGGAGATGTTAATGTGCCCCTAGAAGTTGAACGGTTATTCCAATCAGCTCATTCCCCATCTGTGTCTGACGTTATTCTATAAAGAATAAGGTCTTTCAGACCCTGGTGTTAAGTGATTGCGCTTCTGCACAAGCACTTAACTTTAGGGCAAACCCACTATTAAATCCCATACTCCCTTCAGATCCCTCAGTGGAGAGAGTGGCGGTCGATCCGTCACTTCCTCACTCTGTGGGCAGATGAACACTAAGGAACAAATAGTTCCCAGTGTTCCTCTGGGTCTCCCTCTGCTGTCCCAGCTGGATCTCAGTGCTCGCGCAAGATCACGTCTGTCTCTATGGAGTCTTATGGACTCCTAGAACTGATAATAGCATGCCGCTGGTGTTATTATTCAACACCTCACAAGTATTATTGTAACGTTGGGAGCTTCCAGCCCTACCTGTGTGCTTGAGGGCAGCATGTCTGATGCTGCTCGCTGACCAATGCCCGGTTTAAATGGAGACAGGCAGGGAGGTGGTTGCATGAGGCGTGGCTTGAGTGGGGGGCGTGGCCTGGTGAAGGTCTTTAAAAACCCTCAGTGTATTCTCAGCAGTTGCCAGATCGTGGTTATCCATACCTGAGCTCCTTGTACCTGACTGCAATATTGAATTAACCCGTTATTGACCTCTGCTTGTTTCTGACTATTCTGCCTTCTGTTGCCCTAGACCATTTTCTTGAACTACGCCACTGCTCTGATATCGACCCGGCTATTCCATTTGACCATTCTGAACTCTGTATTCCTGATTCTGGCTCGGCTGACTACTCCCCGTGTTGTTAACCCTTTCTGTCTAGCTAGTTTACCTGGCCAATTCTAAGGACCAGACAGTTAGAGATCTTTCACGGCTACTGTTGGTAGCTTCTGGGCTCTGTGGAGTGTGGGGTGTTAAGTACTGCGTGGTGGGATCTGGGAACCGTGACAATTATGAGTGGAGCTACCGAGAAAATGTCTCTGTTGTAATGCGGGTGTTAAATGACAGACACTAATGGAAACGGCAGGCGCTCAGGTTTTGCATTAGCATCTGTCATTTAACACCAACACTGGAATAGGGCCCAAAATCTTAGCGAGGGAGAAGCTTCCGTCTTCACTTCCTAGGTTTTTCTGGGGCTGCCTCATCGCCCACACAAGATCACATCCTCGCAGTCCCCTTCTACCCATCGCTATGTCCCTTCTTCACTTAGGTAATCTAATTGGTATGCTTTAGCGAACCACCCACAGGGCAATATATAGCGCTATGTTATTCTTTATGGTTCCATGCTCTTTGAAAATACATATTTGTTATACTGCATTGTGACCAAATCCTTTACTATCTGTATTCTCTACATTTGTATATTTTTACATTTGATTTGTTTTTGCCTGACCAATAAAGAGATTTAAAAAAAAAAAAAAAAAAAAAAAAAAAAAGAGTCTTGTAATGGGAACTGGTTGGCTGGTCCTTGACTTCCAATCCAGACCTTTCCCATTACCTTGTGCATTGTTCTCCCTCCATCAGGAGGCTTCTGCCTAGTGAAGCTGGGTGAGAAGTGTCAGATAGAATCTCTGCACGTGAATACAACACGTTATATATTGGACTTATCAGCCAAGCCTCCAATATGTCTATATTGGATTTACTGGACCTACCTCGGCAGTTGCCTCCAATATATCAGGGATTATTATTTCATAAGAAATCCATACGAGACACAAATATCAATCGTTTATATTTCTTAGAAATTATCCTGAATTCTTTTAATTGTCTGTGTTTTGCTTTGAAAAATACAATAATCAATAATCGGATAAAAAATATATACATATTTATTACGTATACAAAAAAGTTTCAAATCTCATATAAACAAAAATTTACAAACCACAATCCATCAGCATATAAAACCTAGCTTCACAATATATGTATCTCCGGTTAGTAACTGCATATATGATTAATATCATTTACCTTACCAGTTAGTAACTAATACACAAATGGTTAATAAACATTTCTGCTTAATACAACATACATTTCCCAGCAAACAATGTTTAACCAGCCAACTCTTTATAGATATATATATCTCTATGCTACATGGATCAACAAAAGATGAGCTAATTTAATAATAAGTAATAAAAACTTATTTAGTGAATCCTCCCCTAATCTCGAGAATCAAACTTCTAATCTTTTGCTTTTTATTTTGTAGTTATTAAAATTAATAAGCAAGGAATTATATGACAGTAATTTCCAAATTCAATATATTGGTATCAATCTTACAACATTTCTTTTAGGAATAAATCCTTATATCCACTTCTTCATATTTCTATCTGCAGAATAGAAAATACTTAGAATTTGGATCTAACCCAAATATCTGAGAAATCTCAGTCTACGTTGCAAGAATATCTACAAATATATATAATTACATTATTTTTTTTTCATACATTACCTGTCCAATTTGGATGTTGATAAGTCTGCCTTGGAATTCCTGATGTAATAATTTTGGAATATGTGAAGATTATCGATCAGATAATCAATGCATGTGAGTTAGAGATTTGGTGAGAGTCAGAAATTTGCTGAGAATCTTGATTGCCTCATGTCTTGGGATCTGCCTGCATCGTGGTGTGAGTCTGAGTGTTGGAATCTTGGACTCTCAGAGGGTCATGTGTAATGCATGACAGTGTGAGTCTGAATGCTGGAATCTGACTCACTCTCAGAGTGTCATGTGTACTGGACGTCTGAATGCATTGCGGTGTGAGTCTAAATGCTGGAATCTCCGACTGACTTGCAAATAACATTGCCGCTTATTATAGCCAATTTGACATATCAATTATAATATTTACTATCCTCTAGAGGGCAGTATTGCACTTCTTAATTAATTCCACCATTTCTTTTTAATATCCTATCTCGGGTCAAAAGATCAATCTGACTTAACAAAGAACCTCTCTCTTCTCCCAGCTAGACACGGTCTCTACCTATCATCTCTGATTTATATCCCTACTCCTTTTGAAATTACTTACTCAGAGTCCTATCAGCTAAATTCTTTTCTGGTTAACTCAACAGAATCTATTCTTTAGTAAATTTTATTATTTACCAATTATATACTTTCTACAATATTTATTGGAGTATATATTTCCTACTGTAAATATAATAAAATATACCTTGATTATAAACATATATTTTGTGAATGTAAATCTATATTAGGAATATTAACTCTTATTCCTATACCCAAAAGACAAAATATCTTTTGTTTTAAAACTTAAGACAGACCAATAAATTTAATTATGACACGTCTTAGCACTTAACTCTAGCATTATCACACAAAAGAAACATTCTAGGTTCCTTCATGTCTGGCACTTCTTAAAAAAAGTATAAAAAACTTCACCCAGGAATGAACTCTGTAGAAAAAAAAATCTTGTTCATTTCTAAACTTAGAGAAAGTAGAAAGAAAAACTGTCTTTAAAAACAAAATGGCTACAGGCATCCATTTTAAATTTTTCTTTTCTGTGTAATATACCCGACAGAAGCTTCCCTGTAGTGAAAAGAGCCCTAAGGCAGCATGAGAGTTATAGCTTCCAAGCACAGATGCAGAGTGCTAAAGCTCCTTCCAGTATACCCAGAAACAGTAGCTGAGACTGAATGCTGTGACTTGGAGTACTGGTTTATTACTCAAAAACACTGGACATTTCTACACAACTGCGTCTACAAGTGGATGGGACAAGCAATGGGGAAAACAAAAGAGTGGACCTTGGTGGAGGTTATTTATAGCAGAGGTTTATTTGCTATATATATGGTATATGGTATTCATAGAATAATGACTGATTTGGATAACATCTATTTACACCCTCAGGTGAAGAATTACAAGATTACGAACTCCTGTGTCCAGATGGGTCCACAGCCCCATTAACATCCTTCAGAACTTGTAATCTTGGACAGGGCCCCAACAAAGCTATTGTAACACGAGGTCAAATGCACAGGATCACAAAGAAGTTTCTCACGCTGATACAGGTACATATAGCTCTATTTTGCCTCTGTACTTTAATTTTGCCAAAGAATTTCAACCTCACTTGGTTTCCTCTGATCCTCGTGAATAAAGTTTTTAAAAAAACCAACTATTTAATCCTCTTGGTTTTTCTTAAAGAGAGTGTAATATCTGCCTTTCACTACCTCGCGTGGTCTACTTTCCTACTTTCTGATTTCACCGATCTTTGCTTTATAACCCTGTGATATTTATAGATTGTGTGAACGCCGGTAGAAATATTCACACCCACAAAACCAATGTGATCCTCGCTTAAGTGCTGTAGTTTGTAGTTATGAGAAAATTGTTAAAAAAGACTGGAAAAAATCTGCTAAAAGAACCTGAAATAAACTATGAGATTCGTATCACAATCTTAGTTTTGCTGATTCTTGTGCTAAATGAATAGACATGGTATAGCTACTTTGAACTATTAGTTCATTTTACTGGGGATCTGCAATATTTACTTGGTTGCAAATTTCAGGCTCTTGACTTATTCAATTTACTAGTACTGCAGACTCAATGTAGCCAGAGGTTTAACACTAGAGGGGTTATTCAAAGACAGCCGATCTGGCTCCGAAACGTCACCGAACAGTGAATTTCCCTGTACGGTGACATTCGGCTATTCAGAAAGTAGGCAGTTTTGCCGAATTTTGGCTAACTGCCAGCAAGTACGGTGCCTGTTCGAAGCCAGTGATATCCCCAAAGAGAAGCAATGGTTAATCTATTCAGAGAACACCGAACAGCAGTGAAAAGTTGCTGAAGTGCCCTGCTGTTCGGGGTTTTCATTCGGCAGGTTTATTCAGGCGAACCCCATAGGCTACAATGTTAAAAATATTCCCCTTTATTATACAATATCTAATAAACCGTTTTTATTCTATTCATTTGCAGTAAAAGGTCTCCTTATTCATAGATTTTTTAGGCAATTTTTTTTCCTGTTTTTTTTTTTTAAAAGCCTATTTTTCTTTTTTCTGTAACAGACCTTTATGTTATCATTCATAGGACCTTATATGTAAATTCCAGGCATTTTCGGTCAGTATTTTTTGTTGCAAACAGCGTTTCTATTTTCACACTTTCAAGCGTATTGTTTTTTACTCCATTTGACAGCTTGTCGGCTTTTTCCCAGCGGCTTTTTCTGGCGTGGCTGGCGTGTTTTTTGCAGTGGTTATGGTGGGTTTTGGCAGGTTTGCGGCAGATTTGTGGCTGGTTTTCCCTGCACTCTGGGTACCCTGCGGTGAATGCTGAAATTTACCACAGGGTGAATGCTGAATTTACCGCAGGGTAAAATGAAGTGCGAGGAAGGAGAGAGCACTGAAATGTCGCAGACCTAAACTACAAGTTGTCATAGGCTAACTAGGCCAGGGCTGAGGGCAACAGCCTGGGGAAGCATTTCTTCCTAATGTAATTTTTTTTAGAGGTTGTTTATACAGTATTTGACTTGAGGTGTGTGTATAACAGCTACAAAGCTATAATATTTGTAAAAAAAAAAATGAAAAGTTTTAGAAAAAATTTGGTCTTAATAAAGAAAGTTTGCTTTTGCTCTTAATTAATATTCTATTTACATAAATGGCTTCTATGGTGGGGTGGGGGCAGCAGAATCTGGATTGCCTATGGCAGTGCCAAACAAAAATAAAATCCTGACCTGAGGCTTTTTGTATTTTATCTGAGTCACTGAATAGTATGTGTGGCACCTATAGTTATATGGTGTGTTATAATGTGCATTATTTAATTTCTTATACTCAGAATTTGTTTGGCCCTAATGGTAAACAGCGTAGTCGACTTGCTTTGTTCACGTCAAATTCCTTTGGAGGAAAAAATCTCCTGTTTCAGGATTCCACTGAAAAACTTCAAATCCTGAGTGATGATGTGGACATGACCGGTATCCTTGGGCTTGATTATATTTCACTCTTGAAAGGTCTTGGACATGAAGGTGAGGAATGGAAGCCTGGTGTAGATACTGTAGCATATTTTTATGCTCGCATACAGTATTCTTTTCAGAGGTTTCAATAATATAAATTTTGTACAATGTTCTAAAAATGCGAATGCACCAATGGAATCAGAATTATTTTCATTGTAGACTAATTCATTTAGAACTATATACTGTCTTTGTGATATTTACAAAATCTCTCCCAAATGTCTGTCTCTACATTGTGTAAATTCCATAAAAAAATAATAAGTTACAGACTATATGACTAAGAGAATGTGGACACCCCTATCAATAATTTATTTCAGTTTCAACCTTGTTCCTTGCTAACAGGTGCATAAAATACAGCATATAGCCATGAAATCTCTATAAAAAATAATTAGTAGTACAATAGATCTTACTGGAGAGCTCAGTGACATTAAATGTGGGACTGGTATTGGAGATCACCTGTTTCACATTAATTTTGTAAAATGTCTGCTCTACTACATCTATCTTGGTCACTGTAAATGCTATTAACCTGAAGTAGGTGTCTATTATCATTAACAGAGAGTGGAAGCTCCATATGCTGTAATGTGTAACAAGTGAAATTCTCCTATCACCTGTATGATCAGGGCCAGATTTATATTTAAGCAAGGTAGGCGTGTGCCTACAGGTGCCTGCCACAAGGGGGCACCTTGCTGTGTAAAAAAAAAAAAAAAAGTAAAAAAAACCATAAAATTCAATTTACAGTTATTTAGACCCCCTGTATTCCTGGAACCCTACAGGATAGAGGGACATTTGAGGTATCATTAGAAAGATCGGATTCTGTCCTTTCCAACGATACCATACATGGTCTAGTTTATGTAAAACTAAAATAAAATAAAAAAATTCTGAAAGTAGCACTGTTGTTCTGTTTACAACTATAAGCAATAATACTGCTCTAATTCTCTTTCTCAATTCCCACACTGCCAGCAAGTGTGCAGGTGATGGCACAACACATTCAGGGTTATTCAACGAGAATCGAAAAGTCACTGCACGTTTGACTTTTCGTTCTCTTCAAGTCGGTGCGATTTGGCAAACCCATTTCGGCGACCCTGTGGTGTATTCAGCAAGCTACACAGGGCTGTCGTAGTGCAGGGAAAAGCCGCCGCGAACCCGATGAACTCACCGCAACCCGCAAAAACATCTGATTAACCCCGCCGAACACGCCGGAGAAACCCGAGCAGCCTCCGGAAAAAGCCAACACCGCAGACGAAGGAGGCGGAAAAAAAAAAACCCCAGTACGCTTGAATGTTTGAAAAGTGAAACACTGTTTGCAAAGAGACTACAGAACGAAAATGTCTGAAATTTACATATAAAATCCAATGAATGATAATAAAAAGGGCTGTTACTGAAAAAAGAAAAAACGATTAATTTTTTTCAATCGGAATTTTTTTTTTCTTTCTCCGCAAAAAAAATCCCGAAAAATGCCTAAAAGATCCTAAAAAAAAAATCTATAAGGCTGCTGTCAGACGAGCGTAGTGTTCACTTCCGTGATTGCGCCTAAAAGTACGTCCGTGATAGCATGAAAGAAAGTCCATTGGAGCCTGACGCATGAAGTACGTCCGCACTGAACTGCGGACGCATGACAGACGCTGCAAACGGATGCAGGTTAGGCAAGAACGTAATACTGCTAGAACGGACGTGCGGAGTGCGCCACGTCTGCATAGCTTTGTGTGTGAGTGATGGAGCATGGTCAGACGGACTGCATTTATACATCCAGCATTTTTGACGGACAGAATGTTTTTTCATTGTAATTTATTTTTCCCTCCTACATCCGTCAAAAATAACTTCAGTGAAAAAACGGACTGTGTGGCCACTACTGCGTCATCCGTACTGACGATGTCCATACTGCACGGACGTACAGTCCGTAGAAATCACGCTCGTCTGACCCTAGCCTAAGAGACTTTTTACTGCAGAATATTATAATCAACGGTTTATTAGATATTGAATTAAAAAGGGAATATTTTTAACATTGAAGCCTATGGGATTCGCCTGAATAAATCTGCCGCATGAAACCACCGAACAGCAGGGAAATTCGGCAACTTTTCTCTGCTGGTTTTTGTTCTCTGAATAGACGAAGCATTGCTTCTCTATGGGGAATTCACTGCCCTCGAACAGGCACCGTATGTGCAGGCAATTCTCCAGGATTTGGCGAACTGCCTGCTCTCTGAATAGCCAAATGGCCAGGAAAGGTAAGCGTATGCTGAATTTCACTGTTCGGTTACCTTTTGGCCACAATTCGGATCTCTTTGAATAACACCTGATTGTTTCATCAACAACCTAGATCGTGGCACTTCAGTGAGGAGAGACAGGGATTTTGGACCACTGCATCTCTGACCTTTCCAATGAAACCTTGGTTGACTTTGTGCCTTGTAAAAATCAGAGTTTGTTTTTTCCAATGATACCAAACATGACCATATAATTTGTAAAATTTAAATGTAGAATTTACTTTTTCCGCTGTTCAAAGGCAGAGGCATTATTTTCTTCAGTGCATCAGCATTGTTTGCTTTATAACTGTAAAGGGTCACCACACTCTGGCCCCAGCACCCCCTTTAAGCCCTGTAATAATGGGCTATACAGGTTCCTGGACTTTCTCACAGATTTGCCTTCAAGCCATGTAGCCTCACCTGGGCTCCATTCTGCTAATGTGGCCTGCATTTAAGGAAGCTACGCTGCCACATTGAAGTCCCTGGCTGTCAATCTGAGCATACTTACAATCTGAGATCCTCCTGAATTCCAGACTTTTCCTTGTATCCACATTGCTGAATCCTCCGTTGCATTATCTGGACATTCTAACCTTTATACCGGTACCCCCTTTGCTCCCTGTGCCCCCCATCTTGGATCCCCATATACGAGACCCCTTGCTTGGACTCTTGATCACCCTGCCTGTCACCTTGCCTAGACCCCTGCATTATTCTACCGACTATTCTATTGCCTGATCCTTAACTGTGAAATATTGCCTGAAATATGTGTTATCTGTGTTTATTTTTATTGGTTATACAGTGTCTGCCCCATGTGCTGTTAGTTTTCCCTTGTATCTATTGCTCCTCTTGCCCAGTGGCGTAGCGTGGGTTGTCAGCGCCCGGGGCAAGGCAAGAATTGCGCCCCCCCCCCCTTAGTGTTGTGAATAGACAAATTGCCACAAAAATTCACCATACTGTGAAATTCACCATTTGGTGCAATTCATTGGCAATTTCGTCACTTAGTGAATAACTCCTTAAAATGTTGTAAACTTGTGTCTATATTTTAAAGAAAATTATTTTAACAGGACATATACTAGGGCTAGCAACACCCCTGATGCTACCATTTCCAGCCTTCATTTACTATATTTTATTATGTCCCCATTTAATTTACTGTATTCCAATTTAGTTTATTATGCCATTTCATTGTCACTCTAGAGTCCAGAGGGATTCAGATGCAGCAGCAGGAGTGAGGGCTTCTTGACAGGACTCCCAGGGGGCCGTGATTATTATTATAATCAATCACCTATTTTCTCTAGACACTCAGCCATGTGGCCTGATGCTGGCTGAGCGCATAGAGTTTGTAAATAGCCAGCTTTTCCTGTGATGTGGCGCGAAGTAACGGCTTCACACCGTTGCATTGCGTTTGTGGACAGCACTCATTTAATGCATAAATCAGCCCCTTTCTGCCTCCACTGCCTGACCATTTACATGAGCCAAAGTGATTAAGGTGCATAGTGTCTCTTAATATTTCATTATTTTAATAATTAATTTAATTAAAATATAGTAAAATGACAAATATTAAAATATACTAAAAGTTAATACCAAAAGTTTATTAAATAAATACACAAGCTAAATAATTTAAAATGAAATATATTAAAAATATAAAATTAAATTTAAAGAATTTAAATAATAAAATATATGGGCTAACTCAGAGTAATGTGTGGTGTGTGTAAGTGTATTAGAGGGCTCTACAGCAATTTAACTCACAGTAGAAGACACACAGAGACACAGACAGAGACACACCTGTTGAATCAGTGCTTAGATTCAACTGTAGTGGAGGGGGCAGGGGCCACAAGTCACAGCTGGCTGCTTCACATGGATTTTGGAGCCTGGCTTCACACAAGATATTTAGGGATATGGTGTGAAAGTTTCACGGGGGGGGGGGGGCAGTCAGGCATACAGAGCAGGAGCTGCACTTGCTGTAACGCAGAATCCAGAGTAGATCACTGTCTCTGGCATTTAAGGACTTTTAACTTTCATTTACTTTAGAAATGACCCTGCACATTTGCTGGTGCAGACTCACTCACCCGTCCTGACCCAGATGACCACAGGGACAAACGCTGTCTGACTTCCTCCGCCAGGCTGAGTCTCCTGCTCGGCAGGCCGCTCCCTCCCACACCACAGACAGGAATGAAGCTGGCGCCGGCGTGCTCGGTCACATGACTCGCTCAAGTCAGCTTCTGAGTGCTGACGGCATCGCCCTGCGACTTCCTTCTCCCTTCCTGACCGGCTGCTCGCTTGTAAGTGTTAGGGGCGCAAATTTTCTTTTGAAATTATGCGCCCCTAAGATAATTTGCGCCCGGGGCCACGGCCCCCCCAGCCCCCCCCACGCTACGCCACTGCTCTTGCCTCTCTAGTATTCTCATCTTGCTATTCCTTATTTCTCCTGTTTCCTAACAACTCCCATATTCAGTTCTCCCTTCCCACTACTCTCAGCCATCCGTCTATTGTCTCAACCTCCTTTTCCTGCATCTCCTCTCTTCTCTAAGGCTAGGGTCAGACTGAGGCAGTGCGAACGCGCGTTCTGGCGCACTTAATCACGGCCGTGCTAGCAGCAGATGCCGGGCAATGACGGCCAATATACGAAGTACGGTCGCACAAAAGTCCGGCTGCGCAACGCAAGTGGAAAATGAACGCATTTTTTCGAGAACGTTAAACCACTAGTACTGACGTACAGAGTGCGCTGCGTCCGCTAGCGGCGTGTGTGCGTGATTAGGAGACGTCAGACGCTGCTAATGTCCGGCCAACATAACGTCCAGACACAAAAAGAGTTTTATTGATGATCCGTACAAAATCACGGATGAAACTGCGCATAGTATGACCGCTATTGCGTATTCCGTGAAAAAATACGTCCATTCTTCGAACGCACATTTTCACGGACAACGTGAAAAATGCGTTAGTCTGACCCTAGCCTAATCTATTCACCATCTTGCCCAGTCTCCTCCATTGTCTAGTTCTGAACTCTTGTTTATGTTCCTGTGTTTATTCTAATAAAAACTCTGTTGTTACCCCGCAACCCGTCTATCACTCCCTTCACTGCATCTTGGGCTCACAAAAAAACACCCGCTGCATAGAGTACACAGCCTACACGTGACAATAACTCACCTTCATTACCCACACTGGGAGCAAATGTGGAGGTGATGTTGCAATGCGTTATTACACATTGGTGCATCTAAAACACAAGCTCAGCTGTGAGGAGCCCAGAATTTTGGTTGCTCCTGGCCAAAATGGACCATGATTTTTCTAGGTTTAGAAATTTGGGTTAGGCTTAGAAATAAGGTTAGGGTTAGGTTACTATTTGTGCTCGTTTAACTCGAGCCCTACCATTCTGCTCCATTTGTGCTTCATTTCAAGACAACAGATTCTGCCCCTTCTTTTGATATCAGCACAGCAAGAAACAACAGGTTTTCAGTTAATTAAAATGTTATTTTTGTTTCTCCCAAAACAAAAAAATGAAAGTAGTTTTGGCACTCTTTTTTTGGGGGGGGGGGGGCGGCTCCAGATTGCTGTGCCTAAAGGCTCCTGAGATAGTGATCATACAAAGGGCCTGATTTATAACTACAGAACCAAACCAGACCCTGAAAGCAACGTCGTCACAGGAACTTTCACCAGGAAGTTCATGAAATGGTTTTCCATGGCTGAGCAGCTGAATACATGCATTGCTAAGTTTTGACTGGAGGGTTGTAAAGCATGCCACCCACCACTAGACTCTGAATATAAAAAAAAACCTTGGGAAAAGGTCCTGAGAGTACCAAACCATTACACGTTTTTCTTTGTGGGCCACTGGACTCTGGAACAGAAAATACGCGTAAAGCAAGTTCCAAAAGGAACTTGTTTGGTGTGGAGGAACTCCGTTTTCCTGAACAGTGTGTCCTGATCTCAACCCCACAAATCAAAACAGAGATTGTGAGACAGATCTTTTGGAATGGCATCAGTCCTTTTGGGCATAACCTCACCTCACAAATGCTCTTTTGGCACAGTTTCCCTCAAACGCTCCCCACATCTTGTGGGAAGACCTTCCAAAAGGAGTGATATAGCCACAAACAAGGAGCTAACGCATTCTGTGCAGACTGTGCGTCCGTGCACAACAGACATTGTTCTGCCCTCACAGTGTGTCTGAGGCACAAAGCTTGGCAGACAGATAACATAATAAAAATCTGGAAGCAGGATTGAAGAAAAGTCTTTACTGAACTTTATTTGTATCTTTACTTTTCAGGTCTTTAAACTTTGTAAAACTGTGGAAAATACGGAATTACGGCAATATATTAGTCTAGGAATGCAAATCTACACAAATAAGTGACAGGCATGCTACCTAGATGTAAATTACTGGCTAACAGAAGTTTAACTTAATGTGAAGACAATCAAACACTACTAAACTAATCTAACAGTGCTTGGAGTTGCTGAAAATATATACATAACTAAAAACATGAAGGTTCTACTTACAGACTTATAAGCAGAAGGCCTGTGTAAAAGAACTGTGGAGCTTGCTTTCTGCTTGACTCACTGGTAGCTATGCTGGTTGAATCTGGCTCTACCAGGAAGTAACTGTACTGTATGGCATCAGTAATGGCCGCCCAATTAAAGAAACAGTACTCTAATAAACTATATACTTCGAAATTTGTGATTGACAGAACAGACGTACTTGCTGTTTGACGACAAGGTAGTGGCCACACGGTCAGTTTTTTTTGACTGATATAGATGGGAAATAAAATATGAAAAAACATTTTGTCCGTCAAAAATGCTGGACGTCAAACATGCAGTCTGTCTGACTACGTTCCAGCACTCACACACAAAGCTATGCAGACGTTGCGCACTCCGCACATCCGTTCTAGCGGATTTACATTCTTGCCTAACTTGCGTCCGTTTGCCACGTCCGTTGTGCGTCTGCACTTCTGTGTGGACGTACTTCGTGTGTAGGTCTCTATTGATCATAATTGTATGCTGCCACGGACGTTAAAATGTGCGGCAACACGGACGTGAACACTGCGCTCGTCTGACCCGAGCCTTATTGTTCATGATTTTGGAATGGACTGTGTCTATTGGTGTAATGGGCAGCTGCTCACATACATTTGGCCATGTAGTGTAAATGTTATTTGCCATATTCTACTTTGTCCATTAATGACATATTTGATGTAAAACTGCTGCCCATTTTCCTAAAATATTGCTCATGGAATCAGCTATGTTAAAGTTGGTCTATAGTCTCACTTTCATACATTCTGAATAGCCCTTTCTGCTTCTAGGTATCTCTCTCGATCACAGTATTATTCGGTGGTGCTGTATCAGCGCAGCTGAGCTACGCAAGTGTGAAGACTGGGCATTGAATGTGAAGTCAGATCCACTGGTGTGCGTTCAGGCAACCTCTTTAACTGGCTGTATCGAGATGATCAAGGTAGGGAAAACAAAGGGAGGGAGAAGCAGCTTAATTAATAAACAAATTCATCAATTATTAATGATGATCCCCTAAACTCAGCAGCCAAAAGGTAAAATTCTAGGATGTAGAGAAAGAGGAAAAACAATGATATGGATTTGGAGAAAGTGCAAAAGTGAGCTACAGAGCTTTATTTTGAAAAAAAAATGCAACTGAGAGGCGATATGATTTCAGTGTTTAACCCTTTCGCTGCTGAGGCTTTTCACACCTCTGTGCTGAGCTCATTTTTACCGGTTTTGCTCATCATGTTTAAACGTGTTTTGAAGGCTTATTTTAGTATATTACCCAGACATATTATATATTGTTCTTTCCGTCAGACTCGGTAGATTCATAATATGTCATTATTATATGTATACGTTATGTCATGTCTGTATATTATAACAAAAAATGCAATAAAATATGTATTTTCAATAATTTACAACGTGTAAAGTGTTTTTTTTTCACATTTTAACATGCGAGCAATTGCGGTTATATTTTGTATGGGGTGCGCTTGTTAAAAAAATTAGAGATGGGGTCTCGTTACATTTTTTTTGGGGAAAATTACGCGATTTTTAACAAACGCACCGCATACAAAAATCGTTAGTGCAGCATCATTGTTCACATTATAATTGAAATGGGAACAATATTGCTGCATTAACGAACCAAAAAAAAGAAAAAAAAAATATATATATATATATATATATATATATTTAAAAAAATATATATATATATTTTTTTTAAAACTTTTTTCACTGTAGTGTTTGGTATCGTTGGAACGGCCATGCTCTGGCCGATCCAACCATACCAAACGTTAACCCCTAGCTGCCACGGATCGGGAGATAGGGAGTTCCAATGAACTCCCTATCTCCACCGTTAGTGGCAGTTAGGGGTTAACTCTAGGACTGGCGTCATCGTGCTACGCACGATGACGCCAGTCCTCAGGGGGAGTTCCCGGAGGCTTGGCCGACATCCAAGATGTCGGCCAGCTCCGGGAAAGGATCGCGAACCGGCGCTTTTCAGCGCCGATTCGCGATCCAGCTCCCCAGGGGTTAATGCCAGGCACCATTTGGAAGGGCAGGCTGTGCCCTTCCAAATGGTGCCTGGGTTAACCCCCGCAACGCCGCCGATCAGGAGGGAGAGAGGTCCGAAGGACCTCCCCCCCTCCCTTTCAGGCGCCTCCTCCGCACATGCGGGGGGGGGGGCGTCTGAATTAGGTGTCATCGCGCTGCGCGATAACACCTAATTTCAGCGGCGGTGGCTCCGGATGCTGGGCTGACATCGAGGATGTCAGCCCGCACCGGAGGGGCCAGCGATTGGCCGGAACCCGGCCGAACGCTGGCCCCAAAGGGAGGACGCGCTCAGCGCGTCCTCCGCATACCAGCAGTAATGCGGAGGACGCGCTCAGCGCGTCCTCCGCATTGAAGTGGTTAAACAATTCAAAAGCTCTCAGGTGACTTGTTCATTAACAGGGCTTTACAAAGGACACAATCCATCTACTGAGATTGGAGGAAAGAGTTTTGTCAGTTACATAGGAAAGGTTTTTTTTCAGTACACACAATAAAAACATAGAATTCTCTTCCTAATGATCTAATATTATCATGGCTGTCAGGTAATTTATATTAATGTATGTGTTTTTATAATAAAATTAAAATACTAAATAAAATTATAAATTAATATTGCAGGCAAAGGCAGCACAAAGGAAAAACACCCAAACACAGGGAAAAAAAAAAAAGGTCTAAAAAGAACACCATGGTATTGGTTCATCAGAATCGGCAGAAAAAAAAATAGCTTACTGAACTATTCAGACGAACCAAATATTTTCACTGTGCGCAAGTCTAATATGTATCATGTTGGAAACTTTGAAGTTTTTATCCACCATGTTTGTGATACACAGGAAATTATCCATATATTATATAATTGAGTCTTTGTGACATTGTTTTGTAATGAGATGAAGCCCCTGAATTTGAATGGTTTGTCTTTATTGCAGAGAAATGAAGCTGATGCTGTATCCCTAGATGCATCTCATGCATATATTGCTGATCGATGTGGGCTCCAACCTGCTGCTGTTGAATACTGGGGTAAGAAAAACACACACTTGCGCTTTTTATGCCACGGTTTCTACTGTGATTGACCGTCACAAATTAGGGATCAGTCTGCATAGTCTTCTAGGGCAAGTTTGACAGACACTGGAAATCCTTTTAACAAGACTTTATTTGTTCAATGAAAGATGTTTCACATGCAGTTCAAAATAAAATTAAATAGAAAACAAATCCTCGCTCTCACCAGAGCAATATCCAAACACAGTCAATCCCTGACTAACACTGGATGGCTAACTCCATTTACCAACAAAACAAACCGCTTATGACATGGAAACACATATATACCTTTCAGTCTTTTGATCTTGAAAGTTCTGTCCTCTCTTGTTCACCACCAGAAAAGGAAGACCCAGACAATGAGCAGTTCCTGCTCTGAACTTTTAGGCTAGGGTCAGATGAGCGCATTTTGTACGGACTGTGCGTCCGTGCAGTACAGACGTACTTTCTGACTGACGACAAGGTAGTGGCCACACAGTCCGTTTTTTTCACTGACGTATTATTTGACAGATGTAGCAGGGAAAATAAATTAAAATGAAAACACATTTTGTCCGTCAAAAATGCTGGACGTATAAATGCAGTCCGTCTGACCTTGTTGCATCACTCACACACAAAGCTATGCGGACGTTGTGGACGTGGTGCACTCCGCACGTCCGTTCTAGCAGTATTACGTTCTTGCCTAACCTGCGTCCGTTTGCAGCGTCCGTCAGCCTCCGCACTTCTGTGCGGACGTACTTCGTGTGTGGGGCTTCATTTAACACAATTGTATGCTATCACGGACGTACTTATGTGCGGCAACACGGACGTTAACACTGCGCTCGTCTGACCCTAGCCTTAAACAGCAATTTTTCCTCAATTAACCTTAGGTGTGGCTTGAGTAATCCCACACCTGCAGAGCTGCCTGCTGGGAAATGTAGTTCACCCATGTAGTGGGTACAGGCCAGGGGTCAAGTCGGGGGGGGGGAATCGCATGGGAACGGAGTTCCTGCACTAATTTTGCAGAGGGAACAGAGTTCCCTTTGGTCGTATACTCTATAAAGCTTGTAGTCAGGTGTTCAATCCTATATTTCTCTATTAAGTCACAATAAATATAGGATTTATCATATATTTTTGCTATATTCCATATTCCACATATTTATTTATTTATAAAGTATTTTGCCAGGAAGGAGACATTGAGATTTCTCTCGATTTCAAGTATGTCCTAGGTTTAAGAAATTGAATTGTTACAGTAGGTACAGAAATACAAGTAACACAAATGGTTAGGCAGGCATATTATGGATATATACACATACAGGCAGGTACAGTAGGTACAGAAATACAAAGTAATAAAATGCAAGATATTAAAAAAACAACACAAATATACAGATTAACACAGAAAATAAATATGTAAGAAATAAAGTCACTATGTTACATGTTTACAGGTGCATTCCGTATTGAGGTATGTTAATAGGGAACTCTTAAGGGACGTTAGACTGGGGGAAGATTTGATGGCGTCTGGGAGGTTATTCCATAATTGTGGAGCTCTGTAGGAAAATGAGGATCGAGACACTTTCTTTTTGTATTGTGGTATTGCAAGTAGGGTGCTAGTCCTGGATCGGAGGTTATAGGATGAGGGAACTGCTGGGAGAAGCAGTCTATTCAGGTAGGGTGGTAGCTTCCCAGAAAACCTCTTAAACACCAGGTTGGAAAGGTGAAGGGTGCGTCTGGATTAAAGCGACGGCCAGTTTAGTTCTTTTAACATGTCACAATGGTGGGTCATGTAGTTACATTGTAGCACAAAGCGACAGAATGAGTTATACAATGTAGTAAATTTCTGGAGGTGTGTTTGCGGGGCAACTGCATACACTACATCTCCGTATTCAATAGCCGGCATAAGCATTTGTTATTCAGTCTGCTTTCTTATTGACATATATGTTACGGGTAAAGCCAGGAGTGCGGTTAATCCTAGGATTATCCGGGTAATCCTTCCTGACATTACCCAGGCGTCATTAGCAAAAATCCAAAGTGAAATTAAATTCCGGACTTTACCCAGGTAATCTGGAAAGTATCCAGAAGCCTCTGGGTACTCCGGTTGTCTGCTCTATTTTAACCGGGTAATTTGCACATTACCCTAGTGTTGCTGGATAAAGTCTGATGTGCAACGAAACATCAGACTTTATCCGGGTAATCTGCAAAGTATCCAAACGCCTCTGGGTTCTCTGCTTTCCTTGGGTTTTCAGCAGGTTACAGTTGACGGAATTCCGAGGATTACCCGGATAAAGATGCAAACTGTTATCTGACTGATAAGAAAATCGTGTTTTTGGTTATTTTTAATGAAATTGTATCCAGTCACAAACCCCACTAAATAACCATCATGTAACTCTGTGCATTAATTGTCTGAAAATTAATTTATGAAGATGATATATTATATAAAGATATTGTATAAAGAGTAATCTGATGTTTATTATTTTTTATAAATGATGTATAAGCACATATGACACATAATAAAGATCATGTAACTCTTTAACATTCATATAAGAAACATATCCTGTTACTCTGTATATTCATTATATCCGCAATACGTTTTAATGTTTGTCTTTTGCCATTTTCATTGATAATATCCCTTGATAATAGCACAATTCACTGTTACCCAAGCGGGGTTGGATGCTCTGCAGATTACCCAGGTGAAGCTGTGGATAGTCCTCAGATTACCCAAGTGAAGCTTCAGACTTGCACATTATCCGGGTAAAGTGCAAATGTTTCAGCTCTTCCAGACTGTTACCCAAGGGCAGGTGGTTAGTCCTAAAATTACCCGGGTAAAGTCCGAAATTGTCATTTTTTTTGCAGCTTTACCCAGTGGTTTTGGGTGATGTCAGGATTACCCAGGTAATCCTAGGATTAACCGCACTCCTGGCTTTACCCGTAACATATACATAAATATATCAGATCTGAGTGTGTTTGTGTTACGTGCAAGGTGATAATTGCTTATTGGGAGACAGAAATCCTGGCGAGTTCCCACATTTCTTTTTTTAGGACTTGATCCCTGGTACAGGCTATGCAGAATCCTAGGTCCCAAATACCTGCCTTCCACAACCACACCTCTGACTGTGTCACACATCCTCCCTCCCAGCACAGACCAACCGGGGTGAGCGACCGCAGACAACAGACAGTGAGCCCTTGAAAGACCATCTGCATGTCCCAGCGCAGAACCTGCCTTGGGTTCCAGTGAGAAATTGAAGGGTTGCAGGCTAAGAAACCAATGGGTCACCCTAGCGTTAGTTTCCCTATTTCGGCTCATCCACGTGAGAGGAGCATGATCAGTGAGCAGCTTAAAGGGTTGTCCTAACAAATAATATTTCAGGGACTCCAGTGCCCATTTGATGGCCAGACATTCTTTCTCCACTATGGAGTAGTTTTTCTCATGAGAATTGAGTTTCCTGCTCAAATACATAACAGGATGTTCTTCACCCTGAACTTCCTGAGATAAAACAGCCCCTACACCAACATCTGACGCATCGGTTTGCACAACCAACTGTTTAGAGAAATTTTGTGTACCCAGTACCGGGGCAGCACAAAGTGCAGCTTGTAATGCTACGAAGGTTTGTTCTGCCTCAGGTGTCCATTTTACCATGACAGGGCCTCTAGCTTTAGTCAGATCCATCAAAGGACCTACAATTGTTGCAAAGTTAGGGACGAATCTGCGGTAATACCCAGTTAACCCCAAAAATGCTCTAACTTGTTTCTTGGAAACAGGGCGTGGCCAGTTCAGTATCGCCTCCACTTTAGATGTTTGTGGTTTAAACACGCCACTCCCAATAGTGAATCCCAAGTATTTTGCTTCCTATAAGCCTATGGAACATTTGGCAGGGTTTGCAGTAAGACCTGCTGCACGGAGAGAATTCAGCACCGCCTGAACCTTAGGAAGGTGGGTTGCCCAATTTGTGCTATGGATCACAATGTCATCAAGATATGCTGTGGCATATTGTTTATGTGATCGCATGATCTGGTCCATCACTCTTTGGAATGTGGCTGGGGCTCCATGTAATCCAAAGGGTAGGACTTTGTATTGGAAGAGTCCCTCAGGTGTGGAAAATGCGGTCTTTTCCTTAGCACTTTCTGAAAGGGGCACCTGCCAATAACCTTTAGTAAGGTCTAATGTCGTAAGGTACCGAGCCGTACCAAGTCTTTCCACTAGTTCATCAACCCTTAGCATGGGGTACGTGTCAAATTTTGATATGCTATTTAGTTTCCGATAGTCATTACATAACCGTATGGAACCATCTGGTTTTGGAACTAACACAATTGGGCTATTCCAGTCACTGTGTAACTCTTCAATTACTCCAAATTGCAACAGCTTTTTAACTTCAACTTTAACAGCTTCCCTTCTGGCCTCCGGAATTCGGTAGGGTTTCAGGCGAACACACTTCCCTGGGTCAGTATAGTCATGTCAGTATGTCATGTTTCACTATATTTGTTCTGCCTGGCACTGTAGTAAATACATCAGAGTTCTTAGCTACAAATGTAACAACTTCACGCCTCTGTGGTGCAGAGAGAGTTTCAGCTATATTAACCCCCACTTTATTTGGAGCAGGTTGTGATATTAAGGGTTTCTCCGACCCATTTAAAACTGCAATGTTTCCCCTCACTTCTGCCAGCGTAGGGTCCTCCCACTGTGCAGAACTAAACTTCCCACTGCTCAAATCAAGACCATGAAACATCTCGGGCTCCGGTTCGTCTCCCACCATTACCCTTGAAAAGGTACCATTTTCATTTAACTTTACATTCTTAAATGACGGTTTCACTTCAAAAACAGAGTCTGAAAATGGAAATATTTCATGCAATTCTTCACACGTAGCTTTTGTTCCAGTATAGGTGGCTTTCCACAGATCCAAGAAATGTGGGAAATCCCTACATAGGACAATATTATGTTTGATATGAGGTACTACACCCACTTTATGCAAAACAGTCCCAGTTTCCATTTCAAACCTCATTTCAGTAGTGGGATACTGATGCTTATCCCCATGAATACATACTATTTCTGTAGACTTCTTTATCTTATCAGGGTTTATCAGAGATCTAGAAACCAGAGTAACCATGCTCCCAGAGTCAAGCAAAGCCTGAACCTTTCTACCTTCTACAGATACCCAACATAAATGTGGGACTATTGAAGGACCCATTGACATGGGAGCCATCCTCGCATCAGAATACACCATATACACATCAGTATTCTCTCCTATATTACATTGCATAGGTTCAGTAGACAGGGGGCAGTCGTTCATGAAATGACCATATTCCTGGCACCTATAACATTTACCCTGTGACTCTAATGGTCTTTGAGGCCATGTGCCAGGCTGCTGTTCTCTCGGGGACCATTTCCCTTTATTTGGATAGTCATTAGGGCCAAAGTTTTTTCCAATAGTAGAGGACTTCCCAACAACCTTTAAACCAGGAACAGTCTTACCGGTTTGGTTGCCCTCTTTAGCTTTTCCATTCTGTATCCGCTCAGCAGTAGTCATTTCTGATAGATCAACAGCCACCAGATATCTTTCAACAAGGGTGGTTAACTCATCAGCCGTGCGGGGGTTTCCTTGTATGACCCACTTACGAAGGGGTGAAGATAAGCTCCTTACAAAGCAGTCCATCACAAGCTGTTCAATTATTTGAGCTGCGGTATTCACCTCTGGTTGCAACCACTTGCGTGCCAGGTGGATCAGATCATACATCTGTGATTGTGGCAGTTTCTCCTGATGGAATATCCAGGCATGAAACCTTTGAGCACGTACTGCTGCCGTGACACCCAACCGGGTCAATATTTCTGCTTTCAGTTTGGCATAGTCATTAGCTTGGCTTTGTTACGTTTTCCCTGGTTTTGGCTGTGCCCCCTGGTGGTGAAGGGTCTTCATGTCTGTTTTTCCCCTGTAGTGTGTTGTGGCCGTGATGTTTGGGGCTGTTCTGGGGCTCTGTGGTGATCTCCTGGTCTGGGGTCACATGGCCCAATCACACAGACCCACTCCCTATAAATATCCCAGCAGTACAGAGCCTCATTGACGTTTTGTGGAGTTTCATGGTGGTTCTGTCTGGTTCGTGTTCCCTGTGTTGCTGCAAAGCATTCATGTCCAAGTATTTTCTGGTTCTGACCTCGGCTTTATTCCTGACTATCCCTTCTGCCCACTCCTGGTACTGTATATTCTGATCTGTTGCCAACCTCTGCCTGTATGACGATTCTTGTAGATTTCATGTACCTTGTCTGTCTTTAGTTTAGTATATTTTCAGAGGCCGCTTATAAGGACCTCTTTAGTATAGTCTGTCTGTTTTGTTTACTGTCCTGCAGCCTGCTCAATTCAGGTGGCCAGTGTTCTCTTTCAGCAGTCCTCTCAAATGTCAAGAGGTATGCTTCTACATCATCAGATTCTGCCATTTTCTGGAGAAAATTACTTGCTCTGATCCTGCTATTTTCATGGGAACTTTGTAGTGGAGCCCATTGTTGGATTTGGCTGTGCTCAGTTAGAATTTGCACCTCCTTTTGGAGTATCTGTATAATGTTCTGTTGCTCAGTTATTTGCGCCGCCAGCATTCGGTTGGTCTCCTGTTGCACAACAGTGTTCTGCTGTTGCGCTGCAGTGGACTTCAGCAAAGCCTTTAACACGTCCTCCATTGTCTTCAACCCTCAGACTCTGTAGTGCAAGACTGCCCGCATCCTCCACCATATGTGATTGATCTTGTGACCGTCACAAATGAGGGATCAGTCTGCATAGTCTTCTAGGGCAAGTTTGACAGACACTGGAAATCCTTTTAACAAGACTTTATTTGTTCAATGAAAGATGTTTCACATGCAGTTCAAAATAAAATTAAACAGAAAACAAATCCTCGCTCTCACCAGAGCAATAACTAAACAGTCAATCCCTGACTAACACTGGATGGCTAACTCCATTTACTAGCAAAACAAACCGCTTATGACATGGAAACACATATATACCTTTCAGTCTTTTCACCTTGAAAGTTCTGTCCTCTCTTGTTCACCACCAGAAAAGGAAGACCCAGACAATGAGCAGTTCCTGCTCTGAACTTTTAAACAGCATTTTTTCCTCAATTAACCTTAGGTGTGGCTTGCGTAATCCCACACCTGCAGAGCTGCCTGCTGGGAAATGTAGTTCACCCATGTAGTGGGTACAGGCTATGCAGAATCCTAGGTCCCAAATACCTGCCTTCCACAACCACACCTCTGACAGTGTCACACTACGCAAAGATATACCTCTCTCATGTCCATGTTTTCCAGCACAATAAACCACATACTAATCTGTCTTCAAGTTTTACATAGAGAGCAGTTTGTGATTGTATTAAATTATTAATCCTTCTTTAAATGCATATTAATATGTCATGAAATCACTAAATATTCACCGTTGAAATCTTCAGGAATTACTCTGCAAGGTACAAAGTAAAATAATATATTCCCATATACTATATATAACAACACTAGAAATTGCTTCATTATTAGACAACAGTCTATCCTCCATCTTTCTGCACTCGTCAACATAAAGCTAATCCTTGATGTGATTGGGATGATTTTTACAGTGTAAAAATGACTTTAACAAATACAAAATTCCACTACATTTTTAAACCTTTTTTTACTCCAGCTTTTTTATTGAGGGTCACAATATGGAAACCTGCTGATAGGATACAGACGATAAGACATGACGTCAGCATTTTACAGAAGGCTGTGTGGTTGATACACTGGCTGCATACTCACCTTATTGCATTCCTTAGCTGTAGATAACGTCCTCAGAAACACGGACCGGAAGCGAAACGGGGCTACGCAATGCAATGCCAACACTACAGAACCTGATGTTTTATAACTCCAACTGAGCTCCGGCCTCTTAAGCAAAACCCTGGCAATGTCCATGAATGCTAGCAAACTTTGGCCTGGATGATAAGTAGAAATTAATTGCCCTAATGCGACTAAACAATGCAAATAAACTTATTGTCTTGTAACTTAATACATTTAAAAGTAATCCTGTGAAAACAAGCAGGACACAATATTATAATTTTAGGTTATCGGTACAACTACTCATCCAACTCAGCGACATGCATACCCATCCCACTCAACCACTTTCACTCCTGTTCCAATTAGCCAACCACATCCTTACTCCGTCTCATCCCACAAAGCCAAACACACACTAACTCCCATTACCAGTCAAGTAACACATACTTACACACCACTCTGCTACACATTTCCATTTCACTCAGCCGCACAAATCTCCATTCTACTTAGCCACGCACTCTCCAAGCACTGTCAGCCAACCACACACTCGCTCACATCCAACTCAGCAACATAGACGTACATAACACTGAGCCAAGCACATTCCCATCCCTCACTACTACACTCACACACAAAGTATCCATCACTGACAGAGTGCCCACTTATATAGGGGCCACACTTATATAGGGAATGGGGAGGGTGCCAAAATGCAGTATCCCCTCCTGATGTGACACAAAATTTCTGAACCAGCCCAGAGTATAATATTAGTTAATACCCAATAAATATGCAAATTGGTCCCTCTGGTGATCCTCTGAAGGAGATGAGTTTATTATCGGTGCACACAAATCACTGCAAGTCGTATATTACTGAGTGCAGGCCAGCACTATGGCCTTCTAGTATAATCCCATAGAGCGAGGTTCAGGCGAGTGGGGACTATCAGACATTTTACCACTCTAAATAATACTGACCTCTTGTACAAATTTCAGTTATTATTAAGGTTGATAAAAAAATAATGTAATTTTACAAGACTGTAAATTTAATTAAGCATCAATTACAATATAATTTTACTCTGTACAATA
Organism: Leptobrachium leishanense; assembly: GCA_009667805.1. Classification (NCBI taxonomy): domain Eukaryota; kingdom Metazoa; phylum Chordata; class Amphibia; order Anura; family Megophryidae; genus Leptobrachium; species Leptobrachium leishanense. The sequence goes on along the minus strand of CM019063.1, from coordinate 170,068,104 downwards.
TAAATAATTATATTCAAAAGTGGCATTAAAATGCTTCCATGATCACTTAAGATTTTTCTTTTATTTACAGATATGTAACTTAAAACATATATATATATTACTTAGTACTGTGCACTCTTATGTTTAATGTATAGAAATACATAAAATAATTGTTTCATATGGTTTAACACTGAAGCCACTGTATAATTTTCATTTCATATCTCATCTTTTTAGGTGATCCGGCTAATTGCATGATGAAACCTGATGGAAACTTGCACAGCAACAAGGAGATAGGTAAGGCAGCCGGCACACGAGCATACTGTACTGCGTCCATTACGGACGCACTTTTTCACGGGAGATATTGTGAGTACTGCATAAAGTGCGTCCGTAATGTCTGATGTCTCCACTCCCTAGGAAAATACATGGCAGCGTTGTTTCTGCGTCCGTTTAGCTTTTTAACGTCAATGTTATTTTTGCGTCCGTGGCTTTATGCTTTGCCCGTCCGTGAACAAGTGCGCAGGGGCTTTGTGTGGTGTGTTTAATTGACTCCTTTATAAAGCCACGACGGACAGCAAACAGTACGGTCAGACGGACGCAAAATGTTTGCTAGTGTGCCGCCACCCTAAGTGATAAGTCAAGTCAATATGTTACCCATCAATGTTGTCCTCAGGTTCTACAATATCACGTTATATCTGTTGTGTCTGCCTTGGCTTTTTCTATCAGGTATATTCAAAGAAAGGTGAAACTCAGAACTGCAGAAGTGAAAATTCTAGGTCAAAATAGCCAAACCAGAAAAATTCTCCCATTTTTCTCACTTTCCAAATCGGCTATTTGGTCTAGATTGTTCTCTTCTCCTGCCTCTTCTCCTGATTTTCACCATTCCTAGAATAATCCTGTAGGTCTTTTGGGGCGTCATAGAAAAGCCATCAGCCACTGAGCTAGTGATTCCTGGATTAGTGCGGGAGCCTGTCTTGAGCCTTTGGGTAGGAGGAATTTCTAAATACAGCATGATAGTCTTGATAGGTCTGCTCTGATTGCTTTTGTTACTGTTACAGTTGTAAAGATTTTTACCCGCCAAGTGATCTGATCAGTTGTTCTTTTGCTTGGCATGTAGATTTGCATTCTCTTTATGCTTTGGCTGTCACGAAAAGGAATATGAAGGCTGTTACTCTCCCTACCCTGAGTGGGCGCAGATCCTGTCACAGTAGTTTGTACAGCCCAGCAGGGTGGCTGCTTCTCTCCAAGTATACCGTGCGGGCCGAAGGGAATGAGTCATGGGCCTGTGACATCAATTCAGGTACAGTAGCAGAAGTATATGAATCTGTTCATGGAAATCCATGACATCCATCACTGGAATTATGTGCCCTTTTCTTAAAATGATGGGTCATTAATAAAGGTCTGTAGGGAATGTATGGGCAAAATGACGTCAGAAAGGGAATTTCCCCTAGCTGTCCAGGGAATTCCCTATGGAAATCCCTATGGTGGAGATATGGGTGGTCTTAGAGGGTCATGGTTGGTGTCGTTGGAAAGACCAGAACATGGCCTTTCCAGTGATACTTAACATGACCAGATTATGTGTAAAAATAAAATTAAAATTATTATTTTTTCTTTTTTTATAATGCAGCAATATTTTGCACTTTTCAATTATAACGGGACCAGTGATGCTGCACTAACTCACCTTCTTATTTCCCACGATGCTAGCAAGTTTGAAGACAATGGCACGATGCGTTACTATGCATTAGTTCATCGAAAACCTATACCGTTGCACTGCTGTGAGGAGCGCTGGGAGTACTTGAGTACCCTGCATCTCTGATTTTTATACCGCATAAGGTCAGTTTAGGTGTCATTGGAAAGGTCAGAGTCTGGGCTTTCCAACAATACCAAATATAACAATGTCATGTGCAAAAATATAAAAAGAAGAATTTTTTTTTAACATTTTACCTTTTTTTTTCTTTTCTTAATTCGAAGGCGGTGAGATTATGTGCTTTTACGCAATCCCACTGCCCTAACTCACTTTCTCATAACCCACACCGAGACCAAATGCGGAGTTCATGGAGCAAAGCGTTATCAAGCATTATTACATCTAAGGCTAGGGTCAGACTGAGGCAGTGCGAACGCGCGTGCAGCCGCACTTAATCACGGCCGTGCTAGCAGCAGATGACGGGCAATGACGGCCAATATACGAAGTACGGTCGCACAAAAGTGCGGCCGCGCAACGCAAGCGGCAAACAAACGCATTTTTTCGAGAACGTGAAACCACTAGTACTGACGTACAGAGTGCGCTGCGTCCGCTAGCGGCGTGTGTGCGTGATTAGGAGACGTCAGACGCTGCTAATGTCCGGCCAACATAACGTCCAGACCCAAAAAGTGTTTTATTGATGATCCGTACAAAATCACGGATGAAACTGCGCATCGTATGACCACTATTGCGTATTCCGTGAAAAAATACGTCCATTCGTTCGAACGCACTTTTTCACGGACAACGTGAAAAATGCGTTAGTCTGACCCTAGCCTAAAACACAAGAAGCTGGACCACTGCAAAGAGAGTGGGGGGACTTTGGACTTCTGTATTTCCATGCTTTACAACCCACAAAGTCACGTTAGGTCTCTTTGGACAGATCAGAGTCTGACCTTTCTAATGATACCAAACATGACCATGTAAAAGAAACCCCCAAACAAACAGAATCATTTTTTATTCTTATTTTGTTGTTCCAAAGCAATGGTATTGTCCATTTGTCACATATAAAATGAGCAATACCACTGCCGCTACTCACCTTCTCATTTCCCACGCCGCAAGCAAGGTCAGTGTTTTATTCATAACACAATGTGCCAAAATACAAGCGAAAAATATACAGGGTTATTCAGAGAGAGATGAAAACCAGGAGAATGGCAGGAGAAGAGAACAAGCTAGACCAAAAAGCCAATTTGGAAAGTGAGAGAGATGGGAGAATTTTTCTGGTTTGGCTATTTTGACCTAGTATTTTCACTTCTCCTGCCATTCTCCTGGTTTTCACTTCTCTCTGAATAACCCTGCTAGAGTTTTCACTTCTCCAATCATTCTCCTGGTTTTCACCTTTCTCTGAATACCCCTGTTAGTGTTTTTCAGTTTTAGTTAAAATCGCGTATTTTCTCAGAAAAATACGGTAACAGGTTCCAACTTCTATTTCTTTTTTTTAACAAGAGTACCCCATAGAATATATAACCACAAAGGTTTGGATGATGAAATGTGAAAACATTTTTTTTTTACAAGCTATAAATGATTGAAATCTGAATGGAGGTTCACTTTTTTTTTTTTACATTTTTTGTTATACATATAATATATATGATATGTTTTGAATCCGCCGAGTCTGCTGAAAATAAGGGTATATAATTTGTTTGGGTCCTACAATAAAACGTGACTTCAAATCGCATTTAAACATGATTAACACATAGTGGGTGAAATGACTCAGCAGTGAAGGGTTTTTTAAAAAAAGATCTAAGAGGCAAAACAGACAAAGCAAGCACAGTATTTAGTGCCCTTTTGGTTTAAAAAATTCCCACGCAAACTGCAATCTCAATAAAAATTTTCCTAGTGGTCTAATCAGAGCTGTAGCTAGCTCCTTTTGCACCTGAGGCAAGAACAGAAAATAACCCCCCCCCCACACACAATATTTTTTACAGAGGTTAATATATATTTAGAAACGGGATCCTCTACGCATGCGCCCCATAAACATCAGATCTCTGATATCTGGTTGGCTGCGAATGCTAACCCCAGATTGTATAATAACTTGCCACTTTGTTTCGAATTTTACAGATCTTCAGTTCCAGTTCAAACTCACCGTCAGCAGGGCTGCAAAGCAATTGCACACTGTCAAAAGAACGAACTGGAACTGAAGATCTGTAAAAATTCTAACAAAGTGCCAAATAATTATCGAAACTGTGATTAGCATTCTCAGCCAATCAGATATCACGAATGTCATGCTTACGGGGTGCATGCACGGGAGATCCCGTTTCCACATTATAGTCTGCAGCACTGTGATACAGTAATGTTCGGAATGTGTATGAGTGTATCACAGTGCTGCACAGCAACAAAACTCATAGCAATGTGCGGTGTTTATGACCGTATCACAGATCTGCATGGCAGCAAACGCCCATACGCACTGCACATTATTGTGAGTTTTGTTGCTGTGCAGCACTGTGATACAGTAATGTTCGGTGTGTATGAGTGTATCACCAGGGGTGTGGGAATTGTATCGCCCGACGCCCGGGACATGAAGATCCGGGCACCGGGTGAGTAGTTTTTTTTTTAGATGCAGTCCGGCGGGCTAGAAGCCCGCCGGACTGCGGACTTAATTCCAGGGACGCCCCCAATACCGGAAGCCAGCATTGAGCTGGCTTGCCGGCATCTGAGGGGCTGGGGCGGCTGTCCGAACGCTCTAATGGCATTCGGACAGGCCCCAGCAGCTTACTGCATTTCATACCGTCTAACGAGCGCCGCGGACAAAGTCTTCCAGCGGCCGCTCATTGGGAAGCCCCCAGGCGCGATCTCGCGAGATCTGTGAGTTCGCGAGATCGCGCTGGGAGCAATCTCGCGAGATCGCGGCTGGGGGCTTAGCCACGAGCGGCCGCTGGAAGCCTTTGCACACAGCACTCGTTAGAAGGTACGAAACGCGGTAAACTGCAGGGGCCTGTCCGAATGCCGATAGAGCGTTCAGACAGCGCCCCATGTCTGGTCTGAGGTCTGAAACATGCCTGTGTGTGTGTATATACACACACACACGGCTGCCCTCAGTGTTAGATAGATAGATATATCTATCAGTCCTGTGTGTGTGTATTTACATACATACACATTGCAGCCCTTTGTGTATACACACACATTGTATGTATACACACAGGGATGCAATGTGTATGTATGTAAATACACACACACAGGGCTGATATATATATATATATACACACACATTGCAGCCCTCAGTGTGTGTATATACATACATTGCAGCCCTCAGTGTGTATAATTATATACACTGAGGGATGCAATGTATGTACAGTTGTGTTCAAAATTATTCAACCCCCACTGAAATTGAGTGTTTTGGCCAGTTTGACATTGATTTTGATTAGGGTTGCACCGATACCGATACTAGTATCGGTATCGGGGCCGATACTGGGTACTGCAGGAGTACTTGGTACTCGTGCAGTACCCCCCGATATTTTTTCCGATACCGGAAGCCGGCATTGAGCCGGCTTGCCGGCATCCGAGAGGCTGCGGCGGCTGTCCAAATGCTCTATCGGCATTCAGACAGCCGCCCCTGCGATACTTACCTTCCTGGGCGCCGCCAGGAATGTCTCCGCGCGGGCGCTCGTTGGAAGGACCCCAGCCGCGACCATGTGATCACGGCTGGGGTCTTTCCAAGGAGCGCGCGCACGGAAGCTTTCCCGGCGGCGCCCAGGAAGGTAAGTATAAACACACTGAGCAGCTGCAGGGCCTGTCTGAATGCAGATAGAGCATTCAGACAGGCCCTGCAGCTGCTCTCCGCGATGATACTTACCTTCCTGGGCGACGCCGGGAAAGTTTCCCCGCGCGCTCTCCTTGGAAGGACCCCAGCCGTGATCACATGGTCCCACGTGGTCGCGGCTGGGGTTCTTCCAACGAGCGCACGCGCGGAGACATTCCCGGCGGCGCCCAGGAAGGTAAGTATCGTGGGGGGGTCCAAGCTGGGGGGCATATCCATGAGCTGGGGGGGCATACCCATGAGCTGGGGGGCATATCAATGTGTGAGCTGGGGGGACATACCCATGAGCTGGGGGGGCATACCCATGAGCTGGGGGGCATATCAATGTGTGAGCTGGGTGGGCATACCCATGAGCTGGGGGGCATACCCATGAGCTGGGGGGGCATATCCATGAGCTGGGGGCATATCAATGTGTGAGCTGGGGGGGCATACCCATGAGCTGGGGGGCATATCAATGTGTGAGCTGGGTGGGCATACCCATGAGCTGGGGGGCATACCCATGAGCTGGGGGCATATCCATGAGCTGGGGGGCATATCAATGTGTGAGCTGGGGGGCATATCCATGAGCTGGGGGGGCATAACCATGAGCTGGGGCATATCAATGTGTGAGCTGGGGGGCATATCCATGAGCTGGGGGGCATATCAATGTGTGAGCTGGGGGCATATCCATGAGCTGGGGGGCATAACCATGAGCTGTGGGGGCATAACCATGTGTGAGCTGTGGGGGCATAACCATGTGTGAGCTGTGGGGGTATATCCATTAGCTGGGGGGCATATCCATTAGCTGGGGGCATATCCATGAGCTGGGGGCATACCCATGAGCTGGGGGCATACCCATGTGTGAGCTAGGGGGGCAAATCCATAAGATGGGGGGCATATCCATGTGTGAGCTGGGGGGGCAAATCCATAAGCTGGGGGGCATATCCATGTGTGAGCTGGGGGGGCAAATCCATAAGCTGGGGCAGTATGAATATATATATATATCGGGGGGGATATACATGTGAGCTGGGGCATTTTTATATGGTCTGTTCTTATTGGAAAGCGTCACATGACATTAAAGAAAAGTATCGGTACACGGTATCGGTGAGTACTTTTAAAAAGTATCGGTACTCGGTCTTAAAAAAGTGGTATCGGTGCATCCCTAATTTTGATCATTCAGTCATCTTGCTTACAATTAAATCAAAGAGGCACGTGTAGGTCAGACAAATATAACATAACATTTATAATGAAATAACCACAAATGTCTTTTCTGTGCTCACATCATTATCAGTTTTATTCAACCCCCAAGTGACATTCAATCTTAGTACTTAGTACAACATCCTTTTACAGTTATAACAGCTTTTAAACGTGAAGCATAGCTTGACACAAGTGTCTTGCAGCGATCTACGGGTATCTTCGCCCATTCGTCATGGGCAAAAGCCTCCAGTTCAGTCACATTCTTAGGCTTGCGCACTGCAACTGCTTTCTTTAAGTCCCACCAGAGGTTCTCAATCGGATTTAAGTCAGGTGACTGCGATGGCCACTCCAAAATGTTCCAGCCTTTAATCTGCAACCATGCTCTAGTGGACTTGGAGGTATGCTTGGGATCATTGTCCTGTTGAAAGGTCCAACGTCTCCCAAGCCTCAGGTTTGTGACGGACTGCATCACATTGTCATCCAATATCTCTGGTACTGAAGAGAATTCATGGTACCTTGCACACGCTGAAGCTTCCCTGTACCTGCAGAAGCAAAACAGCCCCAAAGCATGATTGACCCCCGCCATGCTTCACAGTAGGCAAGGTGTTCTTTTCTTCATAGGCCTTGTTCTTCCTCCTCCAAACATAGCGTTGATCCATGGGCCCAAACAGTTCTAATTTTGTTTCATCAGTCCACAGAACACTATCCCAAAACTTCTGTGGTTTGTCCACATGACTTTTGGCATACTGCAGTCGACTCTTCTTATTCTTTGGAGACAGCAAGGGGGTGCGCCTGGGAGTTCTGGCATGGAGGCCTTCATTACGCAGTGTGCGCCGTATTGTCTGAGCTGAAACTTCAGTACCCACATCTGACAAATCTTTTCTCAGTTCCTCAGCAGTCACACGGGGACTTTTCTCCACTCTACACTTCAGGTAGCACACAGCAGTCGAAATCAGCATCTTCTTTCTGCCACGACCAGGTAGTGTTTCAACAGTGCCCTTTGCCCTGAATTTGCGAATGATGCTTCCTATGGTCTCTTGGTATGTTTAACATCTTTGCAATCTTCTTATAGCCATTGCCCTTCCTGTGAAGAGTAATCACCTCTTCTCTTGTCTTCCTGGACCATTCTCTTGACTTCACCATGTTTGTAACCACACCAGTAAATGTCTAGAAGGAGCTGAGTATCACAGTCATTTTAAAGCTGCCTAATTGGTGCTTATTATGCTTTATTGCTGCTCCGTGACATCCACAGGTGTTTTCAATACCTGATTGAAAACACTTGAATGAACCTCTGTTCTTCAGAGTGGTAGTCTTTAAGGGGTTGAATAATTGTGTCAATGAAGAATTCACAAAAGAAACATTTACTACTGTATTACAAAACCAATTGATGTCATTTTAGTTGCATATGGTTCTTTAAAAAGTCCTTGTAGGATTTCATTCTGAATACAATTACAAATGTACACTAAATTCCCTAAAACCCTTTACAGCATTGGGGGTTGAATAATTTTGAACACAACTGTATATACTGTACACATACTGAGGGCTGCAATGTGTGTGTATGTAAATACACACACACGCAGGGTTGCAGTGTTTTGAATATATACACACATTTCAGAACTCTGTTTATATACACACACTCACACACCTGCAATGTTTGTATATATACAGAATTCTGAAATGTGTGTGTGTGTATATATATATATATATATATATATATATATATATACACACACACACACTTCAAAACTCAGTATGTATACACACACACTGCAACCCTCAGTGTGTATGTATGCATTTATATACATATATATGTATACACACACTGCAGCCCTGCGTGTGTATTTACATACATACACATTGCAGCCATGTGTGTGTATACATACATACAATGTGTATGTATACACACACGGTACATACATGTGTATATATGTAAATACACACACACAGGGCTGCAATGTGTATATATATATATATATATTATACATACACACACATATATACATACATATACATAGATACACAGATCAAAATAGTGTTTAAATAAAGGTCTTTATTCATCACATGTATCTGACGCTGCCTCCCTAGGCTGTTATGAATAAACACCTCTATTTAAACACTATTTTGTTGAAATTATCAGGACAAGCAGATTGTCCTGAGGGACAAGTAGATTGGACTACTACTTAGTCCGTTGGACAAGTAGATTTTTTTTAAATTTCCACACCCCTGATCACAGTGCTGTACAGCAACAAAATTCACAATAATGTGCGGTGTGTAGGAGTGTATCACAGCTGCACAGCAACAAAACTCATAGCAATGTGCGGTGTCTATGACCGTATCACAGATCTGCATGGCAGCAAACGCTCATACGCACTGCACATTATTGTGAATTTTGTTGCTGTGCAGCACTGTGATACAGTAATGTTCAGTATGTATGAGTGTATCACAGTGCTGCACAGCAACAAAAGTCACAATAATGTGCGGAGCGTATGAGCGTTTGCTGCTGTGCAGATCTGCGATACGGTCATAGACACCGCACATTGCTGAGAGTTTTGTTGCTGTGCAGCTGTGATACACTCCTACACACCGCACATTACTGTATCACAGATCTGCACAGCAGCAAACGCTCATACTCTCCGCACATTATTGTGAATTTTGTTGCTGTGCAGCACTGTGATACAGTAATGTTCGGTGTGTATGAGCGTATCACAGTGCTGCCCAGCAACAAAATTCACAATAATGTGCGGTGTGTATGAGCGTATCACAGCTGCACAGCAACAAAACTCTCAGAAATGTGCGGTGTCTATGACCGTATCGCAGATCTGCACAGCAGCAAACGCTCATATGCTCCGCACATTATTGTGAATTTTGTTGCTGTGCAGCACTGTGATACACTCATACATACCGAACATTACTGTATCACAGTGCTGCACAGCAACAAAATTCACAATAATGTGCGGAGCGTATGAGCGTTTGCTGCTGTGCAGATCTGTGATACAGTAATGTGCAGTGTGTATGAGCGTATCACAGAGCTCCACAGCCATAAAACTCACAGTAATGTGCTTTGTTTAGAAATTAGGGTTAGAAACTAGGGGTACCAATTACAGGTAGAAATTGATTTTAGAAACTAGGGTTAGAAGCTATTAGTGGAACAGATTGGGGGTACATATTAGGGGTAAAAACTGTTAGGGGCATTGATTAGGGGCACAGATTAGGGTTAGATGCTATTTGGGGTACAGATTAGGGTTAGATGCTATTAGGGGTACAGATTAGGGTTAGATGCTATTAGGGGTACAGATTAGGGTTAGATGCTATTAGGGTTAGATGCTATTGGGGGTACAGATTAGGGTTAGATGCTATTAGGGGGCACAGATTAGGGTTAGATGCTATTGGGTACAGATTAGAGTTAGATGCTATTAGGGGTACAGATTAGGGTTAGATGCTATTAGGGGTACAGATTAGGGTTAGATGCTATTAGGGTGTACAGATTAGGGTTAGATGCTATTAGGGTTAGATGCTATTGGGGGTACAGATTAGGGTTAGATGCTATTAGGGGGCACAGATTAGGGTTAGATGCTATTGGGTACAGATTAGAGTTAGATGCTATTAGGGGTACAGATTAGGGTTAGATGCTATTAGGGGTACAGATTAGGGTTAGATGCTATTAGGGGTACAGATTAGGGTTAGATGCTATTAGGGGGTACAGATTAGGGTTAGATGCTATTAGGGTTAGATGCTATTGGGGGTACAGATTAGGGTTAGATGCTATTAGGGGGCACAGATTAGGGTTAGATGCTATTGGGTACAGATTAGAGTTAGATGCTATTAGGGGTACAGATTAGGGTTAGATGCTATTAGGGGTACAGATTAGGGTTAGATGCTATTAGGGTGTACAGATTAGGGTTAGATGCTATTAGGGTTAGATGCTATTGGGGGTACAGATTAGGGTTAGATGCTATTAGGGGGCACAGATTAGGGTTAGATGCTATTGGGTACAGATTAGAGTTAGATGCTATTAGGGGTACAGATTAGGGTTAGATGCTATTAGGGGTACAGATTAGGGTTAGAAACTATTAGGGGCACAGATTAGGGTTATATGCTATTAGGGGTACAGATTAGAGTTAGATGCTATTGGGGCACAGATTAGGGTTAGATGCTATTAGGGGGCACAGATTAGGGTTAGATGCTATTAGGGGTACAGATTAGGGTTAAATGCGAATTTTGAATCCAAAATGGCCAACGATTTTTTAATTAAAGATTCAGATTGTTTTTCATATGACTCGGACAAAATATGATAAAGAAAAGCAGTCAGCACAATTCCGTTTTGTATGCACACACCACTAATCATAGTTTTTATTGAATAAACGTTATGTTTACTTCTGAAACAAAATATAAATTGAACTGTAATATATGTCTATGTGCAGGGGTAAATAATAAATAAATATTTTGTGCTTCGGTGAAGAAAAACCTCAAAATTAACATTGCTGTATGGAATTGTTACTTGCTTCGTGGCGGCGGCCATCTTTAATACGTCACACTCAGCTACTCGCAGCATCTCCTCGGGTCGCTGCAAGTGCTAAATTAGCAGTGCTGAGCGCTGAGTGGCTGAACGGCGTTCAATGGCAAGTTACATAGTTACATAGTTACATAGTTACATAGGCTGAAAAAAGACATGCGTCCATCGGTTCAGCCTCTCCCACATAACCTACTGCTGTTGATCCAAAAGAAGGCAAAAAACCCAGTCTGAATGCTTGCCAATATGCAACATACTGGGAAAAAATTCCTTCTTGACCCAGAATGGCGTCAGATTTCTCTTGGATCAAGAAGCTTTTACCCACATATTAAATATTATAACCCTTAATATTCTGTGTCTGCAGGAAGTCATCCAGTCGTTTTTTAAAAGTCTGTACAGACTCTGACCCAACCACCTCAACAGGCAGAGAATTCCACAGCTTGATTGTTCTCACCGTAAAATAACCCTTCCTATGCTTTAAGCTAAATTTTTATTTCTTCCAGTCTAAATGGATGACCCCTTGTCCTATGTATAGTCCTGTTAATGAATAGGTTATCAGACAATGGTTGATAATGGCCCCGTATATATTTATATAAGGTTATCAGATCCCCTCTAAGCGCCTTTTCTCTAAACTAAACAGGTTTAAGCTTGTTAGTCTTTCCTCATAACTTAACCCTTCCATCCCCCTTATTAATTTAGTTGCCCGTCTCTGCACTTTTTCTAACGATATAATATCTTTTTTTAAGACAGGTGCCCAAAATTGCACGGCATATTCAAGGTGCGGCCTGACCATTGATTTATACAGAGGCAAAATTATGTTTTCATCCCGTGAGTGAACTCCCTTTTAATGCATGCCAGTACTTTGCTGGCCTTGGCGGCTGCTGTTTGACATTGCACATTGTTACTTAGTTTGAAGTCTATGATTATTCCCAAATCCTTCTCCTGCTTGGATTTCCCTAACTCCGTACCATTTAGGGTATAAATTGCTTGTGTGTTCTTCACTCCAAAGTGCATAACTTTACATTTATCTAGATTAAATCTCATCTGCCAAAAGTGCCCAGTCCCCCAATATATCTAAATCCCTCTGCAGCGAAGTAACATCACTATCCACCTGTATCATTACTTTTCCTAGCTTGTGTCATCTGCAAACACATACATGACTCAATGCCTATCTCAAGGTCATTTATAAATAAATTGAATAGTATTGTCCTATAACAGACCCCTGAGGGACACCACTTACCACTGGTGTCCATCTTGAAAATGTACCATTTATGACCACTCTCTGTACCCTATCTTTTAGCCAGTTTTCTATCCAAGAACAAGTATTTTCATCTAGACCATTTTTCTTAATTTAAGTAGTAACCTTTTGTGTGGAACTGTGTCGAAAGCTTTGGCAAAATCTAAGTAAATCACATCCACTGCGACCCCCTGATCTATACTTCTACTTACTTCCTCATAGAACGTAATTAGGTTAGTCTGACATGATCTGTGTTTCATGAAACCATGCTGATTTTTGCCAATTACATTATACCTCCAATAAATTCCTGAATATTATCCCTTAGTAACCCCTCAAATACTTTCCCAGCCACAGATGTTAAGCTCACAGGTCTATAATTCCCAGGCACAAATTTTTAAACCTTTCTTAAATATAGGGATTACGTCAGCTTTTCTCCAATCCTCTGGTACTATTCCTGAAAGAAAAGAATCTTGAAAGATTAAGAACAGAGGTTTACATATTTCAACACATAGCTCTCTTAGTACTCGCGGGTGAATTCCATCTGGCCCTGGGGCTTTATTAACATTCACATTGTTTAATTTCTGTAAAACCTTGTCCTGAGTCAACCAGTCACTTTGTATTAGTAAGTTTTTATTAATGAATTTCATGTCTCCTGTTATAGGTTTCTCTTTGATAAATACTGAAGAAAAATAATCATTTAAAATTTCTGCCTTATCCTGATCTTCAGTTAACAATAACCCTGACTCAGATTTTTAGTGAACCTACATTTTCACTCTTGGGTTTTTTAGAATTTATGTACCTAAAGAATCTTTTAGGGTTGGTCTTGCTCTCTTTGGCTATTTCTTTTTCATTTTCTAGTTTAGCCCATCTAATCACATTTTTACATGCTTTATTGGCTGCCCTATATGCTTTATAGGATGCCTCAGATTTATCAAATTTAAAAGCTTTAAATGCCTTCTTTTTATTTTTCATTTCCTTAGTTACCTTCCTACTAAGCCACATTGGTTTCAGTCTGTTTCTTTTATATTTATTAACCAGTGGAATATATTGTGACGTGTACTTTTCTAGTGTTAGTTTAAAGATATTCCACTTATCCTCAGTGTTTTTCCCGTGAAAGAGTTTCTGCCAGTCAATGACATTGAGAGCTAAGTTGCTAACTTAGCACTTGCAGCGGCTGAGGTATTGAACGCGCGTCAGGATGCAGGGCCCCTTCCCACCACATGACACGCACACCGGCCAAAACGGCTTTCAGGCAGCCTGCCACGTGGGAGCAAGCACTGGAGCAGGCTGCCTGCTTCTATCTGCGGCTGCGCGAGACACCCAGCCATACACCCCACCTCTCCAGCTTGTCAATCCTTCTGGCTGACGCTCCGCCCCCCCCCCCCTGCAGTGCGATACTGTCAGGCTGATGGGAGAAAAGGATTTAAACTGCTTTTAAATTATAAAACGGCCCCCCAGCGGCTCACAGCTGCTGCACCTGAGGCGAGTGCCTCCTTCGCCTCGCCCTCCCTACGGCCCTGGGTCTAATCATTTAGGAAGTGGAATGGGTTTCTCAATACACACAACTTGCTCTTTCACTGCAGCGGACACTTGAAGTGAGATGTGTGCATTCGGAATGTGTGCTCATTTGTGAAGTTCTTCTCATCAAATGAAGGCAAAGCACATTTCAAAGAAAAAAAATAAGTTTATTTTAAATTACAATGTACATGCCAAAACTGTTTCATTATTTTCACAAAGTGCATGTCATATAGGCAAAAAAGTTTCTATTGAATAAAATACATATAATTTACTGCCAATTTAATTGGAATAGTATAAAAAAGAAAAAAAAGTAACCCTAATCATATAGCACCCCCCGTGTCCCCCCTCTCATATGTATATATATATAAAAAGGGGGACACGGGGGGTGCTATATGATTAGGGTTACTTTTTTCTTTTTTATACTATTCCAATTAAATTGGCAGTAAATTATATGTATTTTATTCAATAGAAACTTTTTTGGCCTATAATGTAAAATTTTACCTTTTTTTCTTTCCTTATTTCGAAGGCGGTGAGATTATGTGCTTTTACGCAATGCCACTGCCCTAACTCACTTTCTCATAACCCACACCGAGACCAAATGCGGAGTTCATGGAGCATACCATTTGACTCTCACTCTTTTCGACATATAACCCCCCACCCATGTGACCCTTTATGTCCTAATGTTAAATTCTAGGAACTGATCAGTAAAGCTTCCAGACCTGAGGAAGAGAGTAATATTCTCGAAAGCTTGTCTTTTATATGTAACGTTAGTCCAATAAAAAGGTATCACTACATACTGCTATACTCGTGATTTTGGCAAACTGGACTAACACGGCCTATCGAATTTATATAAAAAGGGGGACATGGAGCGCTATGTATAGAGTAGGGATGCACACACAGACATCATATATATATACACATATATACACAGTTGTATTCAAAATTATTCAACCCCCACTGAAATTGAGTGTTTTGGCCAGTTTGACATTGATTTTGATCATTCAGTCATCTTGCTTACAATTAAATCAAAGAGGCACGTGTAGGTCAGACAAATATAACATAACATTTATAATGAAATAACCACAAATGTCTTTTCTGTGCTCACATCATTATCAGTTTTATTCAACCCCCAAGTGACATTCAATCTTAGTACTTAGTACAACATCCTTTTACAGTTATAACAGCTTTTAAACGTGAAGCATAGCTTGACACAAGTGTCTTGCAGCGATCTATGGGTATCTTCGTCCATTCGTCATGGGCAAAAGCCTCCAGTTCAGTCACATTCTTAGGCTTGCGCACTGCAACTGCTTTCTTTAAGTCCCACCAGAGGTTCTCAATCGGATTTAAGTCAGGTGACTGCGATGGCCACTCCAAAATGTTCTAGCCTTTAATCTGCAACCATGCTCTAGTGGACTTGGAGGTATGCTTGGGATCATTGTCCTGTTGAAAGGTCCAACGTCTCCCAAGTCTCAGGTTTGTGACGGACTGCATTACATTGTCATCCAATATCTCCTGGTACTGAAGAGAATTCATGGTACCTTGCACACGCTGAAGCTTCCCTGTACCTGCAGAAGCAAAACAGCCCCAAAGCATGATTGACCCCCCGCCATGCTTCACAGTAGGCAAGGTGTTCTTTTCTTCATAGGCCTTGTTCTTCCTCCTCCAAACATAGCGTTGATCCATGGGCCCAAACAGTTCTAATTTTGTTTCATCAGTCCACAGAACACTATCCCAAAACTTCTGTGGTTTGTCCACATGACTTTTGGCATACTGCAGTCGACTCTTCTTATTCTTTGGAGACAGCAAGGGGGTGCGCCTGGGAGTTCTGGCATGGAGGCCTTCATTACGCAGTGTGCGCCGTATTGTCTGAGCTGAAACTTCAGTACCCACATCTGACAAATCTTTTCTCAGTTCCTCAGCAGTCACACGGGGACTATTCTCCACTCTACGCTTCAGGTAGCGCACAGCAGTAGAAGTCAGCATCTTCTTTCTGCCACGACCAGGTAGCGTTTCAACAGTGCCCTTTGCCTTGAATTTGCGAATGATGCTTCCTATGGTCTCTCTTGGTATGTTTAACATCTTTGCAATCTTCTTATAGCCATTGCCCTTCCTGTGAAGAGTAATCACCTCTTCTCTTGTCTTCCTGGACCATTCTCTTGACTTCATCATGTTTGTAACCACACCAGTAAATGTCTAGAAGGAGCTGAGTATCACAGTCATTTTAAAGCTGCCTAATTGGTGCTTATTATGCTTTATTGCTGCTCCGTGACATCCACAGGTGTTTTCAATACCTGATTGAAACCACTTGAATGAACCTCTGTTCTTCAGAGTGGTAGTCTTTAAGGGGTTGAATAATTGTGTCAATGAAGAATTCACAAAAGAAACATTTACTACTGTATTACAAAACCAATTGATGTCATTTTAGTTGCATATGGTTCTTTAAAAAGTCCTTGTAGGATTTCATTCTGAATACAATTACAAATGTACACTAAACCCTTTACAGCATTGGGGGTTGAATAATTTTGAACACAACTGTATACACACACACACACAGACCTCAGATATACAGTATATATAACCAAAAAACCTGTGTGTGGGTATACAGTATATGTATCTTTGAGATTTCTTCATATATGCCCACTCAGACCTCATTAATATATGCCCACTCAGACCTCATTAATATATGCCCACTCAGACCATACATGTGTAGCGCTCACTTCCGGAGGAGCCGCTGAATTTAACCTCGGGTCAGTCTCCCCGCACTAGGGAATAAATATACACCAGCACTGTTGTGGATTTTATAAGTTATATAGTTTACTGGTCTCAAATAAACTGGCATATATAAAGCAGCACGGTATACATATATATTTACAGGAATTCGTAATGCGAGAAACGCGCAGCGGTAAAAAAAAAAAGGAAATTTTAACCCCTTCGTTGCCGGAGTGTAAGTCCCGTACAGGTTGTGTCCCAAGAAGGTGTGTGTGTATGCGTGTGTTGGTACCCGGGTACTAGATTCAACTGGCCAGTGAATGAACTCAATGTGTCTTCGACTAGTCACGTTAGGGCCCTATAGATTTTTGACAAACTGCAGCATGCTTTATTACTGTACTGTGGCCTGGAAGGCCTCTCACCCATCCGCCAGATACTCTGCACTCTGCTCAACCCAGGACGTCTCTCCGCTCGATTTGGCTGGGACTCTGTGCCACCGCATCCGCTTGTCTTGCTTGTCCGTCTCTGCCACAAGATGCTCACTTCACCACCTGCACTCCCATTAGATCATTGCGGGTCCAATCTGCAGCTCTGTATCTGGTAAACCTCTCAGCGGTGGATTACTAGGTCTCTGGCAAGTCACTGAAACCGATCTCCAGCGTCCGCAAGGCAGCACCTGCGCTCCGGCCTGGTCACAATCGCTCCTTGTCTCACGTGCGTCTTGCTCTGTTCACCCCTTGGCGCGCACTGGCTCTCCTCCACATGAGGTTGTGGATGTGTCCCGGTTCTCCCCACCCACTTCCTGTCTCTGCCCCAAAGCATGCTGGAAAACATAGTCCAAAAGTGTCCAGTATTGGTTTACATTGCGCTCGTCTCCCCCTGGTGGCCAGAAACGAGTAATTACAGCAGCAGAATTAAACCAGCGCTACACATGTATACCCACTCAGACCATACATGTATACACACACACAGACCTCATATATATATAGATATAATTAATTTTTCTTAAAAAAAACTTTTTTTTTCATATTCTGGAGAGTATAGCATGTAATGGGCAGCTCTGAATGTCTGGTTCTTCTAGCAGTAGCCACAAAAATGCAGTCCCTATAGTTCGGCTGGATCCACTAAACTGTGCACTAAGTATAAACTGTGGCTGAAATCCCAGAACACAGAGGAAAAGTGGGCTTAAAAAAAATGTTTTTCATTTATTACAAATGCAGTGTCTTATCCTTATTGGACACCCCATCCATTTTACTCTCTTCTCTAGTTCTTCTTGCATGGCTTTCTCTGTGGCCATGGGAAATGTGTGTGGGCAGTAGAAGGGTCACCCACCCTGGGAATCTATAAAATAAGATGTATTCACATGCTCAATGTCAGAGTAGCGTGAGGAGGCTTCTGCAGCTCCAGTGCAATGGTAGGTGGGAGGGATCTACAGGACCCAGCGCATGCGCCATGTGCTGCAGATCCCACCTCTCCTACCATCGCTCTGCTTTGGGGGGAGAGTTGGATTTTTCAATCTCCCTCTACTCAGTGACGAATCGTGCCTTCGCCTGAGCAAGGGGGATGGAAAAAGTGTACACACTGCGCGCAGGCTCTGTGCGTCACTTCACGCTCAGTGTATCTCCGGCAGTGTATCTCCGGCTTTACACTCCTCTCCACTTCAGCATGGTCTAAACCTGTCACGTTTAACTGCGGGTTGTGTAGCAGGTTGAGGTTGTGAGCCCAAGATGCAGTGATCAAGACAGGTTTTAGAATAAACAAAAGAAGTGTTTATTACACATAAACACTGTGGTATGAAATCATACAGGATACAGGTAATAGAGTCGTCAGGGTTCAGCAAGGGGGTTCGGTACACGGCAAGGCTGGCAGAGAATAGTCGGTGGTATAGCAGGGGTTCGGTACACGGCAAGGCTGGCAGAGAATAGTCGGTATAGCAGGGGTTCGGTACACGGCAAGGCTGGCAGAGAATAGTCGGTGGTATAGCAGGGGTTCGGTACACGGCAAGGCTGGCAGAGGGGGAGCAGGATGGGAAGGTTACCGGTAAGTGTAGGAATGAGAGTCCAGATTATGGTAGGAAGTCCTTGGGGTCTGGAGTAGAGAGTTCGGGAGATGGTTAGGCGGTTTCAGGGAGCTTCAGTACACAGGTCTTTGCAGTTAGTAACTTCAATGTGGAAGTTCTGGGTAGGGGGCAGGACTCCCTTATATGCAGGGCTGATCAGGGATGATGAAGGGCAGGTGTGGATACAGGGCCAGGACGGTAGAATCAGGAAGGTGAATTGTTCATGCAAGGGTCTTGGAATCTGCAGGGTAGCGTGAGTGACAGGGGCCAGAGCGTGGTGATCCTGACATCACTCCCACCCTAGGAGCCGACCTCCGGGCGGCCAAAAGTCAACCAATGGGCGGTGGAAGAGTCCATCATGAACCCCTGCACCGTGTAGGGATCCATAAGGATGGCGCTGTCCGGGTGGCGTCAATGGTGCCAAGATGTGCAGCATCTTGGCTTGGTTGACCAGCATAAAGACCAAACTTGCGGCTGTGAGGGATGGGAGAGTCAACCTTGGAGAACCCCCAAACCCTCTTGGCACGGCTAGAGCAGGAAACTGCCAACAATGGGTAACGGAGATGGGGGTCTCCACGGCAACAGCTGGGTACAGTGGGGCAGCGCCCTTGACGAGGAGCGGAGGGGCAGCGCCCTTGACGAGGAGCGGAGGGGCAGCGCCCTTGGCGACCTCCGTGGCACTGCACGACTCTGCTGCGGCGATGAATGACTTGGCCTTACGGCGACGGCGACGGCCCCGTGGCGACGACACCTCAAGAGATGCGGCTGGAGAATCTGCGATGTGCAGGGCAGCAGCGGCTGGAGAATCTGCGATGTGCAGGGCAGCAGCGGCTGGAGAATCTGCGATGTGCAGGGCAGCAGCGGCTGGAGAATCTGCGATGTGCCTGGACCTGGACCTCGGTACAGCACGGCTCTTGGACCCCTGCAGGTTGCAGGGCAGCGGGCTCTTGGACCCCTGCAGGTTGCAGGGCAGCGGGCTCTTGGACCCCTGCAGGTTGCAGGGCAGCGGGCTCTTGGACCCCTGCAGGTTGCAGGGCAGCGGGCTCTTGGACCCCTGCAGGTTGCAGGGCAGCGGGCTCTTGGACCCCTGCAGGTTGCAGGGCAGCGGGCTCTTGGACCCCTGCAGGTTGCAGGGCAGCGGGCTCTTGGACCCCTGCAGGTTGCAGGGCAGCGGGCTCTTGGACCCCTGCAGGTTGCAGGGCAGCGGGCTCTTGGACCCCTGCAGGTTGCAGGGCAGCGGGCTCTTGGACCCCTGCAGGTTGCAGGGCAGCGACCTCTTCGGATCCCGCAGGTTGCAGGGCAGCGACCTCTTCGGATCCCGCAGGTTGCAGGGCAGCGACCTCTTCGGATCCCGCAGGTTGCAGGGCAGCGACCTCTTCGGATCCCGCAGGTTGCAGGGCAGCGACCTCTTCGGATCCCGCAGGTTGCAGGGCAGCGACCTCTTCGGATCCCGCAGGTTGCAGGGCAGCGACCTCTTCGGATCCCGCAGGTTGCAGGGCAGCGACCTCTTCGGATCCCGCAGGTTGCAGGGCAGCGACCTCTTCGGATCCCGCAGGTTGCAGGGCAGCGACCTCTTCGGATCCCGCAGGTTGCAGGCAGCGACCTCTTCGGATCCCGCAGGTTGCAGGGCAGCGACCTCTTCGGATCCCGCAGGTTGCAGGGCAGCGACCTCTTCGGATCCCGCAGGTTGCAGGGCAGCGACCTCTTCGGATCCTGCAGGTTGCAGG
The DNA here is from genome assembly GCA_009667805.1 of Leptobrachium leishanense. Classification (NCBI taxonomy): domain Eukaryota; kingdom Metazoa; phylum Chordata; class Amphibia; order Anura; family Megophryidae; genus Leptobrachium; species Leptobrachium leishanense. Next base: position 170,047,700 of record CM019063.1, on the reverse strand, counting down.
GCAGCGACCTCTTCGGATCCTGCAGGTTGCAGGGCAGCGACCTCTTCGGATCCTGCAGGTTGCAGGGCAGCGACCTCTTCGGATCCTGCAGGTTGCAGGGCAGCGACCTCTTCGGATCCTGCAGGTTGCAGGGCAGCGACCTCTTCGGATCCTGCAGGTTGCAGGGCAGCGACCTCTTCGGATCCTGCAGGTTGCAGGGCAGCGACCTCTTCGGATCCTGCAGGTTGCAGGGCAGCGACCTCTTCGGATCCTGCAGGTTGCAGGGCAGCGACCTCTTCGGATCCTGCAGGTTGCAGGGCAGCGACCTCTTCGGATCCTGCAGGTTGCAGGGCAGCGACCTCTTCGGATCCTGCAGGTTGCAGTTTAACAGGCATCCGAACGACGGTGGGTGACATGAAGAGGGCACCAATGAAGGCAGATCGTGGGCAAGGTGCATGCGAGATGGTCTTGACAGCTGGAGTTCTGTAGTCTGTCTCCATGAGATAGTAAGGTACAGTGGTACGGTGAGTCACTCCAGCTGGGCGACAAACAGATCCCGCAACGCCAACATACCCCTTATGCTGACCTGGGGGTCCCTGGGTGCGGCGTGCAGTCTGTCTGACTAAGTCACAAGCAGCATCAGCAGCTTCCTCTTCTGACTCCGAGTCATCAGAAGGACATGGTGAGACATATATGCAGCATGGAGGAAGCGGGCTGGATTTGGGATCCCTGGCAACACCAGCCATGTGGTGTAGGCCAGGCTCAATCTCCATTGGTATGGCTGGCTCAGCGTCCATGGATTCCTGCTCCATGGGCATTTCAGGGTCAAACTCCAGTTCGGCACTCTCCGTAGGGGTCTCCTGGTCTGATTCCTCAGAAGAAGCTTCTTGGGTAACCTGGTTTCTAGGTGCAGCGAGTCTGGCAGCCTTTGGCTCAGGTTCCCTGGAAGCAGGGACACGCTTAGGTGCAGGAGGCTTGCTTATCCGGCTTCTTCTGGGAGTAGGCTGGGATAGGGGTCTTTCCTTGGGTGCTTTCTTGATGGGTGATGAAGTCTTTTTCTGCAGGGCAGGCACTGGCTTCACCACCGAAGACTTCATGGGTTTGATTATTGGGGTCGCTATTATTGGCTGGGTGGGTCCTGTTTTAACCACCAACCTTGTGGTTTTGGCAGGTGCAGGCTTGGTACAAACAGGCTTTACCGGGACAGGTGCAGGAAAGCATTTTGTACCTGGCTTAGGTGGGCGCAATGGGCAGGCCGAGATTTGATGCAAAGGGCCCCCGCAGTAGAAGCAGAGGTCTTGCGCCTCCTCCTAGCCTTTTCTTCTGGGGTCAGCGGTCCTCTGGCTCCCTCTGTAGCAGGAACGCGCACCTTAGAAGAGGTGCCCCTTGGGTTCTGCTGTACATACTCAAGCAGGGAGTCCAGATACTGCTGAATCTGTAGAAAGGCACCTTTCAGGTCCTCCACCACGATATGGATCACCGCGGACTCACTGATTTCGGACTTCCACATTCTGTCACGTTCAACTGCGGGTTGTGTAGCAGGTTGAGGTTGTGAGCCCAAGATGCAGTGATCAAGACAGGTTTTAGAATAAACAAAAGAAGTGTTTATTACACATAAACACTGTGGTATGAAATCATACAGGATACAGGTAATAGAGTCGTCAGGGTTCAGCAAGGGGTTCGGTACACGGCAAGGCTGGCAGAGAATAGTCGGTATAGCAGGGGTTCGGTACACGGCAAGGCTGGCAGAGAATAGTCGGTATAGCAGGGGTTCGGTACACGGCAAGGCTGGCAGAGAATAGTCGGTGGTATAGCAGGGGTTCGGTACACGGCAAGGCTGGCAGAGAATAGTCGGTGGTATAGCAGGGGTTCGGTACACGGCAAGGCTGGCAGAGGGGAGCAGGATGGGAAGGTTACCGGTAAGTGTAGGAATGAGAGTCCAGATTATGGTAGGAAGTCCTTGGGGTCTGGAGTAGAGAGTTCGGGAGATGGTTAGGCGGTTTCAGGGAGCTTCAGTACACAGGTCTTTGCAGTTAGTAACTTCAATGTGGAAGTTCTGGGTAGGGGGCAGGACTCCCTTATATGCAGGGCTGATCAGGGATGATGAAGGGCAGGTGTGGATACAGGGCCAGGACGGTAGAATCAGGAAGGTGAATTGTTCATGCAAGGGTCTTGGAATCTGCAGGGTAGCGTGAGTGACAGGGGCCAGAGCGTGGTGATCCTGACAAAACCAAGAAAAAGATCCCCCTCCAGGCCCTGTGCAAGAAAACAGAGAAGGAGCTGAATAGAACGAGTCAGGATTTGAAGAACACCAAATTTGTTGCCTTTTGGTCGGCAAAGTGTATAGTCCTGCTAGATTGCTTTTCCAACTTGGCTGTGATAATTCTAGATAAAATTTCCAATATCAAAGAGAGCGAGCTGAGGAGTATATACGGTGTATAAGTAAAGGTCCTATTCTCCTGCAGCTTATGAGAATTACTTCTGGAAGGGATGTATGCCAGGAGCAGAACGTGATATGTGCAAGGTGTGCATGGGCTGGGAAGAGGATGGCAGAGTTTATGGAAGATGTTCTGCTAACCACGATGAACGTTATTATGGCAACATGGGTGCCCTCAGGTGAGTCTGTGAACATATTGGGGCAGTAATAGTATAAGTTTATTGTTCATGCCTCTCCTCTCCTCCTGTTTCCAACCTCCTCTCCTCCTGTTTCCAACCCCAACCCTTCTAGATTGTGAGTTCCTACGGGAATAGGGCCCTTGTTTCCTCCTGTACTGTTTGTCAAATGTTGTTCAGTGTATTGTAACCCTGTCTATACTGTGCCTATTGTACAGCGCTGCGGAATATGCTGGCGCTTTATAAATAAAGAATAATAATGCCAAATACTGGGTCTGTGATCCATAACTGCGTCCATAGTAAAGTCGAAAACTCACATATATAGAAAATAATTGTTATTTTTTAAAATCTTCTACACGTCTACCTATGCATGTCACAAATTGGACTTAATGATGACTCCCTTATTAGCCTTGTTAAATAAACGGTAATGATTGTTATTTTCAGGTGTCTTATTGGAGACCCAGATGGACGCAGTTTTGGTGATGTGGCATTCCTAGAGCATCACTCATTATGGGCAAACATTGAATGTAAGAAACTGAGAAATTGTTACCTGGTATAATGTATTTCAAGTGTGCATCCCTCATCTTCATTATTTCCAGTACCAAACAGTGAACCATGTAGTGTCTTTCAAAAAAATAATAATTTGATGTGAAACTGACACATAAATAATTTATGGAAATGTATGCAGAAAAGAAGTGGCAAGTGTATACAGCAATAGTGCTACAACAAGATAAAATGGTGCCAGCTCAACTCCCATCAAGAGGAGCTACGCAACTCCAGCAGCCAACCCCAGAACTTGAACAAAGAAGGCCATTGTAACTAAACCAAAAATCTCATATTTTTTTAAGCATTATACAGGGTTGAGCATAACAGATTTTTTTCTTTAAACAGCAAAAGTGTGACACTAACACCGAATTATAGAAACAAAATAATTCTAAGGGTGCAAGGTGTTTACAGATATACCAAGACACATTTTAAACTTGGCACAATAGTGATTAATGATTTCCACTGGTATAATTCAAAGAATCTGCATATAATTTTTTTTTAATAGTGCACAGCATCCGATCAAATGGAACTAAAAAATGAAAACATAAAAGCAATAAACAGGGTTTGGAATTTCCGATTCCCCCTAAATGCTTGAAGCGGTTGGTGTTAGTCCATTTTATATTGGTGTTAATTCCTCTTTACTGGAAGCAGATGCGCATCCCTTTCACGAGAGAATGGATCTCGAAAGTCGAAGAATTCCAAGCTGTCAACGGCTTGTTGGCTGACCTGCAGGGAGAATTGGAGGAGTTTGCCACCAAGTGGTTTTATTGGGAGAGGTACACTGGAACGCAAACCCTCATGCGAATGGGTTTCTGCGATGGCTAGGTTCGTTCTCCTTAGGCTACTCTCTTGTGTGGCATGAGGGAGGTAGACGCTCCTGTTAGAGGGGGCAACCAGGGGGGTCATGCGTGAGTCTTCCTCTTTCTTTCTTCTTTGCACGAGACCCAGAGTAGTTGGATGTTTCTTTCCATCCCAGCGGTGGGTCTCCCTTTCCTTGATTCGTTCCCCCCCCTCTTTTTCCCGTCCCTCCCCCTTTGGTGCCCCCTCCTTTTTTTCTCTCTCTCTTCTTACCTTCCTTTTTCTCTATTTTCTGATTATTATTCCTGTTTTCAGGGCAGCACATTTTGGAACGCTATCAGGTCTATTCACTAAAAGTGAAACTCAGGAGAATGACTGGAGAAGTGAAAATTCTAGGTCAAAATAGCCAAACCAGAAACAATTCTCCCATTTATCTCTCTTCCAAATCGGCTATTTGGTCTAGATTGTTCTCTTCTCCTGCCAATGCTCCCGAGTTTCACCTTTCAGGGAGTAGACCTGAATGTTGTTTTTTTTAGATGGACTCCTTATGTCCTTTGCCCCCCCCCCTTTTTATCTGGAAGCTTAGTAGATGTGAAACATGACCTCTGTGGCACACTGCGGGTTCTATTTTCCCTGCTTATGGTGACATTTCAAACATTCTCCCTCTAATGCCAAGTGCACACCATTTCATATTAATCGAAGTGCGGTTTTAATTTGTTCTCTTTTTCGGACTTTCTTTCTGTACTACTTTTGTATTTTCTATTTTGAAATAAACAAAAAACAGGGACTAACTTGAAGCACTAATCAGATTTTAAAGGCTCCGGTGAGAATCCGTTACCAAAATAGTGCCCTATTCCAACCTTGGTATGAACTTAAACATCAGCATCTGTTGCTATTGCAATGACAGATATTTTCACTGGTGTATTCAAATTTGCAGGCACTCTTTGATGCCCCCCCTTCAAGTTTTTTCCCAGTGCATCATGGGTGATTGTCATTTTTTTAAATTTAAATTCTAACTGCTTTTAGGAACAGAACCGTTTTAAGCTGCTCAACCTCTGCTGAACCGTACAATGTTACTCATCTTGCATTACAGATCTAGAGAAGAGCGGCTGGGCATATGGCATCCGACCCTCAGACTTTGAGCTGCTCTGTCCGAATGGGGAGCGAGCTGCAATGACCGCCTGGAGAAGCTGTAATTTGGGATTAATCCCCCCTAATGTGGTAATGACCCGCCCTGTAATAACAGCCAAAATCTATGACTTCATCATGAAGTCCCAGGTAAATGTCAGACCTTAATCCACTCAACTGTCCAAGTACAGCTTTTTTTGTCACTGGAACATCATAACATTGACATAAACAGGTCTGATTTTTTTTCTGTGTCTAGAATAGTCTGGAAGCAGACAAAAACTCCAAATTCCAACTCTTCAAGTCAGCAGAGGTCTATGGAGAGGGAGACCTGCTCTTTAAAGATACCACTTCATGCCTACTTCCTGTTGGACAGCGCAAGTTACATGACATACTAGGGGAGAGCTTCGTATATCTTGCCGACTCAATATTTGATTGCACGCAAGCAGGTATTTATTCTCTATGGAAGCATTTTCACAGTTTGTTGGTAGCCATCTCCGTCTTATCTCTTTTAATCCAGAATTCTATTTCATTAGAATTATTCCTTCATATAAATTTTGGAAGATTGTTTTTGTAAACTGACAAAAGAGCTGCTCTAAGGCTAGGGTCAGACTGAGGCAGTGCGAACGCGCGTTCTGGCGCACATAATCACGGCCGCACTAGCAGCAGATGCCGGGCAATGACAGCCAATATACGAAGTACGGTCGCACAAAAGTCCGGCCGCGCAACGCAAGTGGAAAATGAACGCATTTTTTCGAGAACGTTAAACCGCTGGTACTGACGTACAGAGTGCGCTGCGGCCGCATAGCAGCGTGTGTGCGTGATTAGGAGATGTCAGACGCTGCTAGTGTGCGGCCAACATAACGTTCAAACAGCCGGATTTCCCTAGACTTCTTTTCACCCCATCGTCATGAAATACGTCCAGAATTGCGCATCGTCTGACCACTTAAGCGTATTCCGTGAAAAAATGCGTGCGCACGCATCGACGTACATTTTGACGGTGGCCGCAGAAAATGCGCTCATCTGTCCCTAGCCTAAAACATGCAGCTGTTCCAAATTATAAACATAATTTTTTTTATTATAAATTAGTATAAAATGTTCAATTGTACCGGCTGGGTGGAGTAGAGGTAACATCACTGCTCTGCGTGGAGAGAGCCTGTGGAGACATGGGTTCGATCCTGGCAAGAGCACCTCTCCAGTAAGTGTCCTTGGGCAAGACACCTAACGGTACATACTCGCCACCCAGGACATACTTGAAAATGAGAGAAATCTCAATGTATCCTTCCTGGTAAAATACTTTCTCAAAAAAAAAAAAAAAATTCCCTCTAGCCTCACACTCTTAATAATTCAGTCTCTTTGTCTATACCTTGTTCTTGACCCTTAGTCCTTTTATTGCTTGAAAACATCACAACGTCCTTTCCACAGGAAAAGCATCTCGTTACAGAGATGCTGTCAGAGTTTCTCATAAACTTAGATCCTTAATGAAAAATTCATATGTACTAATTTGGAATTTCCTATATTTCACATGCATTTAAAAGATATACATAGTCACTACTGTGCCTTTTTAACTTTAATGACCATCCTTCTGCTCTGCCATTTTCGCCATAATATTTAACCATAACAAGTGTACAACTATAATCACTAATGGCTGAAATATCCACTTACGTTTAAAATATAGCCTGTTAATTTGTTTTAAAAATTAACTCCAGAGGGGGAAATAAATTAAAGAGATAATTATATATAGAACTCATTTGCATCTTCTACCCAGAGTTCTTTGCTGCATATGGGGAATGTAGCACATGAGCTCTGTAAGCAGATCTCTGAATTGCTGGGTTGTGTAAATGGACTCTACAACTATAAACTTTATATACCATCCTAAACGTTAATGACAGAAGACAAATGAAAGAATGAAAAAGACAAAAAGGAAAAATGAGTTACAATAAATCAAATGAAATGCAGTAGTACATAATCTACTGGTGAAACATTTTTCTTCTGTGTTTAGGAAATTCATTTGATTTATTGTATCTTGTCATATTTTTCTGTGTTTTCTCGTTGGTCCCCCCCTTTTTTGTTGTTGCTGGTGTCTGTAAAAGGAGGACATTTAAAAAAAATATGGATTATATTTTAAACATAATAAACAGAGGCTTTCGACAACAACATCAGGGATTATAGTTGTCCACTTGTTTTGAGTGGTTAACTTATGTAATTGTGTTTTTAGGGTTATCCCCTTCTTGCCCAGGTCAGGCTTAAACAAATCTGTCATCTTTCCTTCTAATTTTTGTTACATGCTAGTAATACTAGTAGACCACACATACATCTTTACAATGTAGTAAATGAAAACCATGGATAAAAAAACTGAAATTACTAGCATTCTACACTTACAGGGTTATTCAGAGAGCGTGAAAGCAGGAGAATGACTGGAGAATGAAAAATTCTAGGTCAAAATAGCCGATTTGGAAAGTGAGATGAATGGGAGAATTTTTCTGGTTTGGCTATTTTGACCTAGAATTTTTCATTCTCCTGCTTTTCACGCTCTCGGAATAACCCTGTGTGTGCACAAATACTAGGCAAGTATTTTGACCAAATCACCATTTGTGTGCATATTGTACAACTCCAAGCTGTATAAACATGAACGCCTATTGGAATTAAGCATATTTGTATAAAAAGGGAGGGTGTGTCCTTAGGAGATCATCGCGCTATATTAAAGTGTGCATAATTATTAGGCAGCTTCTTTTCCTCAGGCAAAAAGGGCCAAAGCAGATTTAATGGACTCTGATACGTCAAATTGTAGAAAGTCTTCTAGAGAGATGCAGCACTCTTGAAGTTGCTAAGATATTGAGGTGTGATCATAGAACCATCAAATGTTTTGTTGCAAATAATCAACGGGTTCGCAAGAAATGTGACTAAAAAAGACGCAAATTAACCGCCAAAGATAGGAGATCAAACATGAAGCTCCCAGGAACCCATTATCCTCCAGTGCTGTCATATTCCAGAACTGCAACCTACCTGGAGTGCCCAAAAGTACAAGGTGTTCAGTGACATGGCCAAGGTAGGGAAGGCTGAAAACCAACCACCACTGAACAAGACACATCAGCTGAAACGTCAAGAGTAGGCCAAGAAATAACTGAAGACAGATTTTTTTTCAAAGGTTTTATGGATTGATGAGAGTGACTCGACGGACCAGGTGGATGGGCTGTGTCTGGATCCGTAATGGGCACAGAGCTCCACATCGACTCCAGCAAGGTGGAGGTGGAGTACTGGTATTACAAAGGAGCTAGTCGGACATTTTCAAATTGAAGGTTTTTTTTTTTTTTTTTAGTTCAACTCCCAAACCTACTGCCAGTTTTTAGAAAACGCTTTCTTCAAGTAGTGGCACAGGAAAAAGTCTGCATCTTTCAAGAAGACCATAATATTCATGCAGGACAATGCTCCATCGCATGCATTTAAGTACTCCACTGCGTGGCTACCAGTAAAGGCCTTCTAGAAGAACGAATAAAGTCACGGCCCCTTTCCTCATCTGACCTAAACCCTATTGAGAACTTGTGGGCCCTTCTTAAACAGGAGATTTACAGTGAAGGAAAACAGTACATGCTCTGACAGTTTCTTCATTTGTTGAAAGACTTTTTGTGCAGCAGCCACAGCCTCCCAGACCCTGTGCAGACTCCATGGATGGAAGGCTTATCATGGTTATTGGAAAGGGTGGCTATCATGGTCACTGGTTTAGTTTTGAAAATGCCAGAAATGGTTTATTTGTAAATTGAGTTATTGTTCTCACTTTAAAAAAAAAAAACAAACAAGGGAGATGGGAAATTGTTCGTTGTACATTTAGTTGCATAATAATTCTGCTCACTAATAGTTGCCCAATAATTGTGCACACAGATATTCTCCTAAGAAAGCCAAAAATCTCACTTTTAATAAACCTCAAAACCTGAATATTTAACATTTTGGTTTGACAGAGACTGTAGTTGTATTTTCTTTGACGATTAATTTCATTAACAATTTGCCTAATAATTGTGCACACAGGGTATATATTGTAACTAAAGACTGGGAGTTTACAAATGTTTCGTTGGAAAGTCTATGAAATAATTGAAACTGTTCTCTCTTTTCAGGCATTTTAGATTTTTGCAATGCAGACATCTGTGCCGACAACAGTAACTGAGCACATTATCCTGTAAATGCTACCAAAACCAAGAAAATACCTGTACAGAGATGGACTGCAAAGTAATAGCATGGACAGGGTATATAATCCAGTGGTGTAGGTCAACTTTCTAGATCATCTAATACTTAAATGGACATCTCTTGGGTTACTGTCTTCAATATGTAAAGGGGGGGGGGGAAATCTAAAACATTTTAACCAGAACAATGGTTCTATAGAAATCATGCCAAACTCGGCACCCCTCACTGAAATATTAAATCATTCCAGCTTTAAAAATGTATCTTGGACATTCAATAAATGTATAGAATACGGAATATATTATAAGTGTCCTTTAAACTAGCGCCAGAAATAGTGTAGGATTGCACCGCATGGAAGTTTTGCCTTTTCTATGTTAAGCTAGAGGTTGTGGTACCCCACACTTCCACATTGCCTGCACACTGCGCCGCATGGAAGTTTTGCCTTTTAAATGTATATAATACAATACTTATACATGTAATATGTATTGATCTATACATTTTGGTGGTGGGGAAATCGAACGATGCTTACTTTTAAACAAATATACATTCAGAAGAAGTTCAAAGGGTGAGCAACAGTAAAGAGAATCTGCGTATAGAAAAAAAATAAAATCGTTCAATAACTAGTTTCATGTATAGAAAGCATAAAAAGAAAAGTCACTGCTAAAGTATTTTACCAGGAAGGAAACGAGAGAAATCTCAATGTATAAGTATGTCCTTGGTGGCGAGTATGTACCGTTGTCTTGGCCAAGGACACTTACTGGAGAGGTGCTCTTGCCAGGATCGAACCTGTGTCTTCAGTTATAGCGCAGTGATGTTACCTCTACTCCAGGCAGCCAGCATTATGCAGATATGCTGAAAGACCTGCACATTTTCCCCACTGGTATTTAAACGTATTCCATAAACACAACTTGTGAAAATAAATATATAATATTTTAGATGATTGCAAGAATCAAATTGTCGTCTGTTCACCAAATGCAACATTGGTGCATGCCACAAATACAAATTCTCAACTTAAGGAACTCGACGACTACAGGGCCAGGCAGAATCAAATGGTATGAACGCAGAAGTGGTGCTAGAGGTAGTGAGGCCCCTCGTTATGCATAATTATACAGCACTGGCAAATTCACCGATGTTGTATTAGAGATGTGAACAAGGAGATCATACATTAACAAAAGTTGATCAAGTATGATTGGGGAACACGCAGAGCAGTTCAGTTAGCCCTCAATGATGACGTTGGTGTGCTGACTTGTCAATCAACGTGACGGCAGGCAGCTGGGCGCATGTAAGTGGAGGATCCTATACAGGGCAGCCATCAGAAATGATGGGGCCCCTTACTAAACCTCACGATGGGGCCCCCCCCCAGGGCCCCCCCCCTCAACCTCTAACAGCTTTTCTCCCCCTTCAAAAAAAAGGACATAACATAGCACCACAGCAATAAAACTCCCTGTAATGTGCAGTGTGTATTAGCTTATCACAGTATCCACAGCAATAAAACTCACAGTAATGAGCAGTGTCTGAACATATCACAGAATCCACAGCAATAAATCTCACAGAAACGGGCTGTGTATGATGGCCTTTGGGTCTGGGTCTGGGCCTGGGCCCTGGGACTGGGCCTTGGGGTCTGGTCCCTGAGGTCTGGGCCCTGGGTCTAGCCTGGGCCTGGTCTCTGGGTCTGGTCCCTGGGCCTTGGGGTCTGGGTCCTAGGGTCTGGGCCCTGGGTCTAGGCCTTGGGGTCTGGGCCCTAGGGTCTGGGTCTTGGGGTCTGGGCCCTGGGTATGGGGTCTGGACCCTAGGGTCTGGGCCCTGGGTCTGTATTTGGGCTTTGGGGTCTGGGCCCTGGGTCTGGGCCTAGGGGTCTGGGCCCTGGGTTTGGGCCCTGGGTTTGGGCCTAGGGGTCTGGGCCTAGGGGTCTGGGCCTAGGGGTCTGGGCCCTGGGGTCTAGGGGTCTGGGCCCTGGGTTTGGGCCCTAGGGTCTGGGTCTGGGCCCTGGGTCTGGGCCCTAGGGTCTGGGCCTTAGGGTTTGGGCCTAGGGGGTCTGGGCCCTGGGGGTCTGGGCCCTGGGTCTGGGCCCTGGGTCTGGGCCTTGGGGTCTGGGCCCTGGGTTTGGGCCTAGGGGGTTTGGGCCCAGGGTCTGGGCCTTGGGTCCTGGGTTTGGGCCTAGGGGTCTGGGCCCTGGGTCTGGGCCTTGGGTCCTGGGTTTGGGCCTAGGGGTCTGGGCCCTGGGTTTGGGCCTAGGGGGTCTGGGCCCTGGGTCTTAGGGTTTGGGCCCAGGGGTCTGGGCCTAGGGGGTCTGGGCTTTGGGTCCTGGGTTTGGGCCTAGGGGTCTGGGCCCTGGGTCTGGGCCCAGGGCCCTGGTGTCTGGGCCCAGGGTCTGGGCCCTGGTGTCTGGGCCCTGGGTCTGGGCCTTGGGGTCTGGGCCCTGGGCCCTGGGTTTGGGCCTAGGGGGTCTGGGTCTGGGCCTTGGGTCCTGGGTTTGGGCCTAGGGGTCTGGGCCCTGGGTTTGGGCCTAGGGGGTCTGGGCCCTGGGTCTGGGCCTTGGTCTGGGCCTTAGGGTTTGGGCCCAGGGGTCTGGGCCTAGGGGGTCTGGGCCCAGGGTCTGGGCCTTGGGTCCTGGGTTTGGGCCTAGGGGTCTGGGCCCTGGGTTTGGGCCTAGGGGGTCTGGGCCCTGGGTCTGGGCCCTGGGTTTGGGCCTAGGGGTCTGGGCCCTGGGTTTGGGCCTAGGGGTCTGGGCCCTGGGTCTGGGCCTTAGGGTTTGGGCCTAGGGGGTCTGGGCCTTGGGTTTGGGCCTAGGGGTCTGGGTCCTGGGTTTGGGCCTAGGGGTCTGGGTCTTAGGGTCTGGGCCCTGGCTCACCACTCGCTGTCTTCTATCTTCTTTTCTTCACCTTTTCTTCAATCTTCTTCTTTTCTTCTGGTCTTCTTCCCGGCCCCTCCAGCTCCAGCGCGCAGCTCCACTGAGTGGAGGGGCGGAGCCAAAGCAACGTGCTTGGGAGGCCCCTCACACGCTGCTTGGCCCCGCCCAGCCAGGAAGTGAAGCTGCCAGGAGCCGGAGGAGACACAGTGTCTCAGTCTCCTCCGGCTCCTGCAGCAGCAGCAGGGACACAGCTCCGGATTCGGACTCATCGAGTCCGATACCGGAGCTGTTAAAGGGCGACGCCGCTGCCGTCGGGGGCCCGGGATCCTCCCCCCGGCCCAGCGGCCCGGGCCCCCACCGGGCCCGGGCCCCTTACGGCAGTATTAGGCGTAATGCCCTGATGGCGGCCCTGATCCTATAGATTGACACACAGAAGTGAGTGACTGATTTTGACATGTATAGATAAAAAAAATCCATGTGTTTGCAAAAAATGCTCATAGACGGAGTAATTTACTGTCAAAGGGAGTCCAATAAGCAGCAAGCATGACAGTGTCCCTTTTAGATCGGTAGAATAACCTTAGTTACAGTTATATAGGCTGAAAAAAGACATGCGTCCATCGGGTTCAGCCTCTCCCACATAACCTACTGCTGTTGATCCAAAAGAAGGCAAAAAACCCAGTCTGAAATGCTTGCAAATATGCAACATACTGGGAAAAAATTCCTTCTTGATCCCAGAATGGCAGTCAGATTTCTCCTTGGATCAAGAAGCTTTTACCCACATATTAAATATTATAACCCTTAATATTCTGTGTCTGCAGGAAGTCATCTAGTCGTTTTTTAAAAGTCTGTACAGACTCTGACCCAACCACCTGAACAGGCAGAGAATTCCACAGCTTTATTGTTCTCACTGTAAAATAACCCTTCCTATGCTTTAAGCTAAATTTTCTTTCTTCCAGTCTAAATGATGACCCCTTGTCCTATGTATAGTCCTGTTAATGAATAGGTTATCAGACAATGGTTGATAATGGCCCCGTATATATTTATATAAGGTTATCAGATCCCCTCTAAGGCGCCGTTTCTCTAAACTAAACAGGTTTAAGCTTGTTAGTCTTGCCTCATAACTTAACCCTTCCATTCCCTTATTAATTTAGTTGCCCGTCTCTGCACTTTTTCTAACGCTATAATATCTTTTTTTAAGACCGGTGCCCAAAATTGCACGGCATATTCAAGGTGCGGCCTGACCATTGATTTATACAGAGGCAAAATTATGTTTTCATCCCGTGAGTGAACTCCCCTTTTAATGCATGCCAATACTTTGCTTGCCTTGGCAGCTGCTGTTTGACATTGCACATTGTTACTTAGTTTGAAGTCTATGATTATTCCCAAATCCTTCTCCTGCTTGGATTTCCCTAACTCCGTACCATTTAGGGTATAATTACTTGTGTGTTCTTCACTCCAAAGTGCATAACTTTGCATTTATCTACATTAAATTTCATCTGCCATTTAAGTGCCCAGTCCCCCAATCTATCTAAATCCCTCTGCAGCGAAGTAACATCCTGCTCACATTGTATTACTTTTCCTAGTTGTGTCATCTGCAAACACTGATACATGACTTTCAATGCCTATCTCAAGGTCATTTATAAATAAATTGAATAGTATTGGTCTATAACAGACCCCTGAGGGACACCGCTTACCACTGGTGTCCATCTTGAAAATGTACCATTTATGACCACTCTCTGTATCCTATCTTTTAGCCAGTTTTCTATCCAAGAACAAGTATTTTCATCTAGACCAATTTTTCTTAATTTAAATAGTAACCTTTTGTGTGGAACTGTGTCGAAAGCTTTGGCAAAATCTAAGTAAATCACATCCACTGCGACCCCCTGATCTATACTTCTACTTACTTCCTCATAGAACGTAATTAGGTTAGTCTGACATGATCTGTGTTTCATGAAACCATGCTGATTTTTGCCAATAACATTATACCTCCCAATAAATTCCTGAATATTATCCCTTAGTAACCCCTCGAATACTTTCCCAGCCACAGATGTTAAGCTCACAGGTCTAGAATTCCCAGGCACAAATTTTAAACCTTTCTTAAATATAGGGACGACGTCAGCTTTTCTCCAATCCTCTGGTACTATTCCTGAAAGAAAAGAATCTTGAAAGATTAAGAACAGAGGTTTACATATTTCAACACATAGCTCTCTCAGTACTCGTGGGTGAATTCCATCTGGCCCTGGGGCTTTATTCACATTGTTTAATTTCTGCAAAACCTTGTCCTGAGTCAACCAGTCACTTTGTATTAGTAAGTTTTTATTAATTAATTGCATGTCTCCTGTTATAGGTTTCTCTTTGATAAATACTGAAGAAAAATAATCATTTAAAATTTCTGCCTTATCCTGATCTTCAGTTAACAATAACCCTGACTCAGATTTTAGTGAACCTACATTTTCACTCTTGGGTTTTTTAGAATTTATGTACCTAAAGAATCTTTTAGGGTTGGTCTTGCTCTCTTGGGCTAAACTAGAAAATGAAAAAGAAATAGCAATCTAATCGCATTTTTACATGCTTTATTGGCTGCCCTATATGCTTTATAGGATGCCTCAGATTTAAAAGCTTTAAATGCCTTTTTATTTTTCAACCTTGCTAATCAAAAAGATTCATCTCCCATCTTCTTGTGTTCCTACACCCATGGTGGTGAGATTAAATCCACATCTCAAATGGTTGCAGGAGGGGGTAATGTTTAAGTGAGGGAGGAACAAAAAAACCCCCTCTAATATAATGTATTGTATGAAAAATAATTTCTGTAAACTCCAGGCTCTAAATCCTTAATAAAGAGCAGCATATTGGATCTAAACATGTAAAAGTGTGTTCCCTACAAAGTAACATTGTCTTAAAATCAACAAGGTAATATGGTACACAAGACACCACACTAGGTTTGCCATTTTCAGAGAAGCAAAAAGATCACAAGATTAAAAGCACTTGGCATTTATTAACTTCATAAATTAACAACAAGACAAACAAATTTATCTCAAATTCACAGAATGAGCAGAGCTCGGGAAAACGACACAGCACGCTGCTCTTATCACTCTACCACACGGCTCACACCTTCACTACGTCAGCTCCAAGCAGTGAAAGCAGAGTATGGAGGAATAGCATTGTACACGAGAATATTTATTTTTTTTTAAAATAAGCTGCAGGGTTTGGAAGGAAATAATTTATCAATTAATCATTGCCCTAGTCACTGTTAAAGCTCGTGTACCCAGAGATTCCCATCAATAAAACATGGTGGCAGGCCTTAAACATTCTATTATGAACACTGCATCCAAGAGTTTAAAAAAGGGACATTGCAGAAGAATAGGACATTTCTAACCAAGATGAGGATCCAATTATTTAATATAAAGCTTGTGATATTAATTGCATGCTTTCAGTTCTACAGTAAAGAATCATTATGGGGTGTGACTGGGATAGTAAATGCATAATATTTCCTGATGACCAAATACTCTTTACCAAAGCAGAACAGCTGCACTCAAATGGTTTAAATAAAACAAACATTCACTTCCTCTGAACAAAAAAAACAAACTTTAACTTGATTTCAGTAAACAAGATTTAGAAACACTAAAAAGGTGAACTTTACATATAAAACTATGAATACATAGACTTGCTTAAACAAGTGCATTAATGCTCTTCATCAGTTCCCAGTGCATGAGGTTAGTGAAAGACCAAGAAGTATGAGACAAAAAGAACCTGTACAATGTCAAAGCGACAACATTGCATGTCAGGAATGAATTTTAAATTTCACAATCCCTATAATGGCTAGGACATTGTAAATAAGGATAGCTTTATGAATGATGGTAGGAGAGGGGATAAAGGAACAGGTAGCTGCAGCTTTGATAAAAAAAAAAAAAAAAAAGTTTTATTAAAGGACTACATTTTGACACCTGCAATTTGGAATCCCACTAAGATGTTTGGGGTGGCATACTATACCCGTAAAAGATGAGATAAGACGGTAGAATTCCTCCCTTCATATTAAAAAACAAAAAAAACACACACAACCCAAACAATTTAATAAAATAAAGGGGGCTGGGGAGAAAACGGATTGGTCCACTCTGCGTTAGGCCCGTTCTGCGGCTTCCTCCTCCAAGAGGAAATTTTCCAAATCCATCAGTTTTTGGACTAGTAGTGCATCTAATTGCTGTACTTCCTCCACAGCGGCTTTCCTTCCTCTCTTGAAGCCTGAAATCACTTTTGTTTTTCCTCTTGCCCGCTTTAACTTGGGCACTGTGCAATCTCGAAATTCCAGGATTCGCTTCCTCTTCTGCTGGGAGATTGAGATCAGCATACCATTCTTCTCTTTGGGTTCCTCAAATATAGTCTCCAGACTCCTGAAAAGTCAAAGTACAAGTGAATGGGTGTTTTAGTTCAGCAAGGTCATCCGAAATCTCAAATTTCCCAGCAGCCCCGCGCAGTTTGCAAAACATAGGATTCCAAAGAAAACTGAAGAACAGGGAGATGCCGTCAGTATAGTATTTTTTACTGGTCAGCCGTAAGGCCAAAACATCTAATTGTTTGTTTAATGAAAATAGTTGACAACTATTTTCATTAAACAATCAACGGATTTTAATTGATTAGAGTCTGACAGAGTTAAACGTTAATAACCTCAGATTCTATGTTTAACCTGATTTGGAGAAGATGTGCCAGCCGCTTTACTCGGCTTGCTTTAGGTCAAACATAACCAGTTTGGGTGCAGGAGCTGTACCACCTTACTTGGGTAAGGAGTCCTGTGCCACCACACTACACTCCTCGCCCCTCTCTGGTCTGGTCCATTCCCCCAAACTCACTCTTGTTTGTTGGGACACCAATAAGCAAACGTGGTCAGGGAACGTAAAGTGGTAAGGTTGCGTGGATGGCTCCCTCTTCGCCCCGCTTTCGTGCTGACATCCTGTCTGAGCGCTCATAGCATTCATTTGGGTAGAACAGACATGGGCTAGAGTTGCGTATGCAGCAATCACTCTGACCAGGTGCTTGCGTACCTTTTATGTGCAAAAAGTACACAAGTTACAAAATTTGCTCACACATTTATGCACTGTAAATAAGAAAAAAGTGGGAGAAAAGGAGGGAGGGGTTGATCGTTACACAATGTTTCAAGTAAACTTTTTTTTTTATCCGATGAATATTTTAAACGAAAGTAGGGATGCACCGATACCAGTACCTGCACGAGTACTTAGAACTCGTGCAGGGGGCCCCCCCATTACCAGAAGCCAGCGCTGGGCTGGCTTGCCGGTTTCGTTTGCGCAATGTTAGGTGCGCCGTCAGGCTCCTCCGGCGTCCTGTTACTTCGAGTGGCCGCAAGCAGAGGTTGTAGCCCGGCCGCTCGTTGAGAACCATGTGCACAGCCTTATGTGACTGCAGCTGTGCACGTGGTTCCCAACGACGGCTGGGCTACAACCTCTGCCTGCGGCCGCTCGAAGCCATATCTCACACAGCCAGGCTATTCCGGCGTCTCCTGTCTTCGAGCGGCTGCAGAGGTTGTAGCCCAGCCTCTCATTTGGAACCATGTGTATAGCCGCAGTCACGTGAGGCTGTGCACATGGTTCCCAAATCAGCGGCCAGTCTGCAACCTCTGCCTGCAGCCGCTTGAAGCAACAGGAACCGGAGGAGCCTGACAGTGCCGGAGGAGCCTGGCTGGGTGAGTGCGGGGGCAATAAGAGCTGGGGCAATATGGGAGCGGGGGCGCACTATGAGCTGGGGCAATAAAAGCTGGGGGCATTTTCTAGGAGGTCTGTTCTTATTGAAATGTGGTCACATGACATTAAATAAAAGTATCGGTACTCGGTATCGGTGAGTACTTTTAAAAAGAATCGTTACTTGTACTCGGTATTGGTGCATCCCTAATCGAAAGAAGAAACTGGCCAACTAATAGTTGCAGCCCTAGTCATCTGTATTGTCCCTCAGAGGAAAATACATTTATTGGCACTCCAATCTTGTCAGTGATATATGTGAAGGTGCTGTGCCTGATGAAATAAACCACTGACAATTTCATCATAGGGCAATGTCTAATAAGGAGCTTAAAAGTTTTAATTTTTTTATCTATGCATTACATAGAATATAGTTCAATTTGGAATGTCAGACAAAGGGAAAGCTTCCTAAAGAGATTTCATGAAGTTGTAGCCCTTTTCAGCTGCCAACTGTTCAAGATTTTAACCCCTTAGTGACCGGGCGGTTTTACACAAATCCGTCCTTTAGTGACCGCTGCTGTTTTTACGTTTCTGCTCTGTTTGTGTTTACGTCAAATTTTCCTCTTACTCGTTTATGCAACCCACACATATTTTACACTGTTTTTCTCGTCATTAAATGGACTTTATAAAGATACCATTTTTTTCATCATTTCATATAATTTACTATAAAAAACATTGTGAAATATGACAAAAAAATTGAAAAAACACCACTTTTTCGAACTTTGACCCCCAAAATTTCTTATGTATCAACAACCGTCAAAAAAATTTAATTCCTTAGTAGTTTCTAAATTTAGTTCTGAGTTTAGCAATACCCAATGTTTACATATTCCTCACTTTTTTCCTTATTTTATGCAACAATAAGTGCAAGTAGCACTTTGCCATTTCCAAAGAGTTTATTTTCAAAACTAGTGCTAGTGACATTGTAACACTGATATCTGTCACTAATTGCTGAATAACCCTCCACATATACATATTTTTTTAAAGTACACAAATCAAGGTATTAAACTTGGGGTATTTTGACTCTTTCCATGCAAACCATTTTACCACAAATCTATGCCAAAGTTTGAGAAAAAAAAAAGTTTTGGTGATTATTTTTTTTTTGAACGCAATTTAAGAATACATGTACTGTGAACTTTAAGGTTTACTGCCAAAAAGCACCCCAAAATATGTTCAGCAACATCTTCTGAGTAAATTGATACCACCCATGTATAGGTATGTCGGGTCATTTGGGGGCTAATAGGCCTTATTTGGGGGGTGCGCATTTCAGTTTTCCAACTTGGAATTTTCACATTTCGTCATCATGCACCCATGTCCTATTTGGGACATTTTTGAAGCCGGCCAAAGTAATTTACCCCCATCAAACCATATATTTTTAGAAAGGGCACACCCTAGGGTGCTTCAAAGAGTTGTATTTTAACACTTTCCATGCACTAGCTCTATGTCAAACTTTCAGGTAGTCACTTTTTGTGTTATTTTTTCACACACATTGTACTTTAGGCGTGAATTGTCAAATCCAGTTATGGGTTACTGCCAAAAAACACCCCAAAATATGTTCAGCAACATCTTCTGAGTAAATTGATACCACCCATTTATAGATTTGTTCTGTTGTTTTTGGGGTGCTATGCCAATCTTTTGACATGTGCTTGTCAATTTTCTAATTTGACATACAGTATCTTCTTTGCAGGGGCCTTTTTACATACCCCAATTTTATTAACGTGCATATATTTGGTAAGCTAACACCCCAAAGTATTGTAAATGGAGTGTTTTTATGCCATGGATGCAACCGTTTGCTCCAAACAAATTGGATACTGTTTGGTGGTCATTTTTCATTTTCACACCCACATCAGTTTTGGACTGTGATTTAGGAGACACTGTTTGTTACTGCATGAAAACTCTCCAGGTTGTTTTCTGCAAGGTCTCCTGAGTACACCCATGCCCCCCATGCATAGGTTTGCCAGGATTTTGGGAAGGTTCAAATACAATTTTTATGACTTTGTCATTGGAGTTGAAATTGAGATTATTTCTTCAGCTAGGCCTAGCTTTGGGTCTACCGCATACCCCAGTTTGAATTATTGCCAGAAAATTGTTTATATTTGTTATGTTGACACCCCAAGGTATTGCATATGGAGTGCTTTGATGCCATGGATGCAACGGTTTTAGCCCAAAACATTTGAGAAGGTGTGTGGCGGTAATTTTTCAATTTTCTGATTTTTACGCCCACATTAGATTTGGACTGTGATTTAGGAGACACTGTTGTTTGTTACTGCATGAAAACTCTCCAGGTTGTTTTCTGCAAGGTCTCCTGAGTACACCCATGCCCCCCATGCATAGGTGTGCAAAGATTTTGGCAAAATACAGCACCAATTGTAGAACATAAAAATGTACGAATAAAATGTAAGTCTGGTGCAGTAAAAGAAAAAAAAAAAAACTAAACTGAACTAACTAACTGGAGTGTGAGAAAAAATAGAAAGGAAAAAAAAATAAAAAAAAAAAATTAAAATCACAGATCACGCACAGTGTGATATAGCTTGAAACAGTCCCCAAGACACAGACCGGGTTGTCCAGGGCATTCTGGGCAGTAAAAGATTGTGTCTCTCCTCTGCCCCCTCTTGAAACACACCCTGCATCTTTTTTGGGGTTTCTGTTTGCCCTAAGTAGGGGGGATTTTATAAATAAAATGTGCAGCCCCAACTCTGTCCCCCATCACCGCCCGGGGAGCATGTGCATCCTGGTACAAAAACCCCGAAATGACCTGGAGCTGAAACTGTAAAAAGGACAGCGTCACTCCGGGGTTTGCCTTTTTGCAGAGCAAAAAGGCATTGTGGGTTGCAATTTGCATCAGGTAAATTGCAACCTTTTTGTACCAGGCCCTTGACTTCCGCATAATCTGGTAGGGCTGGAGCAGCTGATCTGCCAGATCAACCCCACCCATATGCCGGTTATAGTCTTTGATGCACACTGGCTTCCTGATGCGCTCAGCTCTGCCACGTACAGAGACCTCCACAGACCTCTCAGTGTGGATGGTGGATAGAAGGTATACATCCTTCTTGTCTCTGTACTTGACCGCCAACAGCTCCTCTTGGCGCAGAGCTGAGGACTCCCCCACTTTTTAGCCGGGTGCGGACAAGCTGTGCTGGGAAACCTACGTGGTTCTTGCGAACAGTACCGCATGCTGCTGTATCAAAACAATATAGCAGCTTGAACAAAGGGACACTCGTATAAAAATTATCAAGATACAAGTGGTACCCTTTGTTCATCAGGGGAAAAAGTAGGTCCCACACAATCTTGCCACTGGTTCCCATGTGTTCTGGGAAACCTGGAGAGTCAAGGCTACTATCCTTTCCCTCGTACACCCGGAAGGCCTGAGTATACCCACTCTCGCTGTCACAGAGCTTATACACCTTCACTCCATACCTGGAGCGTTTGGAAGGAATATATTGCTTGAATCCCAGCCTTCCCTTGTATTTCATTAGGGATTCATCAACGCAGATATTCCTTCCAGGTGTATAAGCCTCTGCAAACCTGGCGGCGAAGTGGGTAATCAGGGGGCGGATTTTATACAGCCTGTCAAACTGGGGATGCTCTCTAGGAGGGCACAGGCTGTTGTCACTGAAGTGCATGAAACGCAAAATGTTTTCATACCTTCTACGTGACATTGATTGGGGGTAAATGGGGGTAGAGCAGATGGGGCTACTGCTCCAGTAGGAGCGAATTGAGGGCTTCTTTATGATGCCCATTAGCATAGTAAGTGCCCAGAATTTCAGAAATTCTGGCACATCTAGCGGGGTCCATTGCTGCCTTGCCAAGTAGGAGTCTGGCTTCGCAGCACAATGCTGATGGGCATACAGATTTGATTGGGCCACGATGTGGCCCAACAAATCATCCCCCATAAACACCTGCAAAAACTGTGTGGCGGTAAATCCTGCAACATCAATATTGATGCCAGGATTTGCCGTGAAAGGAGGGATATCTGGCCTCTGGCGATGAGGCACTACCCACTCCTCAGCTGGAGCTGTGCGTCTCCTGCTGGCAGGTGGTGACCCGGGATCTGCATCAGAAACATCACTAGATACATCAGCCAGCGTAGATGATGTATCTAGCGACGTCTCTGAGCAGTTGGCGGGGTCGAAATCAGGGTCTGAGTCTGACGCAGATGCCTCAGATTCTGACGCCAGGATGGCATATGCCTCCTCGGCGCTGTACACCCTCTCAGACATTATATATAATAGATTATAAAATTTTATAATTATTATATATATAAACGGATTATTGGTTCTTAGAAGAACCGTTGGGTTTCACAAGAAAATACAAATAAACACCTAAATCTCTCTAAATCACTCTAAACCTGCCTCAATTCTTCTAAATCTCCCTAAATTCTCTCTAAATCTGCCTCAATTTTTCTAATCTCACTCAATCTACCTAAAATCTCTAACCTGTCAAATCTGATCTCTCTCTCTCGCTCACCAAAACACAAGTGAGGAGAGGGAGGGAGAATCACAGAGGTCAGAGCCAATATTTACAAAATATTGACCTGACCTGACAAATTAGAAATTTTATTTTGACTTTTTCTAACTTCTGATTGGATGTTGCTAGCCTGCCTCTCTGATGAGGCAGGCTAGGAACATCCCACTCAGCCCCAAGATGACCCTGCCCTTAGAAGGGCAGCGCCATCTTGGCTGTCAGTTTATTTTATTTTATTCATTTTTATTTTATTTATTTTACTTTTTTTCATTTTTTTTACAGTTTTTTTTACTCTGCTGGGTGCCTTGATCCCTCGAGGCACCCAGCAGAGCACCTGATCACTCATGTGATCTTTTTTGTACTGAGTGCCACGACCTCGTGGCACTCAGTACTTCCTGCCGCTACCGGAAGTGATCGCTCGGGGGGGAGCGATCACTGAGCGGACCGGCGGCAGGTAAGCATATTGCAGGGATGCCTCGATGTCGAGGCATCCCTGCAATATACACAGAGCAGCTAGAAGCGATACCGATCGCTTCCAGCGCTCTCTAGAAGTGCCGGGCACCTCTCCGGTAAAACCGGATGTTGATCGCTCCCGGGGAGCGATCACAAGGTGCCCCGGCACTCCTGTCCGCCATTGCACGGATGCCTGGACTCCCAGGCAGCGTGCAATGGCGTTTGAGCTGCTGGAAGCGATCCGATCGCTTCCAGCGCTCAAAACACCGCAGGACGTACCATGTACGTCAGCGGGTCTAAAAGAGACCCGCTGCCATGACGTACATGGTACGTCCAAGGTCCCTAAGGGGTTAAACTGCAGCCAATATGCACTAGGATGGCGTTTCTCAACTCTGAGTCTCACGACCCACCAACAGGCCAGGTTTGCCAGATCTCTTAAGCGCAGCACAGGGGATTTGATTTGCTGCTCAGAGTTTGCAGGATTCGTTCTGCATTACCAAGGTAATCGTTAAAATTTGGCCTGTTGAGGCTACTTTATGACCAGGGTTGAGAAACACTGCACTAGCATATAGTTTCACTAGAATGATAATAGGAACTCGATTATGTATAAATATAACCCGCATGATGTTTAAATATCATAGCATTGGAATTCTAAACAAAATGTAATAAAGAAGCAGGGGAGATTGCTACAAGAAAAAAAAAATTTGTATTTTGCCATTCCTTGCACCATGAAAAGAATTGTGAACTGCATTCGGAAACATCAGGTTTAAATATTCACATATGGGTCTGATTTTTCACAATACTCACCGAGCCACAGGGGGAGATTTGTAGTTTTTGTTTGTGTAGATATCTTCGAGACTGAATTCTTTTTTATTTATCCTATAAATAAATTCCAACAGATCATCAGGATTTTTAATCATTGCTATTGCACGTTAAACACGGTTTAGCAGCTGGAACTGGATGCAAAGTTAATACTTATGGTGCTTGGTGAATAAGCCCTTTCATTAAAAAAAAATAAAAAATAAAGATTGATTTAGTGTGGCAAACCTCAGTGAATTCACGATTTAGGAACCAACTCTAGTTTCTGCTGGAGGAGTCTAGTGTGGGTTTCAAGGAGGTGTCCCTGCATTGGTTTCAATTACGATAGAGACACTTGAAAATACATGACGTGTACTCGCCGTTGTTGCAAACAGTAAATAGCTGCAGTTTACTGATTACCTGAAGGTGATCATTGTTGCAGCTACAGTTACTTTTGGTGAAACAACAGTGCTTAATAAATCCTATATGGTTATTCACCAAGTAAAAGGTGGATGTACAATTTAAAAAAAGGCAAGAAGTCTCAGCTAGTTTGCCTTCAAACATTCCAGCTGCCTCAAACTTTATTATTTCTGTTAAACTTGCAATTTTGTCAAAGGATGGGCAGGTTTGTGATATTTGGAGGCATTAATGGTTTTAAATTGCAGAGCATAACAGTAAAGCGTGAGCTGTTAACTAGAACTACCAACACTAACCTGTTTAAGGGTGGTTTTATAGCAGCTTAGCATGCATTCACCACACAAAAGGCTGTTGTCAGGCGATTTCTGCATTTAGGGCAAGTGTGTGCAAGATTTTAAAAGACACCATGTTGCTCCTGCACGGAGGTGGAGACTGCGTGTGACCCGCTACTTCCGCTCGTGTATCCAAACACAAAGAACAAATCATTCATAAAAGTGATCAAGATTGCTTTCACGCCATCTTCCGTGTCTCTCCATAGAGTTAAAGAGCATACCAGCGGAGGTGTTGTTGCCAGTATTCTTTTGCAGCACAGGACAATAAGGAGTACAACCATTACTAAGTGGCGGACTCTTAATTGACACCAATAGAAATACAGAGCGAGCCTTTGTACCTGTCTTTCGGCTCTTGTAAAAATCGCATTAAAAATGACACCTTGGCCTTATTCCAACTCATCTGGTACAAGTAAACGTGGTCCCTACCTTTTGGCTTTGGGTAAACCCATTGGGGTAAGATTAGGATCTGGTTTGGGCACAGTCTTCCGAATTCGTATTTGAGAAACTCTTTGAGGTTTCCGATCAAAAGCTTCTTTCTACGAAAGATATAAAAAAGACACTCAAATACACCATTTTGCAATTTAAAAAAAAAAAAAAAAGTAAAAAAAAAAGAAATGAGTGATCATAACCGTGGTCCGCAAAATAAAATCCTTGACTGGAGTAGTGCTAGGATAAAACATCCACATAAAAGCCATGCCCACGACACCTCCATTAAGTATGAACTTTTGTTGCTGCTCGAGGACCACTTGGGATGACCCTTCGTACATCATATTTGTCAGCTAAATAGGGACAGATTAAATAGCATACTTATTGCTAGAGGTATTAATAAAGAAGCTCACCGAATCATCCTGGCTGGTGTTCTGACTGTCGATGCACAAAGTGGGTAAAACCTCCGGTTGCTTAAACTGATAAACTGGAGTTTCAGAAAGAGATGGTAAGCCAAGGAGAGGTTCTTGATGTATGCAGTTCTTTGGTGCCAGAGCATGGATAGGACTCTCCTCTGGTATACTGCAACAGAAGTCAGAATATGTAAAATAGCCAAAAAGGAAAAATATATCAAATCGAAAAAAACAAACAAAAAAACAAAAACAAAACACCCCAGGGAACCACCCCAAATAATGGGCCATCCCCTCAACATGCCACATAATCCCACCCCGAGCACAGCAAATCCTCTTTGCTTTTCCTCTTGGCAGGTATCTATTTTGTAGTTTCTTAAAGTATAGCATAAAAACAGATAAGTTATTTAGTTGTTTGTTTTCTGGGCGCCGATTCATCGCGACATCGGAGGTCGGTGCTCCAAGTGGCTCCCGACACAGGGACGTCCCGTTGCCAGTATATTGCGTTTGCTTGCTGCACGACAGACTCCGTCGCCTGGACGAAGCTGTTGCCCTGGGTGTCGGCTATCCTCTGCACCACTACTTCTGGGCTTTTTATCGTGGCTTGTTTGTTCTGCATGGGTTCCCAGCCATTGCAGCAGTCTTCCTGCAATAGTGGGGAACTCTGCCCACCAGTCCTTTAAGTGGCTAGAAAAAAAAAAAAAAAATCTACCCATTACACCCCTTGACGATGCAGAGCTCGATGGCTGGTTGTAAAGGGCGAGCTGCCCCTTAGGAAATGCCAATATGGCTTTGGCAGTGGAGAGCAGGAAGACCATCCTGCTTAAAATGAATCCCCAACGCTTATATGGGCGACACCAACCTGGGGATCTAGGCACAGGGACATTTTTTTGAAAGGGAGGTTTGTGAAGAGCCTCAATACAAATGTCGGAGCTTTAACAGTGTTTGATAAAACAGAGACCCCTATCAAGGTCTTTCCAAGAAAAGTTTTTCACCGGGCCGACAATGTTCTGCCAGCTGTGCATTTCTGCCCCCCCCCCCAGTTTTAGGCTCCTCCTTTCAAACTAAAGCTTCAGAGTCTGTCTCCGGGTCTTGTTTCTTCCCATCAAGAGCCAGACCCTGGTGCAAGTAGGGGTGCCTGCGGAGTCAGGGGTTCCTCCACCTTCTGGAGGCCTTCAGGAAAAGGAAAAAAAAACAAAAAACTCCATCACCCCCCCCCCCTCCCAGTTTTTACCTGATTGGGAACTGCTCACCAGCGAAGCCTTGTTGTTATTGGCCACAGACACTATATTGCCAAAAGTATTCGCTCACCCAGCCAAAGAATCAGTTGTTCCAATCACTTCCATGGCCACAGGTGTATAAAAAAAAAAAAAAAAAAAATATATAAAATCAAGCACCTAGGCATGCAGACTGTTTTTACAAACATTTGTGAAAGAATGGGTCGCTCTCAGGAGCTCAGTGAATTCCAGCGTGGAATTGTGATAGGATGCCACCTGTGCAACAAATCCAGTTGTGAAATTACCTCGCTCCTAAATATTCCACAGTCAACTGTCAGCTGTATTATAAGAACGTGGAAGTGTTAGAGAACGACAACGACAGCAACTCAGCCACGAAGTGGTAGGCCACCTAAACTGATGGAGCGGGGGGGGGGGGGGGGGGTCAGCGGATGCTGAGGCGCATAGTGCGAAGAGGTCGCCAATCTTTCTGCAGAGTCAATCTCTACAGACCTCCAAACGTCATATGGCCTTCAGATTAGCTCAAGAACAGTGCGCAGAGAGCTTCATGGAATGGGTTTCCATGGCCGAACAGCTGCATCCAAGCAATACATCACCAAGTGCAATGCAAGGCGTCAGATGCAGTGGTGTAAAGCACGCCACCACAGGACTCAAGCAGTGGAGACACGTTCTCTGGAGTGATGAATCGCGCTTCTCCATCTGGCAATCTGATGGACGAGTCTGGTTTGGCGGTTGCCAGGAGAACGGTACTTGTCTGACTGCATTGTGCCAAGTGTAAAGTTTGGTGGAGGGTGATTATGATGTGGGGTTGTTTTTCAGGATCTGGGCTTGGCCCCTTAGTGCCAGTGAACGAAACTCTGAATGCGTCAGCATACCAAGACATTTTGGACAATTCCATGCTCCCAACTTTGTGGGAACAGTTTGGAGCTGGCCCCTTCCAACATGACTGTGCACTAGTGCACAAAGCAAGGTCCATAAAGACATGGATGACAGAGTCTGGTGTGGATGAACTTGACTGGCCTGCACAGAGTCCTGACCTCAACCCGATATTCATCCCAAAGATGTTCTTAGAGCGGAGACTGAGAGCCAGGCCTTCTTGTCCAACATCAGTGTGTGACCTCACAAATGTGCTTCTGGAAGAATGGTCAAAAATTCCCATAAACACACTCCCAAACCATGTGGACAGCCTTCCCTGAAGAGTTGAAGCTGTTATAGCTGCAAAGGGTGGACTGACGTTATATTGAACCCTATGGATTAGGAATGGGATGTCACTTAAGTTCATATGCGAGTCAAGGCAGGTGAGCGAATACTTTTGGCAATATAGTGTATCTTTGTAGACACCCCATCACACTGTTGCCCTCGAACCCGGCTTCAGTTTTCAGAGGAACAAGCGCTGCTGGTCCACAAAGAGATTCAGGATCTCCTCCGCAAAAGGAGCTATAGAACCAGCCACGCTGTCCCCTCAGGCTTTTTTCAGGAACCTTGGCAAAGAAGGGCGGGGGCAGGAGCCCGGTTATAAATTTGCACAATCTCAGTTGTTTACAGGCACTTCAACATGGAGGGCATACACACCCATCATCACGTGCTGTTGCAAAGTGATTGGATGGTCAAGTTAGACCTGAAGGACATTTATCTGTCGGTCCCTGTTCATCCATCCTATTGGGACTTCCTCCAGTTCAACTGGCAGGGGCATGCTTGGCATGTCTACCGTTTGCTATTTTGTCAGCTCTGTGGTGCTTCACGAAGCTGCTGATACCAGTGGTAGTCTCCCTCCACTCAAGGGGGATACGCATGGTTATTTAGACTACATCCTCCCGATTTCGCACTCGAGGGATATACTGCTGGTTCACCTTTAGTGGAGGATTTCGGCGCTGCAGGACCTGGGATTTCAGGTCAACGACGAAAAGTCTCTTTATTCCGACTCGCAGGATAGAATTTTAGGGGTTCCTGGAGGGCTCCCGCTTTACCTTCCCGACGCGAAGATCGGCACCATCAAGACAGATTGCTGGAGGTCCCCAGGGTGAATGGTGTTCTAGCAGCAGGGAAGTGGAACAGGGACTATCGGGCCCGCCAACGCCTTAAAGCCCGTTCTCTCTGGGCAGGCCTGGACTACTCTGTGGTTCCCCTTTCAGCGGCAGCCTGACAAGACTTAATTTGGTGGTTGCCTCACATGGAGTGGATCGGAAAATCCATCTTCGTCCAACGTTGCGATAAATTCCAGGCACTGGTCGGATTCAGGATATTGGCAGATTCAGTGTTTTCCGAGATGACGTCCCTTAGGGGACGTCTGGCTTGGGATCTGTTTGCGTTGAGGTTGAACACACTCTTCCAATGTTCTGCAGCTGGCAACCGGATCCGGAAGCTCTGGCCACGGACGCATTTCTCCAGAACTGGTCAAGCATCTGACATTACTAAAGCCGTGTCTCAGATGGCAATGATTGTCCTTGTGACCCAGTTATGGCTGGGACAGCCTTGGTTCCCCTCTTCTGGAGTTTACGGCAGATTTTCCTCAACTACTTCCTCGTTACAGATTTCCTTCTGGGCCCAGACAACCTTCATCCTCTCATGGTGCAGTCATCTGAACATGCTAGTGTGGTTGATCTCGGCTTCGCTTTACAGAGCCAGAAACTTTGAGGACTGAGGCTTTGCGGTTACAAGCCTGGGCACATGCGGCGCTTACTGGTCCATTTGGTCTAGGATTGGTGTGTGATGGCATCAGGATCCCTTTTCAGCACCTCTGACCTTTGTTTTGGATTTTGTCTTCTGTTTGATACCGGTAAGGCTTATCTGACCTTGAATGTTTATCGCTCGGCAAGTTTGGCTGGGCATATTAGTTTTGCTGGAACCTGAGGGCCAACACTGTGTGTAGGTTGTTGCGGGGGTGCTTGCTTTGCTAGACCTCCTTTGCCTAGATATACAGGGTGAGCTAGTCAAACCTGCATTTTTGAAATGACTGTAAAAAATAAACGGATGGATATTTCAAAATTTTATTGTTACTATCTTAATGTACATTAAAAAGCATTTAAGAAACAACATTCACTGTTTAAAAATAAGTCCAGTAAGATGGTGTCCTTCCCGATTGAGACATTCTTGTAGGCGATTTCTGAAACAGCCCACCGCATCACGGAGCATACGCTGAGGAATTCTCTCGATTTCCAACCGGATTCTCCTCGAGTTCCCCCAAGCGTTGGAGGTCGTTGTTCAAAGACTTTACTCTTCAGGTTACCCCCACAAGAAAAAAAAAAAAAAAAAAAAAAAAAAAAAAAAAAAAAAAATCGCACACTGTGAGGTCGGGCGATCGGGGAGGCCAAGAAATTGCTACATTTCGGGATATCACCCGATTTGGAAAAACATTGTTGAGAACATTCATGCTCACACGGGCTGTATGACTTGTGGCACCGTCTTGCTGGAATAAGGTTTCATTGTTCATTCCATGTTGACGAAGCTGAGGAATGAAGAACGAATGCAACATTTCCGAATAGCGTTGTGCATTCACAGTAACTGCTTGCTCCCTGTCATTTTCAAAAAAATACGGGCCTATGATTCCCAATGAGGACATTGCGCACCAAACTGTTACCTTGCTTGAATGGAGTGGTGTTTGATGGAGTTGTTGAGGGTTTTCATCACTCCAATATCGGAAATTTTGTTTATTCACAAAACCGGAGAGATGGAAATGTGCCTCATCGCTCATCCACAGGTTGTGAACAAGGTCCTCGTTTTGATCAAACATGTCCAACAACGTTTGACAAAAACGCCGTCGAGCTGCAAAATCGTTTTATTCATAGCCTGAACAACCTGAATTTTGTATGGGTGATGGTGTAAATCTAACCTCAAGATTCTGACGCTCGTGTTTGCCATGCCAAGCGCAGCACTCTGTCGACGCGCCGATCTCCGAGGGCTTCTTTCCACAGCAACTCTCACGCGGTCAATATTCGCGGGAGTTCACACCGATCTTGCACTGCCACCCCTTCTGCTTCTCGTTTCACCAATTGCTTCAAAGTTTGTCACCCACAATTTGATTGAATTAACAGACGGCACTGGCTTATTTCGATTAATTTGAAAATTCTTCCGGAAACGACGCTGAGCGGCTGCATAACTACCACGTTGGTAAAACGCTTTCACAGCGAATGAACGTTGTTGTTTAGACCACTGCTCCATGACGACTGAAATGCTTAGTTGTGGGGGACACAATGGTAACCTTGCTAACTCGCTCCGCCCACTTTCACAGCTCTCCCGCCCTTTTCAAAAATGCAGGTTTGACTGGCTCACCCTGTATTTGTCCACGTGGGACATTTAGTTCTTTGGGTTTTGCAGGATTGGCCTGCTAATGGGGTCCATTAAGTTTTCTTTACCCCGGTGTTGCCGGACCATCCCATGTAGTGTCCGGTTGGTTGTCTTCGAACTTATGAGCGTTCTTTCCGTTCCGGGGCAGTGTCCCCTTTGTTTTGTCTTTTCGTGCACCTCATACCCAGGTGTCTCCCGTAGTGTTCAATGGTTGCTTGCTTTGGCTGGGGATGACGTTTCTCGCATTGGGGCAGATTCTGTAAGGAACGCTATGGCCTCTTTGGCGGTGGCTGTAGTCTGGAGGACATCATTAAATCTGCGGATTGGTCTAGAGCAGGGTCAGCAACCTTGGCTCCCGGATGTTTTTGGAACCACATCTCCCATGATGCTCAGTCACCCATTAGACTGAGCCACATGGGAAATGTAGTTCACAAAACATCAGGGAGCTAAGGTTGCTGACCCCTGGTCTAGAGAATCCAAGGCCAGGATTTAATGTGAGGGATGTTCCGCATTGGTGGGCTTTGATTGTTAGGCGCCTCGGAGTCCTGGTTTAAAAAAAAAATGTGTAAGATTTCCCTATTTCAGGACAGATAGTTTTGATGATTTGAATAAGGACTCCGAGCTGAGCAATTCCCTCCCTCTTTGTTGTCTTTCGGCCTCAGGATGATATTCTACCACATTTTGGCTGATTGGTCCAGTTCTTGAGTATTTCGGTTTTCTGGTCCAGACTTTGTTGATGTTGTTTCCTTGCAAGACTATGTTCACAAGAAAGGATTTGCCGTCCTCTGTGCGGGATTACATTGCATGTTGAGGAGAGGATGGGTTGTTATTTGGGGAAGTTAGGTTTTTCATAAAAGGTTAACCATTTCATTGCTGCAGAGATTAAAAAAGGAAAGTAGCAAATAGGAGCCTACAAGTCCTTATGAAGAATCAACGGTCATGAATTAGGCGTTTTTTTTACAATTTTACTACAAAACTTTGAGACTTGTATATTCATATCAGCATCCCACAATTTCCGAGGAAGAGTGGGACAGGATAGGATTTTGCATTGCTTCCCGTTTGTTACATCTTGTGCCGCAGTGCAGCAGAGTGGATAAAAGACCATACATAGATGGCATCTTTTCCCTGGTCGTCTGGCCCATATATGCCAGAGTTTTACACTTAGGATTCCTATATCCACACCATTTTGTTATAGTACCATAAGCAGAGTGCATGTTGGAGACAGTGCTGGATCCCAGCATAACATTAAACGCCAACCCGCTGACGGACCATACATACCAATGCCACATCCTAAACTTGAGAAGCCTTTACAAGGTGTACGGCAGTGCAAAGACTTCACAAATCACTAATTTCCCTGTAGGAAGTATATATTATACACTACAGACTAACTGCTCAAATTTATGACACTGCCCAAATGTGAAAAGATATTGAAATCACAATTCAGCGAGACCCAGATCCTCTTTCCCACTTTGCCTGCTCTTAAATTCTTGCTCCTTCCCCGGTAAGTCTTCTCCTTAGCCAACTGACTCCCTATCACTAATCCCATCCGATTTCCACTTTACGTATGTCACAGTGATTGTAGGTTTATCTTTAGAGAGCGTGTCCCTCAGAACTCCAATCTTAAAAATATACATACCTCTGAATTCCAAACTTGGGAATTCCAGTGTTCAACAGGAGTTTAGGAATGCCAATGGATGGCTGTTGAGGTCTTCAGGAATATGCCAAGGACAAGACACAAAGAAAATGGGAAAGAGGGATTAAAACCCAAAAAACACAATTCGAAAATGAAAAAAAACCAAAAAAAAAACCTACTAAATGTTTAAATAGCATCCTCTAATGCAGTGTTTCCCAAACCTGTCCTCGGGACCGTCAACCAGGCCAGATTTTGCAGATCACCTTTGGGAAAATGCAGACTGAATCCTGCAAAATCAAATCAGATCACCTGTGCTGTGCTTTCAGATATCTGGCAAACACGGCGAGACGGAGGGTCCTGGAGGACAGGTTTGGAAAACACTGCTCTAATGCAATTTGGGAACCTTACGCAATGCGTCATTCGAAAACCACATCCCGTGCATTATATATGGAATAGAACTATAAAAAGATCATGGTCAGATTATAGTGGGAAGGGAAAGACTGTGGGATCAATAAAATGTACCAGCAGCTTGTGTGTTGTACACTTTGAAATACTACTATAGTAGAAACAAAAGCATTTTTTTCTAAAGTGCCATACTCCTGAAAAGAGGCACGTCTCGGTAGATTTAGCCAGTGGCTGTATATTAAGATGTACGAATGCATTATTTATTTGCACGTTTCCTTGACAAACTGTTCTTATGCCACCTTGGCTTGGCCATTCTTCTATAAAGTCTCAAATTGTAAACGTTATTCCATACAACGCCCACCATGTTTATTGTACATAGCAGCACCTCAGAGATTAGAGGTTTTTCTGCTCAAGGCAAAACAAATAGGGAAAATATGACAGAAAAAGATAAAACCACGGAGTGATGGGCAAGAAAACATTAAAAGAAGTACTAATTTTCTTGTGGATCAGCAGCAAAAGGAGGAAGCGAATGGTGGACAGTCTTATATTGGGAGCAAGGCGGCGTGGTTTACTTGTAATACAAAACCTTCCATTTTTCTACTTTATTTTGTCATGCTGCTCTAGACTGCAGTAAATAAGTTAAAGATTTGCCTCCAGGTTTATTAAAATTTTAGACTTTTTCACAAACTATGAAAAGCTCTATCGGAGACTTGTTGCTGCATCCCTCATGTAGAGGAGACATGCCAGATCTTTGCATTTCGAACGATTACATAAAAAAGGTAGCTCAAATTTCCCAAGTAAAACACATTTTGGTCATATGTGCCATAACAATAAAAACACAGTATCTGGAGTGTGTGCTCCACCTTTAGCTTCTCCTTGCGTTTTAATTTGTTCCTATATTTACATTGCCTTTTTACTATAAATCAGGGCTCAAAATTTTCTGCTTGAAGTGGAAATCTGACCCTGTATTTTAGAGAGGTATCAGAGGAGTGGAGAGATGCAACATCAGAGATTTGGTGGAGCTCGATAAAGCAATGCTGACAAGGAGGATTGTGGTAAAGTGATGGAATCCATCGGAGTGCAGGCAAGTCAGGGTCTGAACCAAGGTCTAAAACCTCAGATCTGGGATCTGTGTGAAATGGGAAAAACAGAATGAGAGGGGGCATAAGGAAGCAAGATTATTAAAAAAAAAAAAAATGGGGTGCTTCGTGATATATTTTACAATGCCTTTTTTTTTTTAGAAGGTGTGGGAGATTTGGGACTAGATATGTACATGCTCTCGGTACTTTTCAACTACTGGTAATACATAACGATGCCTTCAATTGTTTTTGATTTTGTCGTGTTGTATTTTTTTTGTTTGTTAGGTTTTGTTATTATTTTAGATTATGGATACATGTAATAGCATTTTGTTTATATGTGATAAAATTGTGTACCAGTTTGGTATGACCCGATTTGAATTTATTGCATTGATTGTGATATATCATCTTGTTCACTTTAAAAATAAATTGAGGAAAAAAAAAAAAAAAAAGTACTGACATCTGGCGCACTGCATACGATAAGTTACCACAGAAAGACCAATATTGCATTATTAGAAAATAAGCAGAGGCAGTATTCCCGTTAAAAGAGAACCCTATCCCAAGGCTGGTGTAAAGTTAACCAATGCTGTTGTAAGTTTACCAACTCCATAGGCCATCATGGTTCTGGCAATTTTACAAAAAGCTCTGGACAAGTTAACGCCAACCTTGGAATAGGGCCCAGAATTGTTAATTCCTTTCACTGCCATTGTATTTTATATTTGTCTATTGTGCAGCGTGTGACATGTACCAAAATTTTCAAAGAGGCCCTCATCTTCCGAAAGGTTGAGCACCCCCTGATCTACATCAAAATTTCTGGGGGCAAAATAAATAGAATTATATACTTGATTAGGTATGGACCATAACTGCCATTTGTTCTCTACAGCTGTACCCCCGAATTAAAAAGTAAACTTACATAAATGAGCAGTAAAATAATGCAACTAGGAGTATTTGTTTCTGCTATAGTAGAATGACCACCTGCAAGAAAAAGGTGTTCAATGTTTGCATGGGACATCTTCTAGGCATCAGGCTTTGCTAAAAGAAACATCTGAACGTAGAGGAGTAAAATGCTCTGAATGCATTCCTTACAGAAGAGGCATATCTCCAGTCTTTGAAATACAAACTCTGCCAATCGGCATAAACTAGAGTTGCAGCGAGCGTAAGGCATTACCTGACGTTAGAGATGAAGCATGGAGGCCATGCACTGCAGTTGGGATGAGGGGTGTTGATGTCAGTGAAGGAAGATGGGCCATGTTGACTCCATGTAGACAGAACCCGACCCAGGGTACAAGGCAAGGAGATGTGCTTTCTTGCTGGCAAGACTTGTGGTTGCAAGCCTTTTAGGCCCTGGGCAAACTCTGCTACAGAGAGACGCTGGATGGTTGGGATCCTGCTCCCCAAATGCCTTCTTCTGGTCCATAACCTGTAACACGCGGGGGATGAAAGTGCTAGAATAGTGTGAAGGCCACGCATGGAGCAACCAGAAACTCTTTTTACAGAAGGAGCCCTTTCGCTGGAGATGGAAAGAGGCGCTTCCAAGGCCCTGAAGTGTTGGTTCCATTGGGGGAGATGCAGATTCTTAGAAGTAGCACAGAAATTTGGAGACAGGGAGACAGAAAATGTCCATTCAGAGGAGGGTGGCTTAAAGCGGTTTTTGGGACTGAACCTAATGAAATCTGGCAAATGATTGGAATTTACTTTAAAGTGAAAGGAAACAGGAAAATTTGTATTGTCACAAGGATTCAGGGCTGATGTGCTACCGGTCTTAAAGTGGGCTTGAGGTGGACATGCAGCAAATAAGTCCGGTGGCTGGGATAGAAAGCGGCTGCTGCCTCCTTTAAGGGCTAGAGTCTCTGACCACACTTCTCCAGCAGGGGAGCTCAGCTTCATATTAATACAAGAAAAAACCTCAAGCAATTTCCTAACCTGAAGCTGCACACCACCATATGGAGTCCTCTTTAAGCCACTATTGGAATATTGTCCCTGGTCAGGGCACTGAAAAGGGGTCATTAGTCTTGAGGCTAGCAAGGATAAGTGTTGAAGTAATGTAGGATCCTGAGCGTGGACCACTTGGTGATTCCGTGAAGGTGGATAACGTTGTAATGCCATTGGTTTTTGTGTAGTGTCAAACTTCAGGAAGCTGGAGTCCTTTTTGGAAACAGATATTGCCGAGTCTTTAACAAGACTAACACTGCTACATACATCTGAGTGCTGGGGCACTTGAACACCTTCTTGCACAGAGACATGCTTGCAATTTCTGCTTGGCAGTCTTTGACTAGGATGGATTTTAGATAAATAGGAGCGAACATTGAAGGCATGAATTCCTTTGTCCCTACAAACACTCCGTGAGTGAGGATGTAGGCTCCTGTTTTGGGAGAAGCCCTGAATGCCTAGGTTTATTTTCTGGACAGTATTGTGCTGAGCACATACAATACTGGCATTAAGAGGCCTTTTAACTTCCTGCGAGGACACATTGCTAAGGTTCCTAATTAGAGGCTTGGGATCAGAGACCTGGGCAAGTTTTTTCCTCATCAGTCTAGTTTTAACTGGACTATTCTCCACAAGTCCAAATGAGAGTCTGTTAATGCTTTGCTTTGGAATCTTGATTTGAGATTTATTTGCTGGCAGAAGGGGCTTTCGCAAAGGTTTCTTAAGCTTACATACAAAAGGTATTTCCTGGGCCTGGTTGTGAGCACTTAATGTTTGTTCCATTTCCAGATGAGCTACTTCAGCAGGTGCCACCACTTCAAATTCACCAGAGGAGGCTTTCCCTATACTAGAGACTAAAATCCCATCAGCAATATCTGGTTGTACATCTGTCTTTAAACTTGGATGTTCTTCATGTGAACAGTCTTTTACAAATCCGTGACGTTCATGCACCAAGTCACTGGTGCTCTCTGGCCCATTGTATCGTTTAAAATCTACTGACCTTATATCGATGTGAAAGAGTTCCTTCATCATGGAGAGTTCACTAAGATTTGCAATAGAGGTCCTCAAACTGTTGATTGTTTTTCTGTAACAGCTTTGGTTCATTTTCATCTTGCGTTCCACAGAAGAGAAGAGAGACTGGGAAAAAGAGCCTGCCGGTAAGAGGTCTGTATGAAAATCACCATCTTTACAGATCTGAGGGAGTCGATTTAAATCTTTGGCTTCAAGAGCAAAATTCATACTCTGTCCATTGCACGATGCATTGTCTATTTTTACAGGAGAGAAAACGTCTTTACGGATATCCGCATTCACAGAAACATCCTGTGGGTTGTCTGTCTTCTCTTCACACTCAAGCATACAAGTGGAGTCCTCAATTAGAGAATTTGCTATGCCGTGAGGAGTCACGATAGAAGCCTTAACACAAACGGAATCTTTGTGGAGATCAAGCGTTCTGGCCAGGTTGATCGAGTTGTCCTTCAGACCAATCTTGCCTGGTCTATGATCTTCAATGCTTTCCATGTCCATACCCTGCCCACTTATGTTACCAGTCAAGAACGATGGTGTTAAAATGGTCACTCCCTCTGTTACGTCACGTAATTCACATATGTCCAGGTTTTGACAGCTTGCGGTGATGGAAAGGAGGAAAGGTTCAGAAGTCTCTGACTGGGAAAATGACGATTTAGGCACAGCTAGTGATCCCAGTATGTCTATGTAAGGTACAAGTGCGCTCTGTGTGGCAGCTTCTTCAGTGCAATTGGCCAGAATGGACTTCCTGCTGTCCGTGGCCCGATAAGGCACATCTTTCAATAAATCTGATTTCAAGTGTGCTTTTTTAAGTGCGAGAGAGAAATGTTCCTGTGTTTCACTGAAAAGCCTATTACAAACATCCTCAGAAATGTCTTTAAGATTTTTAACACGAGGAATAATTTGTTGACACAGCTCAGTTAACTCTCCCGATTCATGGCAACATCCTTCAGCTAAACATCTTGAGTCCATAGTATTGCTTTCCAGAGAATGGGCATCTTCCATACGTGTGAGCGGAATGATTGGGGCACTGCCAAAATCAAATGTAGAGTCAGATGAGCTCTGTGGCTGTGCAAGGCAGCACCCAACTTGCTTCCCGGGTTCCTTTAAATCCTTTGAAGTTTCCTCATTCCCCTGCACTGGGCAGACTACAGCAGTAACAGGCAACTCCTCACTGTCATTTTTGCTTTCAAGTACATGTGCTTGGTGCAGTTCTTCCATTTCCAAGTCTTTAGGATTCTGATCCAGACTTGTACAAACTTCTGGAGACACAGGAGCTGGTCTCTTGCCCTTCTCTTGGGAATGGTCAAGTTCATCATCTACACAGAAATCTGTTGAAGGGCTGCAATTCAGATCTTCATATGGTGCTAAACATTCGTGATCTTTGACAAAGCTACAATGCTTCTGACATTCCGAGTCTTCCAAATTGTTAATAGGGGGTATGACAGTGGACAGTGAATCAAGGCATGCTGACTTGGCACTTGATGCATCTTCAAGTAGTGCAGAGTTGGAGTTGCCGGACGAAGCCACTTCTAAGGCAAAGTTTGTGGCACAGACATTTTCTTCAAGGATTGTCGGCCCTGTTAAAGCATCAGAAAAATGTAAAGAGTCCTGTTTATTAATAGGTTCCATGCAAACATCAAAATTTTCTGAGCCTAATGCTGGAGGATGAGCTGCCTCACTATCTTGACTGATTGCAGAGTCAGTATTCTCCATCTCATGGCAACCTGACATCACTGAACTTCCGGAGGTGTCTAGAACATTTTCATAATCTGCTTCACCATTGGTTGCACATCCACTCAAATTCTCTGATGCAAAAGAAGGGGTTCCCCAGGTTATGGATTTTTCAGTAGTAGAGGTTATTCTACTCTCTAGAGACTCCATGGAAGGACAAGTAGGATTAGTACCATTTTTATTCAATGTAACAAATGTACATAATTGAAATGGTGAGTGTGTATCTTCAAGGCACAATGTTTCGCTTGCAGCATCTCTGTCGTTTGTGCTTTCGACGGGGAAGGATTCACCTGGGTACAAAGCGGACACCGAACTTTTCTTGTAAACATGGTCAATGGTGGAGTTGCCCAAAGACGCCTGCGGATCTTTTGTAATAATATTGGGCATTTCTGAAAAAACGTCACCGGCCAGTGATTTTAAGTCTGGGCATTCATTCTTTTGAGTGTTGGGTTGAAGATTACAGATTCTGGCATTCTGCTCTGAATGTAAAACTGCCCCAGCTCCCATGGCTACCATACCTGCAGTTTTAGCACTCATCTGGAGCACTGTATCAGACACATCATCTACAGAGAGAAAAAAAAAAAAAAAAGAGAATTTACAGCAACTTGTGATCTCCCTTAAACAGTTTGGAACACCTTCCAATTCTTTTCCATGAGATTCTAAAATATGCAGATTTCAGGTTTAAGTAAACGTGGTAATTTATAATTATGTACTTATTGCCTTCAGAAAAAAGACTGAATGATTTGTACAGCCAAATGTTAAAATAAAATGCTGCTAGAGATTCATAACTCTACCTCATGCGATTATATACAAACAATTGTATTTCTATTTCCATTAGCCTTTGTATTTTACATTATGTGCAGAAACCAACCTGAAGACAGAGCTTACAGATGAAATATTGGCGAATACAAAATACTTAACTCAGATTGTATAGTGTGGGAAAATCTTCCAGGAGATGGTTTGCGTTCTCCTTATTCAAACAATGGGGTATACATGGAAGATATAGAATACTATGTCAGTAAAGAAGGAAGTGTGCAAAGTTTGTGGAATATGAGAATCTCAGAATCCCTGGGGGGGAATTGGCATCTTCATCGTACCATGAACCATGAAGATGCCAATTGCCCAGGGATCCTGTGAGTCTCAAAAAAAAAAAAAAAAGTTTAGATTTCACAAGCTTTGCAATTTCTTTACTGACATAGTATTCTATAGCTTCCGTGTATACCCCATTGAAGACAGACCTTGCAAATCATGCAGTAAGACTCAAGATGAATTTAGCAAAGTTCCTTCAAATGTTGGAACAAAGTGACATTTTTTACATGGTTATTTTTTAAACCTGGCTGACAACTGCCATTTTCCTTTGGCTAACAGCATAAGACAAAGGTGAGCTACCTTGGTCCTCCAGATGTTTCGGAACTACATCTACCATGATGCTCAGCCACAAAACTTCAAAAACCCTAGCTCTAGGGTAAGCTGCACAAGTCACACTCTTGCTGACAGCTTTACATAGCACCTACTCTGCAATGCCTCTCCTCCCCATTAGCAACAGCGACTGTTTTGAGAATTTAAATAGAAAGCCATCTCACAGGACATGCCTTCAAGCAAGAACTACACAAACAGAAAAACAGCTTGGACAGATGAACCATTTAAAAAAATAAAATAAAAAAAAGAGTATAAACGTTGAAATCAGAAACCAAGATTAAAGTACGCCTGTTGTCATACATGTGCTACTCCAGAGAATGGATGATGCTCACTCCAACTGTAGGGCTTCCTTTTAATATACTGAGTGGCATCTCCTGCAAACCTCAAGAAGGGGAAGACCCAGCTCATAGAAACATAGAAAATGTCAGCAGATAAGAACCTTTCGGCCCATCTAGTCTGCCCAATTACATGGATACTTTACCTGGATTTATCTTTTGTTTAGGATAGCCTTATGCCTATCCCATTCCTGCTTAAATTCAATTACTGTTTTGGCCTCTGCCACTTCTACTGGAAGGCTGTTCCATGTATCCACCACCCTCTCAGTAAAATAATGCTTCCTGATGTTACTTTTAAACCTTTGCCCCTCTAATCTAAGACTATGTCCTCTTGTTTTGCTACTTTGTTTCCTTTTAAATATACTCCCTTCCTCTACCTTGTGGATTCCCTTTACGTATTTAAATGTTTCTATCATATCTCCTCTGTCTCGTCTTTTTTCCAAGCTGTACATGTTAAGATCATTAAGCCTTTCCTGGTAAGCTCCTATTCTTCTACCCAGCTGGGATGTTTTGCAACGTCGGGACTCAAACTAGGGGATGCTTACTTATTTCTATCTCCCTGCACCAGATTGAGAGATTCTGCATGGTTATTAAGATCTGTCTTTTGTACTCAAGTAAACAGATTTTGGGGGAGAGGGGAAATCACAACAGGGATCAAAGTACCTTTTCTAGTCAGCAGATCTGGAAGCTCTGGATGGAGTGAGACATCAAGAATATTTGCAGCAACATGAAGAGCAGAAGAACCCACCTAAAGGGGGGGGGGGAGAAGCAACCATGGTTATACCATTATGAATCACACTAGAGGTCTCAAGAGATATTGGTCTGAATGCATGACACACTTTTCACATTGCTGCCGTTGTACAAATAGTGATATTTGGGATTGAGGTCTCTACAGTGAGCAAGGTGGTGATAATTATAAGCTGCTAAATACAAAACGGTGTCAAAAATAATTAAAAAAAAAAAAGAAGGGGTGTAACATACCAGGAGTCGCCTACATTGAGAACACCTATAGTTTAAATCCCACTGTAAATCCATGTTAACAATCCTGTATCACGGAATTTTAAAAGCTTACGATAACAATACTGCGCTCCACTTTTGAAAAAAAAATCTTAATGGTTTATACCTTATTGGATATTAAAAATCATTATGATTTGCGTAAGAAATGGATCTGGTTGTTCTGGCCTCATTTTTTCTTAAATACATCTTTTGCTGTATATTGCTGTAAGAACAATTTTCGCAACTGCCAAAATGCAGCATTTTGGACTTTGAATCATAGCAAGTGTTTGTGATCTACAACCCAAGAAGCTTGAGCTATTCTACTTCTAGTAGTGATAAGACTGCAGCTGTCACTCAATGCCAGGGATCTTACGGAATAGGTTTTCCATGCTGTAATCTTGCTGGGAGATCGCACAGCTTCATTTTATATCTACTAGAGATGAACAGTGAACCTTGGTCACTGAAAAGTTTCAATTTGACACGCAAGGTTTCCCTACTTACCGATTCTTGGAGCAGCAAGCTTTGTGAAGATGAAGCTAACTCTAGAGAGCCTCCTCTCTCCACAGAACCCAACATTACACCAACAGGATAGTCCTTGGACAGTTGGACCTCCGGCTCAGCGATACCTTCCAGAGATGATATAAGCTCAGTCTCCTTACTGCTGCTTTGTAAAGGCAGGTCGCTCTCCTGTTCGTCAGACCCAAGAATATCCTGCCCCAGGGTCGATCTCCGCTCCTGACCGCTTTCCAGCTCATTGACTAAGTGAACACGTAGCACGGGGTAAACGCCTGTGCATATGGAGGACTCCAGACAATGCAGCTGGCTTCTCTCTAGAGCAGCAAGCCCCAGCATTATGTCATAAGATGTCCAGGGACTCCCTGCAGACCTTTACTCGGGTTCCTGCAATGAAAGGATAAAATTGTGTTAACACTTAAAATACAACAAACTATTTGCTTCGGAATTGATGGCAACTTTAAATGGACACCCATGGGTTAAAACGGGAGGGGGATGAAGGGGTTAAACATTAAGCTCTACTGGCCTCTTCCAGATCATTTTAAAACTCACCTCATATCCAGCGCAGTGCTGACTCTCCAATTATCTGGAGATGACATGCTCCCAGAAAGCCAAGGTATATCAAGATGCCACAGGGTCGTTGGACACTTGTCCAAATAATTGGCTAGGAGGGAGGTGGGAACCTAACGGTTCCTGATACCAATGCCATGCTCTCCTTGACCTGAGCGGACCTTTAGTTGGTCCTTAGTGAATGGAGCCCTGTGATATATATATTTTTTTTTGAGAAAGTATTTTACCAGGAAGGATACTTGAAAACGAGAGA
Source organism: Leptobrachium leishanense (assembly GCA_009667805.1). Classification (NCBI taxonomy): domain Eukaryota; kingdom Metazoa; phylum Chordata; class Amphibia; order Anura; family Megophryidae; genus Leptobrachium; species Leptobrachium leishanense. Next base: position 170,005,175 of record CM019063.1, on the reverse strand, counting down.
AATCTCAATGTATGTCCTCCTGGGTGGCGAGTATGTACCGTTAGGTGTCTTGCCCAAGGACACTTAAAGGAGAGGTGCTCGATGATGATCAGATGAGAACATGGCATGTAGGAGGAAACGTGGAAAGAAGAAATGCCGTGAATTGACACGACACAACAGAATTATAACTGGGCTTGAAAAATTTCAAATAAGTCAAAAAATTGTAGGAGATGACAACTACACTTTCAGGAGCAAAGGTTTTCTAGAAAGAGTCATGTAGTGCAGTGTTTCCCAAACCTGTCCTCACAGGTTCCCCTAACAGGTCAGGTTTGCCAGATATCTGAAGTACAACCCAGGTTATTGATTTGCTGCTGAGTGATCGCAGGATTCAGTCTGCATTTCCAAGGTGATCCCTAGAATATGTCCTTTTAGAGAGGAACCTGAGGACAAGGTTGGGAAGCAATGATGTAGGATAATCCAGGCGTTTAGACGTCTGAAAAATTCAGGAGCCCTGGTGTGTCAAGCCCTGTATAACACTAAGGCTAGGATCAGACGAACGCAGTTTTAACGTGCGTTTAGCCGCACGAAATCACGGCCGTGCTAGCAGCAAATGACGTCCAATGCCGGGCAGCATACGAAGAACGGCCGCACAAATGTTCGTCCGTGCAACGCAAGTGGCAAACTAACGCATTTTTTCGAGAACGTCAAACCGCTAGTACGGACGTACAGAGTGCGCTGCGGCCGCATAGCGGTGTGTTTGCGTGATTGGGAGACGTCAGACGCTGCTCATGTCCGGCCAACAAAACGTCCAGACGCAAAAAGGGTTTTATTGATGATCCGTACAAAATCACGGACGAAAATGCGCATCGTATGACCGCTATCGCGTATTCCGTGAAAAAAATACGTCCATTCGTTCGAACGCACTTTTTCACGGCCAACGTGAAAAATGCGTTCGTCTGACCCTAGCCTAAGGCTAGGGTCAGACGAACGCAGCTTTAACGTGCGTTTAGCCGCACAAAATCACGGCCGTGCTAGCAGCAAATGACGTCCAATGCCGGGGAACACACGAAGTACGGCCGCACGAAAGTTCGTCCGCGCAACGCAAGTGGCAAACGAACGCATTTTTTCGAGAACGTCAAACCGCTACTACTGACGTACAGAGTGCGCTGCGGCCGCATAGCGGCGTGTGTGTGTGATTGGGAGACATCAGACGCTGCTAATGTCCGGCCAACATAACGTCCAGACACAAAAAGTGTTTTATTGATGATCCGTACAAAATCACGGACGAAAAGGCGCATCGTATGACCGCTACCGCGTATTCCGTGAAAAAATATGTCCGTTCGTTCGACCGCACTTTTCCACGGTCGACGCGAAAAATGCGTTCGTCTGACCCTAGCCTTAGGGATGCAAATGTCTTACTGCCAGCTTACAGGTTGCATAAATCTAAACACTGCGGGAGGAAAGCAACTAATAAAGACAATATTGCGTTTGGGCCTTCTAGTTTGAACATGGGACATGCTACTGGTGAACTTAACTAGAAACGTTCAGGGCAGTATTACAATGTTGGTGCTAACTTAACCAGAGCCAGAAGCAGGAAGCGGACATCTTGCCAACGCGGCCGGAAGAAAACACAATTACGGTACACTATAAGAGAGGACGTTTTAACTTTTATTCTTATACTACTTTTTATATGTATATGGACATTGAGTATCTTATACCGACTGAGGAAGGCTTTTTAAGCCGAAACGCGTCTCGGTAGACCTTTTTTGTCCCATTTTTATTGCTCCTTATTTATCTAAATAAATAGATTGGGGGGGTTATAAAACCACTTGCTACCTTCTCCGACTCTTCAATTTCGACCTACCTGGATTGTCTGCTGCTGAGATAAAGGGGGTCTGGCCTTCACCCTTAAGAGTGCCCAAGGCTATATTCATTGAGCCTAATATCGTGAGGCTCCAGAATTGGTGAGTGTGGTCCCTTCTCCCTATCTCTATTAATTTATAAATACAGTTTTACGCTATGGGAGTGTCGTCTCCCGATTCTTTCTGCTTTATTTAGTACCCATTACGGACGAAAGAAGGGAAGTGCCACCCTGTATTTGGCCATAGGCTTTCTTTCCTTGAGCCAGGACCCTTGGGCTCCCCTAAAATGTGAGTGGTCTGTACTTTGGCTAAAACATTTTTGACCAACTCTGTGATGACTATCTGCACTATTATTGTTTTTCTATGATGTGCTTTTTTTGAGGAACACTGATGAACAAATGAATTCGACACCAGCACTTTAGAGAAGACCAACATATTCCTCTCTCCGTTTTTCTTGAGTATTGGATAAATTATACACTTGAGTATCTCCCCTCCTTTTTATTTCGCACATTGGACTCTGCTATTGGAAATTCACTTTATGCACGTGCACTTTAAAAATGATGAAATTTCAGACTTTACCCGGGTAATCTGCAAAGTATCCAGAGGGCTCTGGGTACCCAGCTTTTCTGCTGTATTTTAACCGGGTAATTCGCACATTACCCTAGTGTTGGATAAATTGTCATGTGCAACGAAACATCAGACTTTATCCGGGTAATCTGCAAAGTATCCAAATGCCTCTGGGTTCTCGGCTTTTCAGCAGGTTACAGTTGACTGAATTCCGAGGATTACCCGGATAAAGCTGCAAACTGTCATCTGATCGATAAAAAAAATAACCAAAAACCACAATTTTGTTAATGAAATTGTAACCATGGTCACAAACCGCACTAAAATAACCATAAATTTACTCTGTGCATTAATTGTCTGAAAATTCATTTATGAAGATAAAGATATTATATAAAGAGTAACCTGATGGTTATTATGTTTTATAAATGATATATAAGCACATATGACACATAATAAATAGTAAAATTCACTGTTACTAGGGTTGCACCGATATCGATACTAGTATCGGTATCGGGGCCGATACTGGGTACTGCAGGAGTACTTGGTACTCGTGCAGTACCCCCTGATATTTTTTCCGATACCGGAAGCCGGCATTGAGCCGGCTTGCCGGCATCCGAGGGGCTGCGGCGGCTGTCCAAATGCTCTATCGGCATTCGGACAGCTGCCCCTGCGATACTTACCTTCCTGGGCGCCGCCGGGAATGTCTCCGCGCGCGTGCTCGTTGGAAGGACCCCAGCCGCGACCATGTGATCACGGCTGGGGTCCTTCCAAGGAGCGCGCGCACGGAAGCTTTCCCGGCGGCGCCCAGGAAGGTAAGTATAAACACACTGAGCAGCTGCAGGGCATTCAGACAGGCCCTGCAGCTGCTCTCCACGACGATACTTACCTTCCTGGGCGACGCCGGGAAAGTTTCCCTGCGCGCGCTCCTTGGAAGGACCCCAGCCGTGATCACATGGTCCCACGTGGTCGCGGCTTGGGTCCTTCCAACGAGCACGCACGCGGAGACATTCCCGGCAGCGCCCAGGAAGGTATCGTCGGGGGGGGGGTCCAAGCTGGGGGGCATACCCATGAGCTGGGGGGGGGCATACCCATGAGCTGTGGGGGCATAACCATGTGTGAGCTGGGGGGGCAAATCCATAAACTGGGGGGCATATCCATGTGTGAGCTGGGGCAGTATGAATATATATATATATATATATATATATATATATATATATCGGGGGGGGATATACATGTGAGCTGGGGGCATTTTTATATGGTCTGTTCTTATTGGAAAGCGTCACATGACATTAAAGAAAAGTATCGGTACTCGGTATCGGTGAGTACTTTTAAAAAGTATCGGTACTCCTACTCGGTCTTAAAGTGGTATCGGTGCATCCCTAACTGTTACCCAAGCGGGATTGGATGCTCTGCAGATTACCCAGGTGAAGCTGTGGATGGTCCTCAGATTACCCGGGTGAAGCTTCAGACTTGCACATTATCCGGGTAAAGTGCGAATTTTTCAGCTCTTCCAGACTGTTACCCAGGGGCAGGTGGTTAGTCCTAAAATTACCCGGGTAAAGTCCAAAATTTACATTTTTTTGCGGCTTTACCCAGTGGTTTTGGGTGTTGTCAGGATTACCCAGGTAATCCTAGGATTAACCGCACTCCTGGCTTTACCCGGAACATATAGACTAGTAAACCCTGTGTTATATATTATAATGGGTGTAAATGAAGAAAATGCTGCTTTCAGCACGATGCTTGGTATACAGGGACCAGGTAGCCACAGGCTGCTACAATGCCACCCAGGATCCTGACCATCTGGGTTATTCCAACACCCCCGCACAGCAGCATGGACCCAGCTCCTACATTTAGCTCAACTGAATGAAAGTTGACAAACCGGCAGAGCTTTCAGCGCGGCCCCCGGTAACGCGCACCCTGCAGGGCAGCCGCCCGAGAGAGTTTGGGGTTGGTAGGAGGGTTCTGTCGCGGAGTAAGCCTGGCTTCCCCAGTCCCGGGGCTCTGCGAGGGTTGTCTTGCTCGCCCTGCCGCACGTTAGGAGCATCCCATATCCCTGCCTCGCTCTCCCCCTTCCTCTCACTTTTTCGGACGCTCCATGTCTCCGTCACAGTCTCCTCCCGAACGACCACTTACTTCACTTCCCTTTTGCCTTGCCGTCACTTCCGTCGGAGGGGTCACGTGTGACATCTTTAAGCATCCCGCTGAGCTTAAACTAATGGTCCGGTCCGCTCTAAGGTCCCGGGGCGGCTGAATGAAAGTCCAGTAAGAGCAGGGGGGTGTGTGTGTGGGGTGCTTGCCGTGTTTGAGCCGTGTCGTGTTTGAGCCGTGTCGTGTTTACTCTGTCCCCCCACATAAACACGTCTCCTGTCTCCCCGCAGGCCGGAGCCGCATCTGGAGGGACAGAGCCCGGACCGCCATGAGAACCAATAAGGTGTACAAGCTGCTCATCCACAAGAAAGGCTTCGGGGGCAGCGGTGAGGGCACACTGACCCATCTCTACCCACAGGCACTGTGCCAGGGTGGGCACCTCCTGGAAACACGATCTGAGGGGCAAATGCAGTGGTGCTAGTGACACAAAGCCAGCACTGAGCGGCTTAACAATACAGCACTGGAAGTATGCAGACTGCTACAGCCCACCTGAGAGGCTGCCGCCCTCCATGTAGTCATTGAGAGGCTGCCGCCCTCCATGTTGTCATTGAGAGGCTGCCGCCCTCCATGTTGTCATTGAGAGGCTGCCGCCCTCCATGTTGTCATTGAGAGGCTGCCGCCCTCCATGTTGTCATTGAGAGGCTGCCGCCCTCCATGTTGTCATTGAGAGGCTGCCGCCCTCCATGTTGTCATTGAGAGGCTGCCGCCCTCCATGTTGTCATTGAGAGGCTGCCGCCCTCCATGTGGTCTGCAAGAGGCTGGTGCCCACTATGACCTCATTGATAGGATGCCGCCCTCCGTGTGGTCAGTGAGAAGCTGCTGCCCACTATGAGATAATTGAGAGGCTGCCGCCCTCTGCTCATTGAGAGGCTGCCGCCCTCTGCTCATTGAGAGGCTGCCGCCCTCTGCTCATCGAGAGGCTGCCGCCCTCTGCTCATTGAGAGGCTGCCGCCCTCTGCTCATTGAGAGGCTGCCGCCCTCTGCTCATTGAGAGGCTGCCGCCCTCTGCCCAGTGAGAGGCTGCCGCCCTCTGCCCAGTGAGAGGCTGCCGCCCTCTGCCCAGTGAGAGGCTGCCGCCCTCTGCCCAGTGAGAGGCTGCCGCCCTCTGCCCAGTGAGAGGCTGCCGCCCTCTGCCCAGTGAGAGGCTGCCGCCCTCTGCCCAGTGAGAGGCTGCCGCCCTCCGCTCATTGAGAGGCTGCCGCCCTCCGCTCATTGAGAGGCTGCCGTCCTCCGGTCATTGAGAGGCTGCCGTCCTCCGGTCATTGAGAGGCTGCCGTCCTCCGGTCATTGAGAGGATGCCGTCCTCTGGTCATTGAGAGGCTGCCGTCCTCTGGTCATTGAGAGGCTGCCGTCCTCTGGTCATTGAGAGGATGCCGTCCTCTGGTCATTGAGAGGATGCCGTCCTCTGGTCATTGAGAGGATGCCGTCCTCTGGTCATTGAGAGGCTGCCGTCCTCTGGTCATTGAGAGGCTGCTGCCCTCTGCTTATTGAGACGGTGCCACCCTCTGTATCATCGGCGAGAGGCTGCCGCCCTCCGTGTGGTCAGCGAGAAGCTGCTGCCCACTATGAGCTCATTGAGAGGATGCCGCCCTCTGCTCATTGAGAGGCTGCCGCCCTCTGCCCAGTGAGAGGCTGCCGCCCTCTGCCCAGTGAGAGGCTGCCGCCCTCTGCCCAGTGAGAGGCTGCCGCCCTCTGCCCAGTGAGAGGCTGCCGCCCTCTGCCCAGTGAGAGGCTGCCGCCCTCTGCCCAGTGAGAGGCTGCCGCCCTCTGCCAGTGAGAGGCTGCCGCCCTCTGCCCATTGAGAGGCTGCCGCCCTCTGCCCAGTGAGAGGCTGCCGCCCTCTGCCCAGTGAGAGGCTGCCGCCCTCTGCCCAGTGAGAGGCTGCCGCCCTCTGCCCAGTGAGAGGCTGCCGCCCTCTGCCCAGTGAGAGGCTGCCGCCCTCCGGTCATTGAGAGGCTGCCGTCCTCTGGTCATTGAGAGGATGCCGTCCTCTGGTCATTGAGAGGATGCCGTCCTCTGGTCATTGAGAGGATGCCGTCCTCTGGTCATTGAGAGGCTGCTGCCCTCTGCTTATTGAGAGGGTGCCACCCTCTGTATCATCGGCGAGAGGCTGCCGCCCTCCGTGTGGTCAGCGAGAAGCTGCTGCCCACTATGAGCTCATTGAGAGGCTGCCGCCCTCTGCTCATTGAGAGGCTGCCGCCCTCTGCTCATTGAGAGGCTGCCGCCCTCTGCTCATTGAGAGGCTGCCGCCCTCTGCTCATTGAGAGGCTGCCGCCCTCTGTGTGGTCGGCGAAAGGTGAGTATTTACACCTGTGGCAGAGCTCAGTACTGGGATCTGAGTATCTGTTATTTAGCGCTTAGAAATGCCCCTCCCCAAATCAATTTAGCTTTTCACTACACAGCAGATGTGACTCAAAGTTGTACCAAAGCAGGAATACCCTTTATTTTCAGAATGACCGTGCATTTTATAAAAACCCCACACATCTCACCAAAGGGTCGCATTTCAGCAATTCCATTTTGTGGAAAATAGTCAATTCACCATTTAGCGAATGGTCACCGTATTTTGCCAAAATTGGAGTCGCCAACTTGGTTATCAGACATCTGTGAAAAGCGCCGAACTAGCATCTGCGAATTCCACCGAACTGCAAAAAATTGAAGACTCCTAATAGGAATATAAATCAATAAAATGTGTCCAGATAATAAAAAAGGTCTTTTTAAAAAAAATTATAAAAAGGTCTGTTTAAAAATATTTTATTTTTTTTTAAAAAAAAAATCCATCCAAAAAAAAATACGAAAAGCTATTCTAAAAATGTTTTTTTGCAAAAAATGAAAATAATCTAAGTTTTTACATTGAATTTTATTGGATTTGCCTGTTGAAAGCTGTTGAATTGAAACACCAAAAATCGGAGCATTTCGTCGTAATTTCGGTGCAATTTTTCAGCGTTCTGTGAAGAGAAGACCCGATCGTCTTCTATTGGAGCAGTTTCGGTGCCGCTGAATTTCACCATATTTTGCTTTCCACCAGTATTATTGGGACAATTGACAGCTTGAGGATTAGACGTATTGGCCCGAAATTGCGCCGAATGGTGACATTCAGAACCAATTTGGAGGTTGGTGAATATCCTCTCGTGATACGAGCAGCTGGGCAGGACGAATTTAATGGGGGTGAAGGGGTGGCACGGTCAAACCCATTTAATTCACAATACAAACCACTCTAGAAACCTGTGGTAATATTTAAACAACTGGAATAGTTGTTACTGCAACAGAAAACTGTATGGGCCCTATTACAATCTTCACACAAACGTTTGTCGTGCGTGCGCAAAGATGCATTAATGTGAGGGGCAAAACACTTTGCGCAGCGCAGAACGTCGTATTACAATGTCAGCGCAACAAATGTGCTTTATACATCTACCGCGGGTGAACCTGCGCGAGCTTACTGTACCTCGCGCGTCCTATACTTAACATTGTGAGCGCAAATGCGTTTGTGCGCTGGAATGCGGATGGTATTACAATCTATGCGCAGTTTGTAAGGCAGAGCCTTTGCGCGCATAATTTCAGCAACTCCTAAAAGCTGGTGTTAATGGCAAATTCTATCAACCTGGCCGAACCCAAAAAAAAATACGCAGCAAAGTATAGTTACACATACCAACCAATAAAATGGAGAAGTTGTGTGTGCATTTATTATTTACATTGTGAGATATATGCGCAGATTGACTTTGACAGGCGCAAAAACTTAACGTGAGATAATTTTGGTTCTTAATTCTGATTGGCTGAATTGCGTGAAAAAAACGGTCCGCACACTGATTTCTGCACGCAATGTTGCTGCGCGCGTCCGTTTTACACGCGTTATTTTTTGACGGATGCTGGTAAGTGCGGGTGCGCTCGTGTGCACACGGCCTTGGTTGTAGAGTTTCTCTTTCTGCCTCGCCTGGTGCAATGAATCTAAAGCAATGTGCTAGGGGCCGTATAGATTGGAGGGAGAATGTCAGTTCAGAAACCACCAGAATGTCCTTTTAACAGCATTTTAAAGTAGACCTGTCACACTTTATTTGCACACATAGCTCTGCCATCTCGCTGATGGCATTGGCACTGCAATAGGAGTTAAAATCAGAGCTGTCTAACCTCCTTCTCTCTGGTTTTAAGAGATCCCAGATTCTCCCTCTGCAGTCTGTTATGAACGCCTATGCCAGACTCCTACACCTCACCTCCCGCACCTCTCACACCTCACCCTTGTCAATCTCTACACTGGCTCCCTGACTCCTATAGAATCCAATTCAAAATACTGGTGCTCCCATACATACATACAGTTGTGTTCAAAATTATTCAACCCCCACTGAAATTGAGTGCTTTGGCCAGTTTGACATTGATTTTGATCATTCAGTCATCTTGCTTACAATTAAATCAAAGAGGCACGTGTAGGTCAGACAAATATAACATAACATTTATAATGAAATAACCACAAATGTCTTTTCTGTGCTCACATCATTATCCGTTATATTCAACCCCCAAGTGACATTCAATCTTTGTTTCATCAGTCCACAGAACACTATCCCAAAACTTCTGTGGTTTGTCCACATGAATTTTGGCATACTGCAGTCGACTCTTCTTATTCTTTGGAGACAGCAAGGGAGTGCGCCTGGGAGTTGTGGCATGGAGGCCTTCATTACGCAGTGTGCGCCGTATTGTCTGAGCTGAAACTTCAGTACCCACATCTGACAAATCTTTTCTCAGTTCCTCAGCAGTCACACGGGGACTTTTCTACGCTTCAGGTAGCGCACAGCAGTCGAAGTCAGCATCTTCTTTCTGCCACGACCAGGTAGCGTTTCAACAGTGCCCTTTGCCTTGAATTTGCGAATGATGCTTCCTATGGTCTCTTTTGGTATGTTTAACATCTTTGCAATCTTCTGATAGCCATTGCCCTTAGAAACATAGAAACATAGAAAAAAATGTCGGCAGATAAGAACCTTTCGGCCCATCTAGTCTGCCCAATTACATGGATACTTAACCTGGATTTATCTTTTGTTTAGGATAGCCTTATGCTATCCTGTGAAGAGTAATCACCTCTTCTCTTGTCTTCCTGGACCATTCTCTTGACTTCACCATGTTTGTAACCACACCAGTAAATGTCTAGAAGGAGCTGAGTATCACAGTCATTTTAAAGCTGCCTAATTGGTGCTTATTATGCTTTATTGCTGCTCCGTGACATCCACAGGTGTTTTCAATACCTGATTGAAAACACTTGAATGAACCTCTGTTCTTCAGAGTGGTAGTCTTTAAGGGGTTGAATAATTGTGTCTGAAGAATTCACAAAAGAAACATTTACTACTGTATTACAAAACCAATTGATGTCATTTTAGTTGCATATGGTTCTTTAAAAAGTCCTTGTAGGATTTCATTCTGAATACAATTACAAATGTACACTAAATTCCCTAAAACCCTTTACAGCATTGGGGGTTGAATAATTTTGAACACAACTGTACATACATAACCGCGCCCCTGCCTACATCTCCCTTATTAACAGATATATCCCATCCCGACCACTTTGCTCAGCCAATGATCTGATGCTATCAGCTCCTCCATACCTGCACGCCCAACTCCCGACTTCGAGACTTCTCCCGAGCTGCCCTCTTTCGTTGGAACTCCCCCGCAACATTAGACTCTCCCCGTCTTTCTAGTCCTTTAAGAAGTCTCTGAAAACACATTACTTTGAGGACTTTACTCCGCCCTCCCAGCTGTCAGTCAGCAGAGCGGGATTCATATTTCCCGCTTCTGCCGACTATTGCCGAGTAGGAGACGTCATCGCGCTTTCAGCGCAATGACGTCTCCTACTCGCCGCAGTAGCTGGCGGCAGCAAGCCGCCGGCAAAAGATGGCAGCTGTGATTAGTGTTGCGCATCCTCTTGCGCGTAACACTAATCAAAGAAGAGAGGAAGCCTGCTGATTGGCTGGTTTACGTGAGGCACGCTTCTCACGTAAACCATTAGCCAAGTTGCAGAGTTCGAAAGACGGGAGCGGAAGAGGAGGGAGTTGAGTATAAAAAAAAAAAAGACGCTGTTGGAAACAACTGGTTTTTAGGGTAAGTATTACATTAAAATTAAAAAAAATACTGAATAACTAAGTAGGGCAATAGATATAATGTAATGTAAAAAAAGGGGGGGCTTTTTAGCCTAGAGTATTCCTTTAAGGCTAGGGTCAGACGAACGCATTTTTCACGTCTACCGTCAAAAAGTGCGTTGATGCGTCCGAACGCATTTTTCCACGGTAGACGCGATAGTGGTCATACGATGCGCAATGTCGGCCGTATTTTTTAACGGAGCTATAAAAAACAAATGGACTTGATGTAGGCCAGACATGTGCAGCGTCTGACGTCTCCTACTCACGCACACCTGCCGCCAGTGGCGTAGCGTGGGGGGGCCGTGGCCCCGGGCGCAGTTTTGTTAGGGGCGCATTTGCGCCCCTGAAACTGGCCCGGGGGTTGAGGGGACCCAGATGCCGGGCAGCGCGAGAGTGCCTGCCCGGTCCTAAACAGTCCGTCCTGTTAAAGGGGATGCGGCTGCGTGCAGGCGCAGCTGGTCATGTGGTCCGGCTAATCAGGTGGTACTGAGTCTCTGTACCACCTGACTGGCCGGACCACATGACATGCGCACGCACGCAGCCGACTCCACTTCAACAGGACGGACTGTTCAGTACCGGGCAGGCACTCTCGCGCTGCCCGGCATCTGGATCCCCTCCTCAACCCCTGCCGGAGCTGGCCCGAGTATCCAGGTGAGAGCTGGGGCATATCCATGTGCTGGGGCAAATCCATGTGAGAGCTGGGGCAAATCCATGTGTTAGCTGGGGCAAATCCATGAGCTGGGGGCAAATCCATGAGCTGGGGGCAAATCCATGAGCTGGGGCAAATCCATAAGCTGGGGGCAAATCCATGAGTTGGGGCAAATCCATGAGCTGGGGGAAAATACATGTAAGAGCTGGGGCATATCCATGAGCTGGGGCAAATCCATGTGAGAGCTGGGGCAAATCCATGTGTGAGCTGGGGGCAAATCCATGTGTGAGCTGGGGGCAAATCCATGTGTGAGCTGGGGCAAATCAATGTGTGAGCTGGGGCAAATCCATGTGTTAGCTGGGGCAAATCCATGTGAGAGCTGGGGCAAATCCCATGAGCTGGGGCAAATCCCATGAGCTGAGGCAATATCCATGTGTGAGCTGGGGCAAATCCCATGAGCTGGGGCAAATCCCATGAGCTGAGGCAATATCCATGTGTGAGCTGGGGCAATATCCATGTGAGAGCTGGGGCAAATCCATGTGAGAGCTGGGGCAAATCCATGTGAGAGCTGGGGCAAATCCCATGAGCTGGGGCAAATCCCGTGAGCTGGGGCAAATCCCATGAGCTGGGGCAAATCCCATGAGCTGGGGCAAATCCATGTGTGAGCTGGGGCAAATCCATGTGTGAGCTGGGGCAAATCCATGTGTGAGCTGGGGCAATATCCATGTGTGAGCTGGGGCATATCCATGTGTGAGCTGGGGCAGTATCCATGTGAGAGCTGGGGCAAATCCCATGAGCTGGGGCAATATCGATAACGTGTCCACAGGTTGGGGGGGCGCACAATTCTTGGCTGGCCCCGGGCGCTGACAACCCACGCTACGCCACTGCCTGCCGCTAGCGGACGCAGTGTACTCTGTGCGTCAGTACTAGCGGTTCCACGTTCCCAAAAAATAAATGTGTTTGTTTGCCGCTTGCGTTGCGTGGCCGAACTTTCGTGCGGCCGTACTTCGTATATTGGCAGTCATTGGACATCATTTGCTACTACTACGGCTGTAATAAAGTGCGGCTCAACGCACGTTCGCACTGCGTTCGTCTGGCCCCAGCCTTACTGCATGACATCCTTTTGGCTACTTAATTTAAATGGTTTATCACATATCTCTATGGAATCTGTTGGTCAGTGTATTACTATTTCTTGTCTGCTGATGACACCTTTCCCACTCATTAGTGTTCCGTTTCTTTTCCAGAAGATGAACTGGTTATAAATCCAAAGGTTTTCCCGTGTGTTAAGTTGGGGGACATAGTAGAGATCGCTCACCCCAATGATGAGTACAGGTAAGATGAACAGTCATGGGACAGGGGCATTTTACACACCTCTGACTCAAGGTCATTCTTTCACTCTCCAACATCCTAAAATCAAATTGCTTGATGTCTGCATATATTGGTGTTTACTAATATATTGGGCTTATTATGATTTGTAATGTTTATTCTCTACATGTAAGTGAAAGCTGTCAGCTTAATAAAATCCATGACATTGGCACAGTTGTGCATGTTTGGTGGGAGCCGATGGTAAATTCCAGATTCACATTGTAATTTGAAAACAAAAGCAGTAGTTTTGTTATTGTGTGTTAACAGGATTTGTTTATTTTTACCGCAGTACCTGTCCCTTTACAGTGCGAATTGGTAGTGTAAAGGTGATGGACCTCTTAAAAGTATGACTTGCTGGATCACTTTTGGCAATCTTTAGATACTCCCATTGACCATTTTATATGTGTCTAGGCAGCTTCGAGTCCTAAGCAGAGACCCACCAAAGGACAAACTACATTGTTTTTGCAAGCCATTATTCATTAACTTTCATTGAAAGAACAGTGGTGTAATTCTGGCAAACTTCGGAGGATCATGAACGACCAAAGTACGGTGTATTGTCTATTAGGGAACTGCCATCCTAGTTCCTTGTAGTTCTCCCTATTATTTTCACTGTAGTTTCTGCATTCAGCAAGTGCAATCCATGCTCAGTTGGGTTGAGATCAGGTGATTGACTCGACCATTGCAGAATATTACACTTCTTTTCCTTCAAAAACTCCTGGGTTGCTTTTGCAGTGTGTTTTGGATCATTGTCCATCTGTACTGTGAAGCGCCGTCCAATCAACTTTGCTGCATTTGGCTGAATCTGGGCTGGCAGTATATCTCTAAACACTGCTGAATTCATCCGTCTGCTTCTGTCACATCAATAAACACCAATGACCCGGTGCTACTGGAATCCATGCGTGCCCATGCCATCACACTGCCTCCACCATGTTTTACAGATGACGTTGTGTGCTTTGGATCATGCGCTGTTCCAAGCCTTCTCCACACTATATTTTTTTCTTCCTGTCATTCTGGTGCAGATTAATCTTTGTTTCAGCCGCCCAAAGAATGCTTTTCCAGAACTAGTCTGGCTTTTTTAGATGTTTTTTGTCAAAGTCTAATCTGGCTTTCTTCAGGCTTTTGAATGGTTTGTACCTTATGGTGAACACTCTCAGGGCTATTCAGAGAGAGGTTAAAATCGTGAGAATGACTGGAGAATTGAAAATTCTAGGTCAAAATGAAAAATTCGCCCATTTATCTCACTTTCCAAATTGGCTATTTGGTCTAGATTGTTCGCTCTCCTGGCAATTCTCAAGGTTTTAACCTCTCTCTGAATAGCCCTGTCTGTGTTTACACTCTTGAAGTCTTCTCTTGATGGTAGACTTTGACAATGATACGGCCAGCTCCTGGAGAGTGTCCTGCACTTGTCTGGATGTTGTGAATGGGTTTTTCTTTACCATAGAGAAGATCCTGTGATCATCCACCACTGTTGTCTTTCGTGGACGTTCAGGCTTTTTTATGTTTCGGAGCTCACCAGTGCGTTCTTTCATCAGAATGTAGCAAACTGTTGATTTGGCCGCTCCTAATGTTGCTGCTATCTCTCTGATGGATTTGCTTTGTTTTTGAAGCCTTACACTGGCCTGTTTCTCTTGCATGGACAGCGCTTTCGAACGCATGATGTAGGTTCGCAGCAGTAGATTCCAAATGCCAATACCACACTTAGAATCAACTCCAGACCTTTTACCTGCTTTATTGATGAAGAAATAACGATGGAGTAGCCTGGCCATGAAACCGCTTTTGATTCAACTGTCCAATTACGTTTGATCCCTTGAATAGGGGGTTGGCTATTCTTAAGAGCTGTAATTCCTAAATCCTTCCTCCAATTTGCATGTACATATCCTCAAATTAAACCCGAGAGCGTGCACTTTCAGCCCATATCCGTTATATTACTATAGCTCGAAAAGCCTTGAATATGTGTTTGGTAAATACCAGAAAAAACTAAAATAGTGCCTGTGTCCAAATATTTATGGACCTAACTGTATGTATTAAAGGGATGTTCTAGCAGCTATAGCCATATTAATGTAATTACCTGGCCATGGTGTGCTGGTTGTCTCCCTCCTGCTTCTTGGACGTCCCTAGAGGTTGTGACAGCCCTTCAAATCAGATGATGTGTCTTTGCCTTGAAGGCTGTCACACTGTTTATGTTTGCAGCCTTCATTTAAATAAACCATTGCTTATTGCCCTATAAATTTCAATGCTTTTGCATTGTGAGCCATCCAATTGGTGGCATGAGCACTCATCCAGTCAGACTGCAAGCTAAGCAAGAAAAAGTAGTGATCACTGATTATTTATTTTTTTCAGGCTTATATAACGGAATACTAAGAGAGATAATACAATCTATCTTTTGAAGGGCACTCTGGTAATGATTGCTGCTACAGCTGCCCTGCAGCTTGGTTTTCAGGGAAGGGTGGGTGATTTTTCTCTGGTACCCTGGTTAATTGACTTTTCGGTTTAAGAGGAGTAGGGGGATAGTTACAATGCTACTGAAGACTATCAGGGTTATTCAGAGAGCGTGAAAAGCAGGAGAATGACTGGAGAATGAAAAATTCTAGGTCAAAATAGCCGATTTGGAAAGTGAGATGAAAGGGAGAATTTTTCTGGTTTGGCTATTTTGACCTAGAATTTTTCATTCTCCTGTCATTCTCCTGCTTTTCATGCTCTCTGAATAACCCTGTAGGTATCTATTACTGGTGGCCAAGATAGATGTAGATCTCCTAAACGTGCTCTTGCCTAAGTCCTTGACTGTTATTGAAGAAATGAACTGCATGTAAGAAGAGTATCTATTTTTGGAGACAAAAAGAACGGAAATAATTTATAGCCATACATGTATGATTGCCCACAATCAAAGGGAAAAGGGTGAGCCCCCCCCTCTTTTAAGGGCTACGTAGTATATCCCAATTGGTCATTTATAGTATTTGGTTAAATAAAAGTGATGATTTAATACTCATATTTACTAGTTCAGTCATTCAGTTTGTTCATACTTGATTGATATTGAGGCTTGATAGAGAACAGTTTTTTTGTAATAGAATCAAAATCTGATTGAAGATATCTGCGCTTACTGTTTAGAACCTAAACTGATCCATCTCTTTTTCCAGTCCACTTCTTCTTCAGGTGAAATCTTTGAAAGAAGACTTGCAGAAAGGTAAGGTCTGTTTCCTTTTTTGTGGTTTCAAAGCATTATTTTCCTTTTATTTATTTCCTCCTGTTTTTGCTTTCTATCTACAGAGACTGTCAGTGTTGACCAGACCGTTGCCCAGGTTTTCCGCCTCCGTGCATACCAGGATGTATATGTCAATGTGGTCGACCCAAAGGTTAGTCTGTTGTGAGACTGGCACACACCCACCTTCCAGAAGATTTAGGTAGACCTGTGCATTCGTTTTAGTACTAAAACTATTTAGTCTGAATTTTGGGATAATTTAGTTTTCGTATGACTCAAGAGATACGAAACTGCTCAGTACAAAAAACGAAAGAGACTAAAATAAAATGCACTACATTTTAGTTTCAGTCCCTTTTTTGTGATATTACATTGATGAGTGAAGGAGACCAGCAATGAAGAGCGCAACATCCGAAGTTCTGCACCCTCCACATGCCAATGCAGTAGGATGTTCTATACAGAGAGGGGCATTAATTAATGCAGGAGGATGTTCTATACATTATACAGAGAGGGGTATTAATGCAGGAGGATGTTCTATACATTATACAGAGAAAGGTATAAATTGAGGAGGATGTTCTATACAGAGAAGGACATTAGTTAATTTAGGAGGATGTTCTATACATTATACAGAGAGGGGTATTAATTAATTAATTCAGGAGGATGTTCTAAACATTATACAGAGAGGAGCCTTTTTTTTTTTTAGCCTGTTAAATCCAGTGGCTGTGAGCGCTGAGATCGGCTGCTTGTTATATTATCTCTCAGTACAATGTATCAGGCTCAGCTGTTACAGTAACTGACTGTAACAGCGCTCAGAGTTTCAGTAAAACAAGGAAATAATATTGTTCTAACCTCTCATATATAAAAATATTATTTACTAGTTTTACTGAAACTCTGAGCACTGTGATGAGCAGCAGTCAGTTACTGTAACAGCTTTGCCTGACACGGGGCAGTATTACAATGTTGGTGCTAACTTAACCGGAGCTGTTGTAAACTGAAAACCTCCATAGGCTATAATGGCTCTGGGAAGTTTACAACAGCTCTGGTTAAGTTAGCACCAACTATGTAATATGGACCACATTGTGCTGAGAGTGAGAGATACTGTAACAAGCAGCGATCTCAGCCCTCTGAGGAGCCACTACAATAGTAATTGTATCCACTGGTTTTCGGATGAATGAAATTAGTTTTCATACTAAAGAACTGAAAACGAATTTCTTTAGCAACTAAATAAATTGTGTTTTAGGACTAATCCATTAGTTCAAAACAAAATTTTGTGCTGTGCACATGTCTAGATTTAGGAGGTTATCCAGTAAGTGCTGGTGTTTGCCAGGATTGAAGAAGAAAGAAGGGCTAAAATCACTGGTACTTGGATTCAGGGAGGCAGACCTATGGCCACATTTTAACTTGTCCCTGAGGCAGAACCGGTGACTCCCATGGTAATTCAGCAGCTTTCTGCCTCAGAGACAAGTTAAAATGTGGCCAGAGGTCCGCCTCCTGGAATCCCAGTACCAGTGATTTTTAGCTTCTTTTTATTTATTTATTTAATTTTGTTTTTTTAAAATTATCGGATCCAGTTCGGCTGCAAATGGAAGGTAAGCAATGGAGCCTCACTGGTGGGGGGCCATCGTGTTTTGGACACCCTCCCTGTCATCCCTAGAGGTCTTCTGTAAGCTGCACAGTGCCAGCGTAATTTCAGGGAACTTAACCCCCATTTAGGCTAGGGTCAAACGAACACATTTTTCGTATAGTCTGAACGCATTGACGTATTTTTTCACGGAAGACGCGAAAGCGGTCATACGATGCTCATTTCGTGCGTGATTTTTTACGGATCTTCAATAAAACGAGAAATATGAGTAACCAAATCAATTTGAACGTTATGTAGGCCGGACACGAGCAGCGTCTGCTATGCGAGCGCAGCGCACTCTGTACGTCAGTACTAGCAGTTTGACGTTCTCTAAAAAATGCGTTCATTTGCCGCTTGCGTTGCGTGGCCGAACTTTCGTGTGGCCATACTTCGTATATTGGACGTCATTTGCTGCTACTACGGCCGTAATAAAGTGCAGCTGCACGCGCATTCGCACTGCGTTCGTCTGACCCCAGCCTTAAGCCTGGGTGGGGAGCCATCAGCATTGAGGATTTCCTGCTACCACCACCACCAGTGGGACACCTCCGGCTGTCGTTCCTCCCCTGCAAAGCGGTGTCTTTACAATCTACGTCACTCGGCCGCCATCTTGGGGCCTGCACTGTACGATAGCTGGGGTCTGGAGGCACTGCGAAGCTTCATCCAACGTTGCCGTGTGGCTCGGCTGCCTTGCATGGCGCACCGGATGAAGCATTGGGTCGATCCCCCGATGGTGCTATGATCCCGGCTGCTTCTACTGGTTGCTTGGGGACTGAGGTACATTTCCTAATTTGTCCCAACTTGTCTTGCTTTTCACTTTTGGGAGCTTCGAAAAGCCTTTATTTCCTCCATCGGCACATTCCTGTGGCGCCCATTTTTCCCTGATTAAGGGGCCTCATTGACAATTTTTGTGGGCTATCCTTAACCACGGTTGGCTACCTTGACAAACCTTATAATACATTAACCCCCCCCCCCTTTTTTTTCCTTTTCTTTTTTTCTTTCCTTCTGTCATGTTACTTTTCTCTGGATATTACATTTTCCATAGGCCGAGTTCGTAGGCTGTAAATTTAAAATTTTTCTGGTGGATCCCTGGGGCCCACTGCCATCCTTCTCAATTCTTCCTTTCACAGTTTCGTGACGCATGCAATTTTTCAGGCATCCCCTATTATAGGCGTAACCGTCCATCGTTCGTTTTTTACTCTATCACCATTTAACTAGCGGTTATCCCCTCTGCAGTCCATCATCGATAAATTCATTGCATCTACCGCTAAATACTCGAGGAGGAATCCTTAGTTTTGAGAAGTGTTGACATTTCTTGGCACTGCAATACTGGCAATTTTTGCCAGTTTTTGCAACACTGGAAATTACTGGCACTTGGTTGACAACCCCTAGGTTTTCTTGAACCAGGTTAGAAGGACACGATAGTTCATTACTGGGCAGGTAGATCTAACGTTTTCTAAAAGATGCAAAAATCATATGTATAATAATTCTACAGATTGTGGCTGGCAGATTGACTATGTAGAAGAGAAATTAAAATCGCCAGCTTGTATTTTCACAATACAGGGCATACAGTAATGCTTGTTGCATTCTTTTCAGGAATAATTTGTCATCCTTACTATTTATTTTCTAGCAATTTCAATAGAATAATGTTGATGACTAAACAGACCTAAAAAAAAAAAGCTTCCTATATCCCAAATCCCAATGCATTCGACAATAACAAAGGTTTTTGCTACCAAGGTCATTGTTGCTGCACTAACATATATAGAATGCTATTGTACACAAAGCTTGGTAAGCATAGAGCATAAAGGGAGCAAGAGATGACCGCTGTTTTACATGGTTTTGTAGTGTATTATTATATCCAAGAAACTACTAGAAAAAAGTGGTGTTCAAAAATATAACCATATATGTGCATATGCATAAACCATAAAAATCTGAAAACTTAAAATCCAACACTCACGTTTTATTTAAATATACCTAAAATAATCATGCGCACCTCTTGTCTTGTGTAAATGATGAAAAATATTATATTATATATATATACAGTTGTGTTCAAAATTATTCAACCCCCAATGCTGTAAAGGGTTTTAGGGAATTTAGTGGACATTTGTAAATTGTATTCAGAATTAAATCCTACAAGGACTTTTTAAAGAACCATATGCAACTAAAATGACATCAATTGGTTTTGTAATACAGTAGTAAATGTTTCTTTTGTGAATTCTTCATTGACACAATTATTCAACCCCTTAAAGACTACCACTCTGAAGAACAGAGGTTCATTCAATTAAGTTCAAAATCCTTATCCTTACCTACAAAACCCTCACTAACTCAGCTCCCCACTACCTGTCCTCACTAATCACCAAATACACCCCAGCCCGCTCCCTAAGGTCAAACAGTGACCTGCGCCTAGCTTCTCCCCGCATCACCTCTTCCCATGATAGACTGCAGGATTTCTCACGCGCAGCCCCCACTCTCTGGAACGCTCTCCCTCGTACTGTCAGACTTTCCCCTAACTTCTCTTCCTTCAAACGCTCCCTTTAAAACGTTCCTATTTAGGGAAGCCTACCACCCAACTCACTGACACAACCCTCAATCACTCTCACCTTACAGTCCTCTCCTCCTGTTTCCAACCCCAGCCCTCCTAGATTGTGAGTTCCTACGGGAATAGGGCCCTCATCTCCTCCTGTACTGTTTGTCAAATGTTGTTCAATGTATTGTAACCCTGTCTATACTGTGCTTATTGTACAGCGCTGCGGAATATGCTGGCGCTTTATAAATAAAGAATAATAATTCAAGTGTTTTCAATCAGGTATTGAAAACACCTGTGGATGTCACGGAGCAGCAATAAAGCATAATAAGCACCAATTAGGCAGCTTTAAAATGACTGTGATACTCAGCTCCTTCTAGACATTTACTGGTGTGGTTACAAACATGGTGAAGTCAAGAGAATGATCCAGGAAGACAAGAGAAGAGGTGATAACTCTTCACAGGAAGGGCAATGGCTATAAGAAGATTGCAAAGATGTTAAACATACCAAGAGAGACCATAGGAAGCATCATTCGCAAATTCAAGGCAAATGGCACTGTTGAAACGCTACCTGGTCGTGGCAGAAAGAAGATGCTGACTTCGACTGCTGTGCGCTACCTGAAGCGTAGAGTGGAGAAAAGTCCCCGTGTGACTGCTGAGGAACTGAGAAAAGATTTGTCAGATGTGGGTACTGAAGTTTCAGCTCAGACAATACGGCGCACACTGCGTAATGAAGGCCTCCATGCCAGAACTCCCAGGCGCACCCCCTTGCTGTCGCCAAAGAATAAGAAGAGTCGACTGCAGTATGCCAAAAGTCATGTGGACAAACCACAGAAGTTTTGGGATAGTGTTCTGTGGACTGATGAAACAAAATTAGAACTGTTTGGGCCCATGGATCAACGCTATGTTTGGAGGAGGAAGAACAAGGCCTATGAAGAGAAGAACACCTTGCCTACTGTGAAGCATGGCGGGGGGGGGGGGGGGTCAATCATGCTTTGGGGCTGTTTTGCTTCTGCAGGTACAGGGAAGCTTCAGCGTGTACCATGAATTCTCTTCAGTACCAGGAGATATTGGATGACAATGTGATGCAGTCTGTCACAAACCTGAGGCTTGGGAGACGTTGGACCTTTCAACAGGACAATGATCCCAAGCATACCTCCAAGTCCACTAGAGCATGGTTGCACATTAAAATGGAGACGTTGTGCGTGTTTTTATTACTGCTGCAGCATATACTGTATACCAGGCCTCAAAATTTTCACTTGCCTGCTTGCATTTGGCGAGTGGAAATTACTTGAGGGCGAGTGGGAATGCAGAGGCTATGCTGGAAAGGGGTTAGGTGGGGCAACTAGTGGCGAGTAACTCTTAAGGCCAGGCTAGTAGCTCAGGACTTGAAATTTTGAGGCCTGCTGTATACACAGATTGATTTTGACAGGCGCAAACGGGAGACAATTGTGGTTCTTAATTCTGATTGGCTGAATTGTGTGAAAAAACAGTCTGCCCACCGATTCGTGCACGCAGCGTTAATTTGCGTTCATTTTTGACGGCTGACAAAATGCGCTTGGATCGTAATACCAGTGTTAATTTACACGCGTTAACGTTTAACGCTGCGCGCAAAAAAATTTGCGCTGCGCGGACGGATTTGCGCGGAGAATGCAATAGAGCCCACATAGTTTTGATTTCTAAACATACATAGTTTAGTTTTTGCTCTTAGGGATGATTGTGGGCACTGAAGAAGAAAACCTTAATATTTATACTTGTGCATGGTTAATGGAAACAACATACTTCAGACCTGCAAGACATAGAAGGGGTTAGTTTTGTTTTTATATGCAAAAAATGTGAAGAATCACCAGAAAATGTTAGTTACCTTTGACCAAACACCCCCCTAAATTGGTGCCACAGAAATAACGATAGAACAAACAAACATAAAATGGGCAAGGCATACACATGCAGAAAATTAGGATAGTGAGCTCTCCTAAACAGAGTAGTTGATGAAAACCAGTCAGTAATCACGTGTGATGTCCTAATGAATTTCGTATACAAAGTCCTCATATGGGTTCAATGGTGCGAAATCGAAGATGTAGTAACCATCACAGCGGATTTCTCAAGCTGAAAGATCGAGAAGAGATACTGGACATAGCGTAAAACTGCTATACATTTATTTCCATAAAAAAGAAAGGTTAAAAAACACTCACAAAATAAGTGGCACACTAGGACAAACTTGTGTGCAAATGCGCACGTTAACAATCAGTCCACATATTAACAATAAGATGGTATCTGTGGACTGATTGTTAATATGCGCATTTGCACACAAGTTTGTCCTAGTGCAATATACACTTTCATTGTTATTTCTTCTCTATAAAAAGGCGCATCTCAGACGTGCAGATCTTTTTAGAGATGCAATTATTATTTTTATTTTTTTTATAGAAGTAAATAAAAGCTTCCCACGGATAAGAAATATGCGGAGTACTGAATGTGTCATAAAGGGATACGGCTATTAGGCTATTTGAAAGCATTGATCAAATTAAAATATTTTCATTGCAACCCTGTAGGGAATCAACAAAAGAGAAGTGGAAAAAAAAGTGCTTTTGAAGTACGTATATTGCCAAGAGGCTTCCGATGCAATTGCACATCACAAATCGGGGCAGCTGAATGCTCCTTATAAACATAGCCTTTTTTTTTTTTTTTAATGCATCGTAACAGACTTCATGCTAATATCACGAAGGCAAACATTTCCAATTTTAGCATAAAATTTGAATACAAAATATATACATTATTTGAAGTGAAATGAAGGCCAAGACAATTAACATCTATCTCTCTGGGAATTGTTCCTGCTTTACCTTCCCATGTGATGTAGCTCTGAATAAATGATAGATGGAAATAAAAAATATCCTGTATACCTTCCAAGGCAAAATTGAAAACCTATAATGAGGATATCTAGGGATTATTTGACTACCTTTTATCTCTAATTAGCTGGATATAATTCTTGTTCCCCTGCAGTTTTTCCGCTGCAGACTACCACAACTCACGAGCAAGCCACTTCGAATGTCCGCTCTTCACTTCATTGTTGAGCAGGGACTGATAGAAATCCACGCTGAGAACAAGTTGCTGTTTCAGCTTTCTGCTGCCATTTAGCGGCCATAGAAAGAATCTGCTCACTGATTTCTGCAAGCAACGTTACTGCGGGGGCGTTTTGCGCGTCTGTTTAACAAATGTTATTTGTTGACCGATGAAAAAATGCCCTCGGATCGTACTACTGCTTTAATTTTTGCGCGATAATGTTTTTAGTTGTGCGCAAAAAAATTTGCGCTGCGCGAGCGCATTTGCGGGAAGAATGTAATAGGGCCCATTGTGTGTTGGGCAAGACACCTAACGGTACATACTCGCCTAAGGACACTTACTGGAGAGATGCTCCTGCCGGGATTCCAACCTGGGTCTCCACGGTTATAGAGCAGTGATGTTACATTTACTCCATCCAGCCGGTATATCACCTGGACTGTGCTTCAGATATCTGGCACACCTGGCCTGTTAATGGGTGCTTGGGGACCAGGGTTTGGAACCACTGATCAAAGTTGACTGCTGTGTGACTATAATAAATTCTTTGCATCAATTCTGTGAAACGGGAATCATCATTACTAAAAGGAGCTAAACCTCGATGTGTATCTGGCAAAGGTTTGCTGTTGTTTGAGATCTTGTGTGTTGGTCCATACTTTTTTTGGTTTGTGTTTTTTGTTCCCTAAACCTAATAACCACGTGATTTGATGTAATTGATTTTGAACGGTCTATTTAACATTACTTGTAATAACATTCATTATTTGCAAGATGCACGGGAAGCAGTATTTATGTTTATTGTGCCATTATTAATTTCTTAGGAGAAAGATATGGCAAAGTCGGCGCTTCCTTCAACAGTGGCTTTTCTCTATCTTCTTTCTTTAAATTGTGGATATGTACCTCAAACAAACCAAATTTATCATAGCACAGCAATCTGGTATCCACGAATTCAATAAGAAGAGCGGGAATAAACTCACATATTATGGTGTGTCGATCAGACACTTGATGTATTCAGCGGCCGGTGATTTTTTTTTAAGGAGCACCGGATCTCCCGAATGTCCAGCAAGGTCCTACGAATGCCAAATAAGGCCAGGATTCTCAAGATTTGCAAATAATTGATTTATTATAAAAATATAACAGAAATAAACCGGCAAACACACCCAAACACGTTTCGCGATTAGAATCGCTTCCTCAGTAGGTGTATGGTCCGTTGACAAATGACAATGTACTTATAGTCTTTACCGTAATTATGAGTCCATTAGTGAAAGTGAACGAGTCCTCGATTTCGTTTGGCGCCAAAAGGTAATACGTAAATACGGGACAAAAACGAATCAATACGTGCGTTCCAATCAGAAAGGTATGCGTGTCAGTCGCATATGAGATGACGTTTTTTTAAATGCACTGATAAAACTCTTTTAAAATATTTTTAAGGTTACTTTTAAAACTCTTTTATGTCTCCGTTATCAGTGCATTTAAAAAAACATCATCTCATATGCGCTAGATGGCGCCATTGGTACAGTTTTCTTTTCATTCTATTATTCATTTCTTACCACAATGATTTTGCCTTTTCCAGGATGTGACTCTTGATCTTGTAGAACTGACATTTAAGGACCAATACATCGGGCGCGGTGATATGTGGAGACTGAAGAAGAGTCTGGTGGGTTGATATATCTCACTTGCTCATTTTTTTACGTTCTGTCTCGGCACTCCTTTTAATTTGCTCAGGGGCTAAATGGTAGTAAGGATGGCCGTCGGCCGTGTAACTCAATGCAGTGTACCTATCTGTTCCAACGATGATTTGTTTCTTTTTTTCTGGAAGTACCTCGTCCGTGCAGCGTGTCTTCGTTGGGGTGTCCCAAGGTTCAGTACTGGGTCCTCTTCTTTTTTTAACTCTATACTGACTCTCTAGCCAAACTGATCAGCTCCTTTTGGATTCCAGTACCATCTCTGACCATGCTGGTGACACCCAAATATACACTATATTGCCAAAAGTATTCGCTCACCCATCCATATGCGAGTCAAGGCAGGTGAGCGAATACTTTTGGCAATATAGTGTACCTTTCCTCTCCTGGATCGTGTCATTGAATGTGTCTCTGCCGTCTCTAACTGGATGTCTTCCTTCCTCCTTAGACTCCAATCTTGCCAAAATTGAAATTCTCGTCAATCTTCCGTTGAAGAACCCCCCCCCCCCGCCGCATAGCTCTCTGTGAGTAAATGGAACACTCATTAGCCCAACTACTCAAGCTTGTTGCCTTGGTGTCCCTTTCAATTCCAACCTAACATTTTCTGCCCACATCCTGTTATTATTATAAAACTAAAACATTGCCCGTGGCCTCCCTTTTCTGAAGCAAGATACTGCAAAGGTGCTTGTTCATGCACTTATTATATCATGACTTAATTACTGTAACTTGCTGCTTATTGGCATTCCCAATGCCAATATTGCCCCTTTGCAATCTGTATTGAATGCAGCTGTCAGGCTTCCTTTTCTCCCCCGTCCCTTCATTGTCTTCCTGTACATTTCAGGATACAGTTTAAAATACTGATACTCACGTTCAAATCACCCAATAACTCGGCACCCTCCTTAAATGTCTACGTTATTCTGCAAGCAGGTCCACTCCGGTCAGCAGCCGGCCTCCACCTGTCCCATGTCTACACCCACACTGCCAACTCTCCCCTCCAAGACTTCTCAAGGGCAGCTCCTGCCCTGTGAAATGACTTGTCTCGCCCTATCCGATTCTCTCCTAATCTTCAGGCCTTCAAGAAATCTCTCAAAACCCATCTCTTCAGATTAGTGTACCACATTACTGATGCCAACCTATACATCTCCTCACCTACCGCCCTCATCATGATAAATGCCACTTCTATGGCCCCCACTATTTCTGAACCTCTGGCAATAATAGTGATCCTGACAACAAAAACAACCTCTCTTGTCTTTCTCCACCCAAATCACTCTAGATCTGGGATCTGAAACTCTGACCCCCAGATGTTTATTGCCTACAATTCCCAGAATTCTTTGAATGCCATAAAAGGTTAGAGAATCATAGGAGGTGTAGTTAAGAAACATCTGGGGGGCAGAGTTTATGATCCCTGCTCTATATTGTAAGCCTCTATGAGCAGGGCCCTCTACACCTCTTGTGTCAGTTCCTATGGTTGTCAATTTGTGTCTTGGTCACTGTTGGTTATTGTAAAGCACTGCAGAAACTGTTGACGCTATGTAAATGATGATATTAATAATGCATAAGCCTTCTAGAAATAAATGGACTGTCGGCCACAGGACGAAGTTTCAGGACTTGGAGCGGGCTTGCGTTTCGGGAATTTTATTTTTCTTTTGTTTGTGTTTTGTACTATGAATTTGCTTTTAATTGTATGCTCTTTGTTTTGAAGAGGGAAATTGTAGTTATAAAATTCAGTGATGGTTAATCCTCCCCCCCCCCCAAATTATTGTAATTGTATGGCATCTTTAATTTGGGAAAGATTGGATTCTAGATCTGTTTAATGATATTGTCATTTGTAGATATGCATACCTGCCATCTAATAAAGTACTTCTCTGTGTGGTTTGCAGGTTAGTTCATGTGCTTATATTACTCACAAAGTGGAGTTTGCTGGAATTCGGTAAGTTCTTACTGCGGCTACTTACTTCAGGTTTTATGAATATCTGTTCATTATTTCACCTAGCATGATTTTTCTACAAACAATATGGGTTTTTAAAATTGTTGTTAAAGGGACACTCTAGGCAACATGACCACCTAAGCTATTTTAGGTGGTCATGATGCCTGGAGTATCCTGCCCTCTGTCCCCCCTCCCTCCGCTCAGCGGTTCAGCTGTAAATGCTGAAGACAGCTGAGAGAGGCGGAGAACTTTACTCCGCCCTCCCAGCTGTCAGTCAGCAGAGCGGGAATCATATTTCCTGCTTCTGCCGACTTTTGCTGAGTAGGAGACGTCATCGCGCTTTCAGCGCGATGACGTCTCTAACTCACCGCAGAAGCTGGCGGCTCCCTCTGAGGGTTAGTGTTGCACGCATCCTCTTGCGCGCAACACTAATCCTCAGAGGGAGCTGGGAGGAAGCCTGCTGATCGGCTGGCTTACGTGAGAGGCGCGCATGCGCGCTTCTCACGTAAACCAGAAGGCAACTTCAATGCAAGAAGGACAGGAGCGGAAGAGGAGGGAGGTGAGTATTAAAAAAAAAAAAAAACACTGCTGGAAACAAGAGGATTGTAGGGTAAGTATTACAGTTACAAGAAAAAAAATAAAGATTTATTAAGGGAATAGGGATAGGTTAGGATAAAAAAAATGGGGGGGGGTGATTTTTGAGTAGAGTGTTCCTTTAAGCTTAAAAAAATATTTGGTCATATGTTATAGAATTTGTTTCCCCCCGCATTATATATTGCGATAAAATCCAGGGCCATGTATACTAGGACCCGATATTCAGGTTATCGGTAACAGCTGGTTTCATTGTCAATATACCGATAACTGGGATCTTCCTGCCGGTACTCTGTACCGGCACTTACCTGCAGGGCAGACGCTCCTTCGCTAAGTTGCATGGGTATACATGTACAGGTGAAACCTGAAAAATTTGAATATCGTGCGAAAGTTCATTTATTTCAGTAATGCAATTTAAAAGGTGAAACTAATATATGAGATAGTTCAAGCCGTGATTTGTCAGAATTGTGATGATTATGACTTACAGCTCATGAAAACCCCAAATCTACTATCAATAAAACAAGGATTGTACATAGAACATTATCGGACCTCTGAAAAGTATAAGCATGCATATATACTCTGTACTTGGTTTGGGCCCCTTTTGCAGCAATTACTGCCTCAATGCGGCAATGTGGCATGGAAGCTATCAGCCTGTGGCACTGCTGAAGTGTTATGGAAGACCAGGATGCTTCAATAGCGGCCTTCAGCTCTTCTGCATTGTTCGGTCTCCTGTCTCTCATCTTTCTCTTGGCAATGCCCCATAGATTCTCTATGGGGTTCAGGTCAGGTGAGTTTGCTGGCCAATCAAGCACAGTAATCCCAGGTCATTGAACCAGGTTTTGGTGTTTTTGGGCAGGTGCCAAGTCCTGCTGGAAAATGAAGTCAGCATCCCCATAAAGCTCGTCTGCGGAAGGAAGCATGAAGTGCTCCAAATTCTTCTGATAGACGGCTACATTGACCCTGGACTTAATGAAGCACAGTGGACCAACACCAGCAGATGACATGGCTCCCCAAATCAACACAGACTGTGGAAACTTCACACTGGACTTTAAGCATCTTGCAGTGTGTGCCTCTCCATTCTTCCTCCATACTCTGGGTCCTTGGTTTCCAAATGAGATGCAAAAGTTTCTCTCATCAGAAAAGAGGACTTTGGACCACTGAGCAACAGACCAGGTCTGTTTTTCTTTAGCCCAGGTAAGGCTAGGGTCAGATGAGCGCATTTTGTACGGACTGTGCGTCTGTGCAGTACGGACGTACTTTCTGACTGACGACAAGGTAGTGGCCACACAGTCCATTTTTTTTCACTGACGTATTATTTGACTGATGTAGCAGGGAAAATAAAATTACAATGAAAGAACATTCTGTCCGTCAAAAATGCTGGATGTATAAATGCAGTCCGTCTGACCTTGTTGCATCACTCACACACAAAGCTATGCGGACGTTGTGGACGTGGCGCACTCCGCACGTCCGTTCTAGCAGTATTACGTTCTTGCCTAACCTGCGTCCGTTTGCAGCGTCAGTCAGCCCCCGCACTTCTGTGCGGACGTACTTCGTGTGTGGGGCTCCATTTAACACAATTGTATGCTATCACGGACGTACTTATGTGCGGGCAACACGGACGTTAACACTGCGCTCGTCTGACCCCAGCCTAAGACGCTTCTGACGTTGTTTGTTGTTCAGGAGCGGCTTGACTAGAGGAATACGACATTTGAAGCCCATGTCCAGGATCCGTCTGTGTGTGGTGGCTCTTGATGCACTGACTTCAGCCTCAGTCCACTCCTTGTGAAAGTCCCCAACAATTTTGAATGGCCTTTTCCTGACAATCCTCTCCAGGCTGCGGTCATCCCTGCTGCTTGTGCACCTTTTTCTTCCACACTTTTCCCTTCCACATAACTTTCTATTAATGTGCTTTGATACAGCACTTTGGGAACATCCAACTTCTTTTGCAATGACCTTTTTGAGGCTTTCCCTCCTTATGGAGGGTGTCAATGATGGTTTTCTGCACAACTGTCAGGTCAGCAGTCTTTCCCATGATTGTGATTCCTACTGAACCAGACTAAGAGACCATTTAAAGGCGCAGGAACCCTTTACAGGTGTTATGGCTTAATTAGCTGATTAGAGTGGGACACTTTGAGCCTAGAATATTGCACCTTTTCACAATATTCAAATTTTCTGAGATTGTGGATTTGGGGTTTTCATGAGCTGTAAACCATAATCCTCACAATTATGACAAATCACGGCTTGAACTATGTCCTATATTAGTTTCACCTTTTAAGTTGCGTTACTGAAATAAATGAACTTTTGCACGATTATTCTAATTTTTCGAGTTTCACCTGTATCTGAGGTTTGCTGTGTGTATATAAATGTGTGGCACTGGGTAAATAGGGTGTCTGGCCATACATTTTATTTATCATAAATTGGACAGGCAGGCTTTCAGCAAAATCCTAAATT
Organism: Leptobrachium leishanense; assembly: GCA_009667805.1. NCBI lineage: Eukaryota > Metazoa > Chordata > Amphibia > Anura > Megophryidae > Leptobrachium > Leptobrachium leishanense. The sequence goes on along the minus strand of CM019063.1, from coordinate 169,975,462 downwards.
ATTTATTGGAACGCGGTCTCGTGACATTAAATAAAAGTATTGGTGAGTACCTGGAAAAAAGTGTATCGGTACTACTGTCTTAAAAAAATACTGTCTAAAAATTTGGTATCGGTGTATCTTTAGTTGTTAAAAGTAAAGCTTTGTTAGTCTTAAGAAAAACCTGGCTCCTAACTTTTGTGGCTGGCTCGTAGATTCAAAGCAAATTTGTCAAGCCCTGGGATGGCGACCCAAGGGAATGCATTGGAAACCAAAATGGTGGGCCGACACGGCAAACCTATACACATTCTACGTCCTGTACGACTGACCTGTGTTGAAGATTTCCGTGAGGAAATCTAAGACAATGTTCAGAAGGGTCTGAGACAATAACGGAACCACTTGACCGAGGCTGAGATGTAGCAGGACAATGTGCCCAGGGACCAAGTGTCCTGTAGGAGCGCTCTAGTGCCTTCCGAAACCTTCCCGGTTCCCCCAGACATCCTGAAACCAGGGACACCAACATGGGGTGTCCCGAGGGCCATCAGAAGACCGGGAAGGCAGTGAGCAACCAGTAAGAGGGCCGGAAGCAGCCTTGGAATGTCCACTAACCGTTCCCGGTTAGAACGGTGTTGGTTCCGCCATAGTGACGTGACCAGCGCAACAATGGCTTGCTGGCCCCTGACTGGTGTAACATGCTCTCTATAAGTTGAAAGGAGGTGAAAGGCGTAATGGCGGCAGAGGGACCAGTTTTGTAGGACCGCATCCATCGCCATGGCCATAGGATCTGATCGCCAGCTGTAGAAGATCGGGCGATGGGTGTTCAGCCCGGGGGCAAACAGGTCACCTGAAACTTACCATAGAGAGCCGCCACATCTGTAAAGAAGGACTCACATGCCAATCTCCTGAGTCATCGGTGTGTCTCGGACCAGTCCGCGAGGTGGTTGGAGACTCCTGGAATGAATTGGGCTTGCACTTCGGTAACCTTCTGAGAGCACCTTTCCCAGAATTGGGTGGCCATATGCTTCAGAAGTTGGGAGTGAGGACCCCCTCCAGGGCGTTTATGTAGCATGTATTAAAATTCTCTCCATGCTTGCTTTTAAATGTATCGCTTCATTCAGCAAACATTTGGGTTTTCTGTGTTACCTGACCCCTGCATGTGAGCTGATCTGGGTCGGCTGTTAGTTCTTGCCCTGCCATTCCTGGATCCCAGTCCAGGAGTTTCTCTGCTATGAGCTCTATTCAGGATCACCTGTCTGTGCTCGCACTTAATCCACTCCCTATATGTAAGTGTTTCTCCCATGGTGCTACACGCCTTGATTTGAGTCATTTTCAGTGTGTCTCTCTGTGATCCTGCTGCTAGCCAGTTCTATTCCCAGTGCTCTTCTGCATCGGTCTCAAACCCCTCAGCCAGATCATCATGAACAGTGGATATGTGTTCAGGCGCAAGATTGCAGCTTCCATCAGCCACTTCCTTTACATGGATGACATTACGCTGTATGGCAAGAACTAGTCTGATCACTGATCCACACAACTAGGTTGTATTGTGTAATATTTGCATGTGTGGTTTAGAACTAATCACATGGCAATATTAGTGTTTCATGATGACCTTTGCCCTCTCTGGTTTCAGTTGGGGCAGTTGAAAGTTGTGCAGCCTCTCTGAGTGCAACAGGTATTTTTCTCTTCTCTCTTTTAACAAACCGCCACCCATTTACCCTGCATTGGCATCTGAGCTTATTGGTACATACAATTCCGCAGCACCATAACAAAACATTACATAGTGTCAGAAGAAACGTATCCTTTATTGACATGGATGCAGCTGCAGTGCAAGTAACTTGCGTGAATCATGGCAGAGCTTCAGAAAACACAGATCTCATGTTCATCAGATCCCTGAAATGTAAGGGTGAGGACGAAAAATGTTATTACCTTCTACTTTGGGCAGAGGAAAAAAAAGTATTTTTTAAAAAAAAAAATATTAAAGACTTTATTTAACGGAAAGTGATTCACAAATATCATGGGAACTGCAAAACGCAACTTGCACTTTCCAGATTTTACAATAATTTATCAAAGAAGCTAAAGAAAAGGTCCGAAAAAGAAAGCAGATAAAGAAGAAAATTGGGAGGAGGGGGTTCTCGGTACCAGAGCACAATGTACATAAACACGGTACATAGAAAACATGGCCACATTCTGTATCAGTATCGGTCTTAAGGACCCGCTGTTCAATCGAGGGAGTCCCATGCGTCCCAGATTTTAAGATGGGAAGGCTTAGTATGAGGGACCCTGGCCGTGAGACTTTTTTCTTTTTTTCTTTTTTTATATACACGGGAGTTACCTGTAGACGAGGCTATGACATTAAAATTACATTAGCAGTGCTTCACGGCATATGTCGAGCCCAAAACAAAGGTTATACGTGCACGATATAAATTCCATCAAAAAGCGCATCAGGCTCGCAGTTTGTGACAGACTTTCAGGTCCTTACTCAGGACTGCACCTATGCTCCGAGCGATGAACTGATCTGAGACCGCATGGTCTTCAGCTTACACTCTCTCCAAGGGTGAGAGAAATATTAAACGTCTATCTGCGTTACCGCTCGAGAAAGTGATCGATATCGCCAGATCATATAAAATCGGCACAGATACTATCCGTCTCCAAAGGCCCTGGAGCTCCATGTGGCAACACCATTCATGAGGTTTCCTGGCACATGAGCAGTGGGGCAGACTAGAGGCAGCATGGCGCCCAACACTCAAAGTATCAACAGGTCTCCTAGTTCTGACCCAGCACATCTGGCAAACTACTATGGAAAACGGCTACATGCCGCCCGCGATCAATATCCTGCAAGGAGAAATATGCGCAAGCCACATGAAAACGTAACCTCTTCGCCAATGTGTGCTGCTCCAGCTGCGGGAAACCTATAAATGCTGTAAGCAAAGATGTCTCAGAGGCGCATGATGAAATGCTCGTAGGCTTTGTAAACCAAAACCGTCAGTCCAGACACAGAGCGAGCCTTTTCCAGTTACTATGTCTGTCCAAGACAAATTGGTATACGATTCAAGATGGGCACTGAATCTTCATGTTACATCCTCCCTTGTACAAATACTATAACTAGACCCAATATCTCTTAAAGGGACACTAACACTTACCTAAACTGTAACTAGATTACTTGTGCATTACAAATAAAACCACTTTATAAAACACATGCTGCTGTTTTTTTTCGTTTGTTTGAATTGAAGTAATTGCATATAAAAAGGAAAAATAAAGTAAGGTTTTGATCTCTGGTTTCCAATTTGTGTATTTTTCCCATGATTCAGCTTTACCACAAGCTTTGCTTTGTGGCTCTTGTTTATTTAGTCTACATTATTTGACAGTTAATGGGGTGGAGGAGGAAATTTTTAGGCAAGGTGGCAGGAGGTCTAATGTTGTCCAGGGTAACTGAGGGTAAAGAAATAGAGTTAAAGATACGGGGGGGAGGGAGGTAGTTTACAACACAAAAAGTCATAAAATGGCTGCACCCAGTGACACACATAAGGGGTTATTCCATAAGAGCCGAACTTGACACTAAATTCCACCGAACAGTGAATTTCACCATACGGTGCAATTTCGTGGCAATTCGGCGAATATTGGTGAACTGCCAGCGAAATATGGGGCAATTCGGCAACCTTCGGCAGCAGTGAATCTATTCAGAGAACCCCTCGAACTGCATTGAAATGTTGGTGAAATGCCCTGATTTTCGGGGCTTCAGTTTTCAAGCAGGCGAATGTCAAAGGTTTGATGTAAGTAAAAAAAAAATAGTTACATTTTCTTTCCAACTGTTTATTCTTTTCATTTGCAGCAAAAAGTCTTTTTATTTTTTTAGGCATTTTTCTGGATTTTTTTGCTAAATTTTTGATTCCCATGTTTAACCTCCCTGGCATTAAGATTCTGACATCTTTTTTTTTGGATTAAATTCCTATGCTGGCAGCTGTAACCCCGAGCAACACACGGGATGCCGCTGGATACATCGCCTGTCCCTGCGCTCCCTCGCTGACCACCGCAGTCTCCTCCGGCGATCGCGACCCTCATACTTCCTGGATTCCTTCTCGCGAGAAAGAATCCAGGAAGTAAAACACCGCGATCGCCAGAGGAGACTGCGGGGATCAGCGAGGGAGCGCAGGGACAGGTAATGTATGCAGCTAGAGTGTGTCTCAGGGTTAGCGCTTTCAGCACTGAGAGTTAACCCCGAGCCACACTCGGGAAAACCGTCAGGTGGGTTAAATGCTGGGTTTTTTTTTTTGGGTTTTTTTCTGCAACAGACTTTTTTTATTATTATTTATAGGTGCTTTTTTTCCATGCACTTTTATTGGTTAACCTTTTTAAAAAAATTGGCTTTTTTTTAAACCCCCCCCCCCCAGTTCGACAGCTGATGTAAAATATCAGCAACATAAAATAAACACACAAAGGACACTTCATTTTTAAAAAATTTATTTTATTGTTAGTGACCCTTTTAATAAAACAATCAAGTGACCTTCTTCTCCTTTTGCCTACCCTTGCTCATTCCAAGCTAGCAGGTGCTCAGTACTTTAGCGTCCCACAAGCTATTAAGCTCACTGAATAATTATTTAAACTCACTATTTTTAATCGTCTTCAGGTGATACAGGTTCAATCATCTTCAATTTGGGATCATATCAGCTCAAGATGAATCCCAGTGGAAAATAGATGAAACTTTAGAAGGTTTAAATGGCATAAGAGCCATAGAGCCATATCCCGAGTTTGTTGTAAACTTACCAGAGCCATTATAGTCTATGGGGTTGTTAAGTTTACAGTAACCTGGGACTAGGGCCCATAGTCGGTGACCTCCTCATCTACTGGAAAACCAAGGCTGTGCACGACCAAAATCTTGCCACTATGTTACAGGGTTCTAGAGCAAGGAGTGTCAAGTTCAACCCAGAAAAAAAGAGCATCATTTGTGCCATAAAAGTGAGTTACGTTTAGATTGTCCTTATGTATGACTGAGTAAAGCCTGATCCTGCTAATATCACTGCTGTGAGAGACATGTAGCCACCAAAAGACAAAGGCGAACTTGAGATACTGCTAAGCATAATCAACTACCTTTCGAAATTTGCACCCAACCGTTATGTCGTCACCGCACTGTGGCAACAACTTCTAAAGGAATCAAGTGAATTAGTGTGGGACACAGAGCAAGATGAAGGTTTCATTAAATTAATAGAGCTGCTCACATGCAAGCCAGGACCTGTATTATCCTACTTTGATCCTCACAAAGAAGTAAAGCTACAGGTTGATGCTTCCACGTATGGAGTCGGAGCAGTATTGATGCAAGACCTATTGCATGTGCATGAAATTAACTACGCCCAAATCGAAAAAAAAACTTTTCGGCTGCAAGCATTTTCATCAATATATGTGACTGCCATATCCTAGTGGAAAGTGATCATTACTCCTTAAAGTGGTGGTTCTCAACTCCGGTCCTCAAGTACCCCTAATAGGCCAGATTTTAAGAATTCCCTTTGAAATGCAGACTGAATCTTGCAATCACTGAGTAGCAAATCATATCACCTGTGCTGTGATTCAGATATTTGGCAAACCTGGCCTGTTAGGGATACTCGAGCATCAGGGTTGGGAACCACTGCCTTAAAGTTTATAATGTGCAAACCAATGGCAACAATTCCTCCAAGGCTACAAAGAATGATTCGATAGAGTGTATGATTTCACTGTCATTCAACAGCCAAGCAAAGACATTCCAGTTGCCGACATGCTGTACAGAAAGATATTGTCTAGCCAAGACCCTAGCTTCTGTGAAGATGTGGACATAGAAGTGCATACTGTATATAGTAGTCATCCTGTCAGCGACCAAAGCCTGAAGAAATCAAAGATCTGCCTGAAAGGGAATATTAAATATTCAGGACATTATCCAAAATGGCTGGCCTGGTGACAGAAAGAAATACTCTAAAAGCATCTTGCAATAAGAGATGAACTCTCTTGCCTCCATGGCTTAATCGAGCTTGAAGTCGATGGCTTGAAGTCGAGTATATTGTGCTCTGAAGCCTTTGTCCAGAAATGCTCTTTACGCATACACGACAGACATTTAGGTCTTGAAAAGTGCAAGCAAAGAGTTTGAAGTATTTTGTTTTGGCCTGGAATGGCAAAGGAATTGGTAGTAAATTTGCCATATGCCTCACATACCGTTATTCCAGCTCTAGAGAGCCCATGATCAGGCACAGACAAACTGGCAAATTGTGGCTACTACTTACTTACTCACCTGGCACAATATGTATTCAGAACTTTTTACTACTACAGCAGATACTTTGAGCTGGACAGACTTCACAGCACAACATCTGCTGCTGTCATACACAAGTTAAAGGCTTCTTTCTCAAGGCATGGGATCCCAAACAATGGCCCCAGTATGTATCCAGCAAATTAAAATTTGTCAATGCATGGGCTTTTTTCTCATAAAGTCCTTACTATCCGCAAAGTGATGGATTAGGTGAGAAAATTGTACAGACTGCAAAGTCACTACTGGTAAAGACCAGTGCAGGCAAGAAATATCCAAACTCCAGTATCCTGCAATCTCGCAACAGCCCTATTTAATGTCACCGCCTAAGGCTGGGGTCAGACGAGCGTCATTGAAGAGCGGAAGGAATGTCCGTGAGAGTGGACGTTTCTTCCACTTGACGCCCTCCTGGCCACCTCGCTCAGCGCTGCAAGGCTCGATCCTCCTATGGAGGATCGCGTTTTGCAGCTCCGTCAGTGCCCCTCCTAGCGCTTTGACGGAGAGACTTGCTGCATGGATGCAGCACGGCCACTGTTGCGCGTGCAATTCGATGCGCGTGTGGCTGGCCCCGTCGCAGCGTCTCAATGCTGCGACTGATGCCAGAAGGCACGTCACTACGGACGCACATAGTGCGCTCGTCTGCCAGCCTTAGATCCATGCTTCCAACTACCAGCCAATAGTTTCGGCCCAACATTGTCCATCACAAGGACGTCAAAACATAAGGCTTCAGTCAGCATCTTCAAAGGAGCTACTATACCAGGTCAACTAGACCTTTATCACTCTGAAAAAACATTTGCGTGTATGAACATGGTCATCAGCACCCTGCAGTCATCACCAAAGGAGATAATCCAGCAGATTCTGCCCAGGACATACTTGAAAACGAGAGAACTCTCAATGTATCCTTCCTGGTAAAATACTTTGCAAATAAATAAATAAACTTCTACCTGAAGCACCTTGTCAGCTGGACCAATTCTACATTGTTTCATATACATCTGTTTACCCATATAAGACAATATTTAGCTATGCTTTTCTCACATTGTTTGTGTAATATTTGGATGTGTGGTTTCCAACCACTCACACAGCAGTGTTTCGTGTTTCATGATGACCTTTGCCCTCTCTGGTTTCAGTTGGGGCAGTTGAAAGTTGTGCAGCCTCTCTGAGTGCAACAGGTATTTTTCTCTTCTCTCTTTTAACAAACCGCCACCCATTTACCCTGCATTGGCATCTGAGCTTATTGGTACATACAATTCCGCAGCACCGTAACAAAACATTACATAGTGTCAGAAGAAACGTATCCTTTATTGACATGGATGCAGCTGCAGTGCAAGTAACTTGCGTGAATCATGGCAGAGCTTCAGAAAACACAGATCTCGTGTTCGTCAGACCCCTGAAATGTAAAGGTGAGAACGAAAAATGTTATTACTGGGGGATATGGAGTTCCAGAAGGCCAAATAGGAGTCATAGAAAGCTACTACAAATACCAGGGGTTAACAAACACTGGAATCCAGAGGAAGAGACGAGGAGTACAGCAACATTCAAGAAGCTCCAGAGAGTCAGGCAGGTCCTGATATCCCAGCTCAATGGGCAAGAACCAAGATCCATGCACTTCGTACACGTACCCTATCAGTTGTCCAGCTGAGATAATAATCTTGCCAAAACACCATTTGATATCTGTAACAAAGAACTAGGGGTTGACAGGTCCCCGCTTGAAAACCAGACCCCAACCTCTTACAGCGTCCACCACTTTTCTCCAAGTCAAGACTATCTGCAGCAGCTTTCCTTTCTATACAACCCTCAACTAGAACTTGAGAGACTGCTGTATAACTCCAGGTCGTTCTCCCCAAATACCAGACAACTTATCGCAGGGAAGAATAAGGCTGGCCATCCACAGGCATCGAAGTTAGGCGACCAACTTGGTCACCTGACTACAGACAACGCCATAGGCTGTTCAGGGTTGTCCACTGGAAGTGTCTACTGGGGAAGGGGGATTAACCCCCTGTCCCCAGTGCTGAATTAGGTTTCAGCACCAGGGACAGCAACTCCTGAAGGCAGCCAGCTCAAATGGAAAAAAAGGAACGCGTTTGAGAGAAAAAAAGCCTCTTTTTAAAAAAATAAAAAAATAAAAATCGGAACCCCAAATTTCACGGCAGTTTAACTATACAATGCATCTTTTTCATGTAAGCGTGTACCAGGTCGTCCGATTTCATCTGACCAAATTCAATTTAAATTGAATGGATTGCTAATCTGTTTTAATCGCATAAAATCGTCTGAAATCGTCCAATGGTGGACGGATGCATTTAAAGAGGGCTGATTCACCTGCATGATGTGGAATCGGATGGACAACTCAGATGATATCAGATGATCACACCATCACACAAATACGGTGCCAGTGGACGGCCAGCCTTATGATCTTTAATTTGAAATGGGGACCAGTTTATATGGGAAACTGGGAGGGGGAGGTAAAATTACACAATCAACATAGCACACTGTCTACACAAGTTAGAATGAAAATCACTTCAAGAGACACAGAAATCCTGATCAGTATACAATAGACCATTATCAACAGAAAACTGAACAATCAAACCGTGTGAACAATGGTTCTTAAAAGGATTACTAAAAGAAACTGATCTTTTAAGAAACAAGCAGTTTTTAAGATAGCAATACATTTAACATAAACCCTTAAATGCCCAATGTCAGCGTTAGCTTTGCCACGTGGTCCCTTGGCAGGAGGCTGGCATCCAATAGGCGCAGAGGCAGTGTATAGTGTGGGCAAGGGAGAAATCTGTGCCAAGGAACGTGAGGGCACAAAGATGGAGGGAGCTTTGGTTACAATATCAAGCTCTGAAAATTACTAACAATGAATGGAGGATTCCTGATGAAATTTAGTACTTGAAGACTGTACACCAGCTGGAAGGAACGTGACTGGGCCTAAGGAGTGTCAAGGCCACAGTCTCTGATTAGCACAGAGCATCCACAAGTACGTTGTGAAGATAGCCCACAGATGAACTGCCAATGGAATGCCTGAGACAACAGCAGATGGAGGATGCAGATGAGGTGGTGGGTCCGTGGCAAGACAAAACCCTTCATGAAATGTATCGATTTTTTTTTTTTTTGTCTCTGCCCCTGTCTACCATGCCTAAAGGGAAGAAGGCCAAGGGGAAGAAGGTGGCGCCAGCCCCTTCAGTGGTGAAGAAGGCAGAAGCCAAGAAGGTTGTGAACCTTCTGTTTGAGAAGAGGCCCAAGAACTTTGGCATCGGGCAGGATATTCAGCCCAAGAGGGATTTGACCCGCTTCATCAAATGGCCCCATTACATTAGGCTTCAACGTCAGAGGTCCATCCTGTACAAACATCTGAAGGTTCCTCCTGCAATCAACCAGTTCACCCAGGCCTTGGATCGCCAGACCGCCACTCAACTCTTCAAGCTGGCGCACAAATACAGACCTGAAACAAAGCCGGAGAAGAAGAAAAGACTTCTGGCCCGTGCAGAACAGAAGGCTGCCGGCAAAGGAGATGTCCCGACCAAGAGACCTCCAGTAATCCGAGCAGGTGTCAACAGTGTCACAACTCTAGTGGAAGCCAAGAAGGCTCAGCTTGTGGTGATCGGTCACGATGTGGATCCTATTGAGCTGGTTGTTTTCCTGCCCGCTCTGTGCCGGAAAACGGGAGTCCCCTACTGCATCATCAAGGGCAAGGCTAGGCTGGGCCGACTGGTACACAGGAAGACATGCACCAGCGTCGCCTTCACACAAGTCAATCCTGAGGACAAGGGAGCTCTTGCTAAACTGGTGGAAGCTGTCAAGACCAACTACAATGACAGATATGAAGAGATCCGCCGTCACTGGGGTGGTTGAGTCCTGGGCCCCAAGTCAGTGGCTCGTATTGCCAAGCTTGAGAAGGCAAAGGCAAAAGAACACGCCACAAAGCTGGGTTAAATCTACCAATCGGGTTTTATGTGTTCTGTACATAAACAATAAACAAAAAAAGAGAATGTATCACTGACAGATAGTGGATGTGACTCCCATTAGGAACTCCTACCATTTGTTGGAAAAAGCGGGACTGAAAGGCAGCACTGAGGCACTAATCCTAAAAACAAGTATTCAGCACCAGATCAATAGAAAAGGGGTCTATCATACCTATGTAGTTGTTCATTTGTTGTTGTTTGTAGTTGTGTTTTTGATTTGATATTATTCCTATTTTTCTTTTGATAATTGTTATTCTTATTTAAAAAATAAAATGATACAGTCAGGTCCAGAAATATTGGGACATCGACACAATTCTAACATCATTGGCTCTATACACCACCACAATGGAGTTGGAATGAAACAAACACAATGTGCTTTAACTGCAGACTGTCAGCTTTAATTTGAGGGTATGTACATCCAACTCAGGTGAACGGTGTAGGACTTACAGCAGTTTGCAGATGTGCCTCCCACTTGTTAAGGGGCCAAAGGTAATGGGACAGAATAATAATCATAAATCAAACTTTCCCTTCTTAATACTTGGTTGCAAATCCTTTGCAGTCAATCACAGCCTGATGTCTGGAACGCATAGACATCACCAGACGCTGGGTTTCATCCCTGGTGATGCTCTGCCAGGCCTCTACTGCAACTGTCTTCAGTTCCTGCTTTCTTGGGGCATTTTCCCTTCAGTTTTGTCTTCAGCAAGTGAAATGCATGCTCAATGGGATTCAGGTCAGGTGATTGACTTGGCCATTGCATAACATTCCACTTCTGTCCCTTCAAAAACGCTTTGGTTGCTTTTGCAGTATGCTTTGGGTCATTGTCCATCTGCACTGTGAAGCGCCGTCCAATGAGTTCTGCAGCATTTGGCTGAATGTGAGCAGATAATATTGCCCGAAACACTTCAGAATTCATCCTGCTGCTTTTGTCAGCAGTCACATCATCAATAAATACAAGAGAACCAGTTCCATTGGCAGCCATACATGCCCACGCCATGACACTACCACCACGCTTCACTGATGAGGTGGTATGCTTAGGATCATGAGCAGTTCCTTTCCTTCTCCATACTCTTCTCTTCCATCACTCTGGTACAAGTTGATCTTGGTCTCATCTGTCCATAGGATCTTGTTTCAGAACTGTGAAGGCTTTGTTAGGTGTTGTTTGGCAAACTCTAATCTGGCCTTCCTGTTTTTGAGGCTCACCAATGGTTTACATCTTGTGGTGAACCCTCTGTATTCACTCTGATGAAGTCTTGATTGGTAACTTTGACACACATACACCTACCTCCTGGAGAGTGTTCTTGGTCTGGCCAACTGTTGTGAAAGGTGTTTTCTTCACCAGGGAAAGAATTCTTCGGTCATCCACCACAGTTGTTTTCCGTGGTCTCCCGGGTCTTTTGGTGTTGCTGAGCTCACCAGTGCGTTCCTTCTTTTTGAGAATGTTCCAAACAGTTGTTTTGGCCACGCCTAATGTTCTTGCTATCTCTCTGATGGGTTTGTTTTGTTTCTTCAGCCTAATGATGGCTTGCTTCACTGACAGTGACAGCTCTTTGGATCTCATCTTGAGAATCGACAGCAACAGATTCCAAATGCAAATAGCATACTTGAAATGAACTCTGGGCCTTTTATCTGCACATTGTAATTGGGGGAATGGGGGAATATCACACACCTGGCCATGGAACAGCTGAGAAGCCAATTGTCCCATTACCTTTGGTCCCTTAACAAGTGGGAGGCACATCTGCAAACTGCTGTAAGTCCTACACCGTTCACCTGAGTTGGATGTACATACCTTCAAATTAAAGCTGACAGTCTGCAGTTAAAGCACATTGTGTTTGTTTCATTCCAACTCCATTGTGGTGGTGTATAGAGCCAAAGATGTTAGAATTGTGTCCATGTCCCAATATTTCTGGACCTGACTGTATATATTGGACTGTGTCCAAATTCCAATTTTTTAATTTGTGCGTATGCTTTGTCCTCTTGTCCAATTTAAATTAAAAAAATAAGGGCTTGCCACACCAGGCAATACCCAGGGCTAAAAGCGTATAAAGTAAGGATGTGGAAAGTGAAGGAGGTGGTAGATCCAGTTGTGAGAGGAGCACATGTTGCTGTAACCCCCAAGTTGGGAGAGTGGCTTTAGCAGATTCCAGGTGGGATATCTTCGATGTCATTCCAGAAGAGAGCAGTGCTAGGACCAGCTAAGATACTGTGCAGAACCCTCAGACTCTCAAGCCTCCGGTAGCAGACCTGAACATGAGGAAAACAAAAACCCTACCACCCAGATGAGAAAATATATATATTTTATTTTAGGGTAATCCTTAATTGAATGAAATGTCACCAGTATGTGGCTCCTTGTATTGGCATCATACAACACTATTTGAATGCAAAGTAAAGACATGTGATTGCTCTCTTTGTTGTTGGTATTTGTATTTATAATATACCAAATCCATCACACGCCACTACTCATCCTCACTGTGCTAACCCATCATGGCAGGTTCTATCCTTTCTAGCATAATGTTTATTCATATATGAGATTAACCAAAATACCATTATCCTCCTTGAGCTCTAGGCAGTTCTGGGTTTAAATTGATTCTTCTATGTCACCTGTGACAGGGAGAGGTGGAAAACCAAGGGGAGGGGGAGTGATCAATCCTCCAAATGAAAATGCATGTTGTGTTTCAGTGCAACCACTTTGTTTTGTGTAGAATATAAATATACACACACATTATTATTTGTGGCAATACTGTAACATATGCTTGACTTTGTTTTTGAGTTCTCCCTTCTACTGTATTTACATATATATATATTATACGTTGAGTTATTTCATAAACTGCATATAGATAGTGATGCCGTCTCTCGCTGTTGTAGGGCACAGGCTGGTGAACTATGGGTGAAGAGCGAGAAAGTGACCTGTGGATACATCAGCGAGGATACACGAGTATGTGGACTTATCCTATTTTCTGTTCACTAATTATATTTCCTATCATAGTCATGTTTTCTTCTATATGTCATACACCTGTTTCCTCCCTTCATAGTTTACTATTCCTTTACTACAGGTAGTTTTTCGATCTACCTCGGCCATGGTGTATATATTCATACAGATGAGCTGTGAGATGTGGGATTTTGACATATATGGTAAGTATGTATTCAAGTGAAAAGGTTCTGGGGAGGACTAGGTCTACATCCCCCGTGTTAGGGACATTTATATAATACAGGAATGTATTAAGGTTTAGTTTAACCTTTTCCTTATTATTTATTAAGCGCCAACACATTCCGCAGCGCAGTACAAAGTGCAATGGGTAAAGACAGGACAATTCAACAATACATACAGAAGAAGGTCCGTATTGCTGCCAGCAGTTACAGGAGGACGTGAGGGCTTGTCCCTGACCATTCTTATTTCCCAGATTATCCCATATTCCTCAGAGATGATCAATGCAGTTACATAGAAAAGTAGAAATTTGAACAGTCTGCTAACTCTGATCATTATAGAGCAGTGTTTCTCAACCGCGGTCCTCAAGTACCCCTTACAGGCCAGGTTTGCCAAAGCCCAGGTGATAAGATTTAATGCCCAGTGATTGCAGGATTCAGTCTGCATTTCCCCAAGGCAATCCTTAAAATCTGTTATGGGTATTTGAGGACCAGAGTAGGGAATGACTGCTGTGGTTGTAGGCTGACCGACACATAATATTGGGCCTGAAATCTCATAACCCAAAACTCAAATGAAGCTTTCAATTTAATCTTGACCTTGCTATAATTCCTCATGCAGTGAATAATGAATAGTCTGTGTAAAAAATGGCAGATGTGTACAAAACCAAAGGTAGCAGAAAGAACAAGACACACAGTAGGAGAATGTAAGGGGAGCTCCGTTTTGCTGTCACTGCTTTCTAGGGCAGACAGGAGGAGGGAACATATGAGACACCATAACCTTTTATTTATTTAGTTTTTATTGTGGCCAGCGTGTCCCTTTTAAGGTTAGAAATTGTTTCTGGTGTGAAGGCAGACGTTCCAACTAAATGTATAACTTGGGTGATCTAGTAAACCTGGAAAGAAGATGTGTAGTATATATGGAAGAATATTGAATGGAATGTAGGTAGTGGTGAAAAAGAGCAAACATTTCTGTACTGCCCCAGGTATTATGTATATTACAAGCAGCTAGTTTTGTTTGACTTTATATTCTGGATTTTAGGTGACTTGTACTTCGAAAAAGCTGTGAATGGGTTCCTCTCGGACCTCTTTAACAAGTGGAAGGTAACCATTACCTGATCTCTTCACTTTGCATCATGTCATGTCAACTCCCATTTCTTGTTTACATCGTGTTTTTCTCGACACAGGAGAAAAACTGCAGCCATGAGATTACGGTTGTGCTCTTTTCCCGGACATTTTATGATGCCAAATCTATTGGTATGTATTTTCTGTAGTAGAATGTTTTGTAGTAGCTCCAGCATCCAAATGAGGTTTTAGATTCTATTTTAATACAAACATACTTCATCATTTGATCATTAATAGGTTCATCACACTTTTGCTGTATGCTCGAGTGTGTATAAAAAAGAGGTTTGTACTCTCATAATAAACAAGGTGTATTCTTAAAAATCTCTAGAAAAGATCTGTCTGGTCCAAGCAAGATATAAATATCATGGTATATTGTATCTATGATATTTTGCAAGAAACTGTCAAAAAGTTAAAATGCTCCCACTTCTGTGGACTCTATTTGTATGAACGAATGAAGGGTCTAGCTGAGAATATAGTGTATACCTGCCAGAAATGTTTAATTGAAAGCTTTTACTTGATTCTTTACATATTCTTTTTTTGAAATTCAAAGTTTTTATTCAGAAAATATAAAACCGACAATACAGGATATCAAGATTGATACAAATAGTACAGTATGGAAGAATCCAAACGCAACAGAATAAAGTCACATGCAACCATAGATTGTGTCTAGTGGGGAAGGGCGTAAGGAATAAAAAAGGCATTAAACCGGTCCCCACCCAATAGCGGTGCGTACAGAAGCGTTGTCGCCGAATAGGTGTGTGTAATCTCAAAAACTACCCACTACAAGCGTAAAACCTCTAAGGCGTTCCTGACCTCCGCGTTCACGGAAGCCTCCATCGCCCACAGTGACATGGTTGCGAGATTAGGGAAAGAAAGATTATAAGAGAAAAGAAGAGAGAAAGAGAGGAGAGGAAAAGAAGAGAGAAAAAGAAAAAAAAAGGGGGGAAAGGAGGGAGGGTAGGGAGCGATCATGCTCGGGCTGTTTCGCCCGATTCTTTACATATTCTGACCCTATTACTGACTTTCTTCATCACCACTTTCATTAGTGAGGGGAAACAAAAAAATCTCTTTATATTACTGTATGATCTGATGGTGATTGCACCTATTTTTTTGAAGGTTATGATGACACTTTTTTCCTACTTGCTGTATGCTGCCTCACTTCACGCTCCTATTCATTTATACATTTCCATTTGGCTTGCGCTTTCTCATGCTGTCACCTGTTCTGTTTTAGATGAATTCCCTGAAATTCACCGGAATGCATCTGTCCTGGAGGATCACAAAGGCAGATTCTATGAAGATTTCTACAAGTACACACACAATATTTTTGTCTTTATTCCTCATTTCTGTGTCGATATTGGCTTTCCACATCTTTCACTCCAGTTTAGAATGGACTCCTCGCTGATTGCCAAGCTGCAAAAAGGACATGGGAGTGCCATTAAATCTTAAAGGAATACTAACAGGGTTATTCAAAGAGCGGTGAAAAGCAGGAGAATGGCTGGAGAATGGAAAATTCTAGGTCAAAATAGCCAAACCAGAAAAATTCTCCCATTTATCTCACTTTCCAAATCGGCTATTTTGACCTAGAATTTTCCATTCTCCAGTCATTCTCCTGCTTTTCACCGCTCTCTGAATAACCCTGTAAAGCTTTAAAATGGGAGGGGGAGGAGCCAGAGGGGTTAAACATTAAGGTCTTTCCCCTTCTGCACTCCCCCCTTTTATTTTAACCCATAAATTCTCTTTAAAAACTTACCTGTTTCCAGTGCTGGTCTCCCTCTGCACCCTGCTGGTTTTGATATGCTGTGGCCAACAGCAAATCAGATGGCTGCAGGAGGGCTGGATGCTGCAGCCAATCCAGTGGCACTGGTGGGACAAAAGTCCCAAAGCCCTGTAACCTGAGCTCAGTGGTCGGGTTCTGGAAGGACTAGTTTCCTACATGCAGAGAGCTCTATCAGCTATCCGAGCATCCTACTGGGAGGAGGGACAAGGATGCTCAGACCAGTTTGACCACTTAAATAAGATTGACTGGTCATCCTATATAGGGTGTCTCTTTAAATGTAAGGCAGCTTTCTGACTGCATTGTGCTGTCAGTTTCTGTAGCCTTTTAGTTTGCCAAATGTATCCATGTAATTGGGCAGACTAGATGGGCCGAAAGGTTCTTATCTGCCGACATTTTTCTATGCATTTTTCTATGTTTCTATGTAGCACTTATGAGTAGGAACTCTTGAAACACTGTAATAACACATTGTTATAGAGCAGTTTTTCCTAATCCTGGTCCTCTGGAACCGTTAACAGGCCAGATTTTACAGATCACCTTGGGAAAATGCAGACTGAGCAGAAAATCATATCACCTGTGCTGTGCTTCAGATATCTTGCAAACCTGACCTTTTTTTAGGTGGAGGAGCAGGTTTGGCAAGCACCGTTATAGAGTCATTGCAACAAGTGTTGCTCTGTTCACAATTTAAGTCACTTTTGAACACAAAGCTGAAGGTCAATGGCTGCTTTATAACACAATTAACCCTCAAAAACATTGCCGATCTCATAAATGTGTCTCTTCGCAGACTGAACATTGTATTCACCTTTATCTATTTTGCATGATTTTTGTAGGGTGGTTGTACAGACTGAAAGACGTGACGAATGGACATCGCTGCTAGTCACTATTAAGAAGCTTTTCATTCAGTACCCCATGCTTGTACGCCTAAAACATACAGGTATGCAGGTGCTTTTTCATGTACACAAATGTCCAGTAGTACAACCTCTATGTTGGCATCCAATTTACAGAATAGTTCAACCTACTCTGTAGTTCATTTAAAAGGCGAGATGCACTTGTTAGTATTGGTTTGGATAATTACATAAAATAATGGAAAATAAAACTGATATTGCATGAGGAGATGACAGCTATAACCAAACCAACGTGACATCTGCAACTTGGAAAGAACTATGCATTTACTGAACAGACTCTAGAGCAGCAGTCAGCGACCATGGCCCTCCTGATGTTTTGGAACTACAATTCCCATGAGACTCAGCAGACCTGATGTAGTTCCTAAACAACCGGAGGGTCAAGGCTGTCGACTAATGCTCTAGAGAGGAAGAAGTGAATATTTTTAATCTTTTGCTTAAAATTACAAAGCAAAACGCAAAAGCTTCATCAACTGCTAATATAGTCAGCTTTAAAAAGAAAAGCGCCGCAGTCGATAGTGGATAATCGAACACTACAAAAATATCATTAAAAAGACTGATTATTGTATTTTTCGGCCTGTAACCTAATGTTTTCGTTCACTTGCAGAAGGATTTCCTCCTGGACATAACTCTACCTCTGATCAAGGGAACTATCTGGAAGCCATTAATCTGTCTTTTAACGGTAAATGAACATGTAATGCACCAGAAAATAATCTGTGGTGTGCTCACCGGTGGCTTCTACATGATTTAACCATGCGGCGCTCATTGTCTTTTTCACATGTGATTTTCAGTATTTGACAAGCATTATATAAACCGGAACTTTGACCGCACCGGGCAGATGTCTGTAGTGATCACTCCAGGGGTTGGCGTTTTCCAGGTTGACCGCTCGCTCATGATCCTCACCAAGCAGCGCATGATTGATAATGGTAATTGGGCAAGGGAGGTGGGTAATACAGGTTTAGAAATGGTGTTAAATCTTGGAATAATGGTTACACAGATAAGCCTCTATCCATCCCTTAGATTGTTTTCACCAATCATTTCAAGTGCATCACAAACCTTGATCCTGTGCAGGACAAAGTGAACCAACTGCAATCATGTATAACAGAATGCACTAGTAGCATGAAATACATAACGTGCGGTTTCTGGGTGTCTGTAAGCATTTTTCCTCCTGTGGTTAATATAATGGTTTAATATTAACTCTTTCACAACCAAAGTAGAGTTATCTCAATTTTGCATTGTAATACATAGAAAGGTACTCGTTAGCATATCAGAACCCATTTTTCACACCTTCTTAAAGCCAGATTAGTGTGTCCCCTGTGGAGAAACAAATGCCACTGTCCTATTTCTCTCCAGACACCCTGCAGAGAGTTAAAACAAGCTGTATATAGCAGCCACAAACTTCACTGTAATAAGACGTTCAAACACATTACTGTTGCAGTACAACAGACAGGGAGTGGGCAGAATTCAGGGAGGGCTCTGGGGTCACTCACTGCTGTACAGGGATAAGCTTCAGGGGGTTATAATGACTGAAAAATCCCTATACAGTACAGATACAATATGTTACTGTAATTTCCATACACAGGCCTTTTGCCACATACAGATAATATTTTTATATTCTATAGGTAGTTTTTGGACGCTGCATTGGTAATCTCATTATGATCACTTCAAAGCAAATGATAAACAAGAGATCTGACAATTTGTACTCTATCTTTTATCACAATATTTGACAAAAAATACATCTCTGCCTGTATGCTGATAACGCAGACCCCATGTGACATTTTGTAAGATAAGGAACACCATACTTAGTTCAGAATCTTTCATTGCAACGATACTTCTGTAATGAATAAACGATTACCTTAAAATTTAAAAATGAGCGAATTTACATTATTTACATTTTTTTAACTGCAAAATTTCTATTTTACCCGCCTCTCACTAGTCACCAGATACACCCCAGCCCGCCCCCTAAAATCCAACAATGTCCTGCGCCAGGCTTCCTCCATCATTACCTCTTCACATGCCAGACTGCAGGACTTTACTCGTGCGGCACCGACCCTATGGAACGCGATTCCTCGCAATATCAGTCTGTCCCCAAATCTGGCTTCATTTAAACGCTCCCTAAAGATCCTTCTTTTTAGGGAAGCCTACCACCCGACTCCGTAACAAGACATCTGACCGACCCAAAAACGGTCCTCACCTCTCCCTGCATTAGCTTATCACTGCAGTCCCCCCCTCCTGTTTCTAATCCCCTCACCATCTAGATTGTAAATTCCCACAGGAATAGGGTCCTCATATCCTCCTGTATCTGCTGGCAGCAATACTGACCTGTCTCCTGTATGTATTGTAGAATTGTCCTGTCTTTACCCATTGCACCTTTGTACAGCGCTCCGGAATGTGTTGGCGCTTAATAAATAATAATAATACCTTATACTTAATTGTTAACCTTGCATCCCACGTTTCAAATGAATGTTATGATAAAAAAAATCAATAAAAAACGCTTGGTAGTGAAGGGGTTAATAATATTTTTTACTTTTCCAAAGAGCGTCATGTTTGCAGGTACATGCTTGCTTAAAATACTTCAGTTCAAAAAATTCAACAAACAAATGTTGCTACATACTACAGTGGCGCTATAGTAGTATGTGCAATAAGTATAGTGCAGTGTCTTTATAGCACGCTGTACGATTTCAGGTCACATTACAAGACAGGGCACACTGTTTCCAATGTTGTATGGACACCGGGGTCAGCATTGTTATTTTGGTGTAGGTTTAGAGGTTCACCAGCTAAGGAGGTTTACAATATAGGGGTTGGTTAGGATTAAAAGGAGCTTAAGGAAAGAGGAGTTTTTCTTCAAAGTTCTGTGGACTGTAACCTCCATGGGTGTCAGAATATATCAGAGGTTCAGGGTCTGTGTAATCGGTGGTTGCTGCTACATAAAATAAAAACTTTCTAATTTCCCTATTTAACAATAATTACTGTTATAATATTAAATAATTATTGATGTGGGCCTGTGCATTTTTATACAGACTACGTGAAAAAGCAAGGCCAGCACTAGCATATACTTTCCTGGCTTGCCCCTCTGCTATAATGACTATTGTTGACGGGATTGCTTTCTGCTTTAGGAATTGGCGTTGATTTGGTCTGTATGGGAGAGCAGCCTCTACACGCTGTGCCGCTATTTAAGGTGAGCATCTTCTCTCCCCCTCATTACTTCCCTGGTCCTTTTTCACAGTATTTACAGACTTTTGGTTTATTATCTTCATCATAAAGTGACATGGTTTTTTAAGGCTGCTTTCTAGCATCACTCTGGGATTCGGGTAATTGTCGAGTTTTTTTTTTAATCTTTCTATTTTACAGCTGCATAATCGCTGCACTTCAGGTGACTCGCGGCTTGGAGATGATTATAACATCCCACATTGGATCAACCACAGGTGAATTTTTAATTTAAAGACTGAAGGATTTTTTTATATATATGTATATTAATATTTTTTAAGACCAGAGGTTATGGAGAAAACTGACGCGATGTTCTTTTTCCCCCCAGTTTCTATACATCACAAAGCCAGCCTCAGATGAACATGTTTACTCCTCGTATTAAGCTAGCACCTAGAAAGGTATTTCTACGCTTTGCCTGGGGGGGAAAAAAAATACAGAACCAGAAACTGCCAACACACCAGCCTTTTAGGATAACATTTTTGCATGCTACGCACTCATATTCAGGGTTTTGATCTGATTGTGCCAGACAAATCCTAAAAGTCTAGCTTATTTTATGCTTCCGAAGGTCGTGTTATAGCACAAAAGAGTTGTCTTTTTAACTAAAGTGAGGACACTGCTGTTTGTAAACCCTAATCACTCCAATGTATACCAATATGTGTTGTTTGTTTGCTTAAAAGTTGTCTTTGTTTCTCTTTTCTGTTTTGTATCTCCCTTTTTTTCTTTAGGCAGCCGCTGAGAAAGGCAGGCTTGGGAAAGAATCTTGTAAGTCCACTCGAACCTCATTCATGCATCCTACTTCCCTACTTTCAAATACCCCTCAAAAGTCTTATGTTACAGGGTTGTTTTTTATATACAGTACTATATGGATTGTGAAATACATGGGCAGTTTTTGAACGAACTTCTGTGTTTGTAAAGTTGCAAACACCGGTAAAAAAAACAATGACAAATGCTGGTGTTGCACAGTGAAGCTTCTCTTGCCACTATTTGGATTTTCCTTTTGTAAACTGACATTTGTTGCTGTTCACTGATGTTTGCATCTTCAGCAAACACCTGCACTCTCTGAATAACCCCCATAATATTACTAGTCCCAAACATTTTGCATTTATAATCCATATGTATTTGGCATGTTAATGATCTGTGTACCAGCGACTGGAAAATGGTTGTTTTTCTCACCTTTTCCCAGCATTAGGAAGCCCCAAAGAAACAGAAAATGCCCTACCAATACAAGTTGATTATGATGGTTATGATGCACAGGTTTTCCGACTTCCTGGTCCATCTAGAGCCCAGCGCAGCACAAATTTCAGGTGAACAGAGATGGCAACACACTTAATACAAGCACAATTCTGTTTTGTTTTTCAGATTTCACTACTCATGAGCACTATCCTCAGTTCCTTTTGTTCATGTTGGAGTTTTAATATATACACTGCAACATATTCGAAGAAAAAATGAAATAGGATATACAAGGACTGCATTTAAAGAGCATATATATTATATTATATTATATTGCTATAAAACGGTGGACTTTTTTCTAGGTTACATTTAAGCAGTAGTACACCTATTACAATATAATTTTTTTCCATGATTGATTATAATCAAATGTGATGTATCATGTATTGAACCTCTCTAATCCAGAAATAAAATGTTCATATATACAACCTAGTAAAGAGAGTGTGTGTGTGTGTGTGTGTATATATATATATATATATATATATAACAAGCAGAAATAAATAATAATATATATAATGGTGTATGTATATAGAGAGTGCTGTATTAAATAAACTAGAAATTGTAGAGAATTGACAAAACAACTTCCATTTCTAGGCCATAATTGCTTAATTTGAGATTTTTACTTGAGTTTTGTTAGTGAGGCCTTGACTATACCTTTTACATCAAGTAATATTGGTAAAATGTGTACTGTCGGAGAGAAAGAGGAATAGTATTTAATGATAAAAACAAATATCACAGCCCCCTATATACTAGTTTTAGGCATGGAATCCTGTTCGGTTTTGAGAAAGCTAGTATGGCCTATTATCATCGAGGCCTTTTTTAGATAACACATACAGGATATAAATCCATAAGGATACATTGAAGTGGTTATCCCTGCCTTTGAGCAGCAAACAATTTGTATCCCATGTATTGATTGAAAAGAAAACGAGAGAAATCTCAATGTATCCTTCCTGGTAAAATCCTTTATAAATAAATAAATTGATAATATCTTGGTGGAGTTGGTTTTATGGTTTGCCACAAAGTCTCAGAAGCTGATCTATGATGATTCACCTCACCCTGTGTGTAAGAATAGATACAGTATATGTACATGTGAAACGAGAGAAATCTCAATGTATCCTTCCTGGTAAAATCCTTTATAAAAAAAAAATGTAACATATGCATTTTAACATGCTGCAGAAGTAATAGCACTTTTTATTTTCTCCAAGTCACACATGCACATACTCTGATTCAGGGCCGGTGTTAGACTATTTTGCACCCTAGGCAAGATCAGCTACTCTCCCCCCCCCCCCGAAATATTACCTGTTGAAATGCGGGGGGGGGGGACGACGCACTGCTGGGACACACACACACTGGGCACGGGGGCCGCACACGGCCGTTCGTGCCCATCTTACCTCTCCACTACCCGGGCCTGTGGTTGATCTGTGCGTTTTCTTTCCTCTGTGCCACTTTCTTTCTTTCTTGTGTGCCTCTTTTTATCGCATTTTCTTTCCTCTGCCCCGTTCTTTCTTTCCTCTGCCCCGTTTTTTCTTTCCTCTGCCCCGTTCGTTCTTTCTTTCCTCTGCCTCGTTCTTTCTTTCCTCTGCCTCGTTCTTTCTTTCCTCTGCCTCGTTCTTTCTTTCTTTCCTCTGCCTCGTTCTTTTTTCCTCTGCTTCTTTTTCTTTCATCTGCCTCTTTTTTCTTTCTTTCTCCTGTGCCTCTTTTTTCTTTCTCTCTTTCGTGCCTTTTTTTTTTTTCTGTGCCTCACTTTTTATTTAATCTGTCTCTAGCGTCGCCCACACCTTATCTGGTGGCGTCTGCGCGTCACCGTAAGACGCTCACCTTCTGCACTGCTAGCGGGGGTATGTGAGCCAACAATGTCAGCTTTGCGAGCCGCCACTGCCGGCTTCACCAGCTACACAATGAGGAACGGGTACAGTAATGGAACCAGGGTTGGGGCTGGCTGCGTCCCTAGGCGTCAGTGTGCTCTAGGCGGTTGCCTAGCTTACCTAGTGAGAGCGCCGGCCCTGCTCTGATTGTAAAATAAGGCCTGAGTAGACTGTTCTTTTTTGATACTGGAAATAAATTTCAGGCACATTTTGAGACTTTTTGGTACCAAAATCCACCAGCCGTCGTTTATCGACACTGAAAGTTCATCATTTCATGTCACAGTCACTTGTTATTTGTTCGTCCTAGAAGATGTAAAGACTTTGATTTGGAAACTCACGATTATTTTTCTCAGACCTGTGCGAGAGACCCAGACCAGAAAGAGTTCGTGCTCGTACGATGCTTCCTGTAGCCCCTCTCAACAAGGCCGCCAATTCCCTCCTGAAGAAGGACGGAGCCAAACATCTGATGAAAGCTCCCTTGGTAAAATCTCTAATATCCTACTCATACCAAGACCACATCTCCATCAGTATGAAGCCAGCAGCTCTTTGGGTTACACTAGTACCAGAGGTAAGCGAACATGGTTAAACATGATTTCACTACCAGCAATATCACCTGTTAAAATAGATTTTAAAACATAAAGAGATCTCAGATTCCATATGAAGGATGAACCCTTCAAATACTTGCTCTTGTATCGTGCAGATTTTTTAGAGAGAATGGTTGAGTCCCAGCAAAGAGACTCCAGTGCCCCAGGTAGATTCCATGTTGGCAGTGCAGAGTCAATGTTACACATCCGTCCGGGTGGATACCACCCTCAAAGAGCCCTCATCAATCCCTTTGCACCTTCACGAATGCCAATGAAGCTTACATCAAACAGGAGGAGATGGATGCATACGTTTCCTGTGGGTAGGTTCATGTATTTTATGACTCCCTCACCTTTCTTTGTCTATCTATTGACACACTCACATAATTTTGTTTGTTACTAAACTTCTACAGGTCCCTCTGGTGAAGCCATACAGATACACCACCAGACACGCCAAAACATGGCTGAGCTCCAGGGGAGTGTGCTCCAAGAGAACTCTCATTCTTCAGCAGAGCTTTTAGAGCTGGCTTATAGTGAAGCCACAGGGAGGTGAGTGACCTGGGTAAATGAACGAGACTCTGCTATCTGTAGACATAAAGGATACATTATGTGTATGTATATACAATCCTATTTTTATTTTATACACTTCAAGAAGTATATACGTGTAGATGATGGCAATGCAACAGTGACATTGGAAAAATGGCTGCAGAACACTAGTATAGATTTTCCTGCAAAAAAAACAGAAGCGGGCCATTTACTAAAAAGGAGCTAAACTGCTTGTTCTATTCATTATTAAAGGGATACACTGTTTTTTACAGTTGTAAGCTAAATATGATTATCTCCTTGTTTGTAGAAAATAAGTAAATGGTTTCAATCACTAAAATGCTACTTTTTCCAGACTGGATTGATTTAAAACTTGCATTAAAACCACTAAAATGTTTGTTTGAAACACAACATATTCTGCATTGTCATCCAAAGAATCTCTATTCCTTGGATTCTCTATAGTACTCCAATCTCATTCAAACTCCCCTCGTACGTTACCATTATAACCTGCCTTGACATTGCCACGTCCCACTACAACAACGCGCTCTCCCTTGCTCTGGACTCTCCTGCTCCTTCAGAACTATGCAAAATCCCCCGTCGTCAGTTTCAGCCCCTGGTACACTAAACAGACGCGCTACTTGCAGAGATGCTGCTGAGCGTGCCTGGAAGAAATCTCACACTGAAGCTGACTTTATCAACTATAAATTCATTCTCCACTCATATACAGGTGCCCTTCACCTCGACCAAGCAAACATACTTCTCTGTTCTATCCTCTCTTTTCTTCCATGTATAAATGACTGTTCTCAACCTGTAACACTCTCCTCTACCCACCTGCGCCACCTCCACCATCCGACCTCAACACTCAAGATCTCGCCAACTACTTCATAAAGAAAACTCTTACAATTCACAACAGCATCCCAGCACAAGCTTATAATACTGCTTTTTCTCCCCCAGTCAACCCCACCTCGACTCTCCGCTTCTTCACCCCAGTCACAGAGGACAAAGTTCACTCTTTACTTCCTCAGTACCTGCCCACTGGAACCTATCCCTTCACACCTGCTATCAACTCTATCCTCATCTCTCACTCTTGCTCTTACATCTTCAATTTATCCCTCTCTTTTGTTTACCCATTCTCAAGAAACCCTCCCTTGACCCTAATTCTCCTGCAAACTACCACCTGGTATCATTACTTCCCCTAGCATCAAAACTACTAGAAAGACTAATCTATGACTGCTTAACCCTCTTTCTGTCCACCAACTCCATCCCTTGCAATCCGGCTTTTGCTCTTAACACTCAGCGTAAACTGCTCTCACCAAGGTTACCAACGACCCCTTCTCTGCTAAATGCAATGACCACTACTCCATACTTATCCTTCTTGACCTTTCATCTGCTTTTGATACAGTTGACCATCCCCTACTCCTACAGACCCTCTTCTCTCTTGGTCTCTGGGATACCACCCTCTCTTGGCTAAAAACTTTCCTCTCCAATAGATCCTTTTCTGTATCCCTTGTTGGCAATTCCTCCTCTTCAATGCATTGGTCAATCGGCGTTCCTCAGGCTCTGTCCTAGGTCCTCTTCTCTTCTCCATCTATACTACACACTGGGTAAGCTCATCACCAACTATGGCTTCAAGTATCACCTATAAGCTGATGACACTCAGATTTACCTCTCCACTCCCGATCTCTCTCCCTCTGTTCTCTCAGGTCAGTGACTGTCTGGGATCTCTGCCTGGATGGCCTCTCACTACCTGAAGATCAAGATGTCAAAGACCGAGCTCCTTCTAATTCCCCCCTCTAACTCTTCTCCGATTTTTGACTGTTCTACAACTTTTGACAGTATCACTATCCTTTGTTCAGCCCAAGTCCGCCGCTGCCTCAGAGTGACTTTTGACTCCAGCCCTCACATCCAATCGCTCTCCTCATCTTCCCGAAATCACCTCTACAATATCACCAAAATTCATCCATTTCTGACTGCTGACATCACCAATTTATCCACTCCCTTATAATCTCCTACCGCAACAACCTTCTGACTGGCCTTACTAACTCCCCCACACCCTTCCTGCAGTCCATCCTAAACACATCAGCCCGGCTTATCCATCTCACCCGCCACTCTGTCTCTGCTGCTCCTCTCTGTGAATCCCTGCACTGGCTCCCCATCCACAGCAGAATCAAATTCAAACTACTCACCCTGACCTACAAAAGACTCACTAACGCCGCTCCTCACTACCTGTCCTCCCTAATCACCACATACACCCCAGCCCGTCCCCTACGATCCAAAAATGACCTGCGCCTGGCATCCTCCATCATTACCTCTTCACATGCCAGATTGCAGGACTTCTCTCGTGCGGCGCCGACCCTATGGAATGCGCTTCCTCGAAATACCAGACTGTCCCCAAATCTGGCTTCTTTTAAACACTCCCTTCTATTTAGGGAAGCCTACTACCTAATCCCGGAACAAAACATTTGACCGACACAATAACTGTCCTCCTCTCTCTCTGAATAAACATCTAATCCGTGGAGTCTTCCCTTCTTGTTCTTCACCCATCTAAATTGTAAATCCACCCAGGAATAGGGCCCTCCACCCCTCCTGTATCTGGTGGTGTATGTAGAAATGTCTTGTCTTTACACAAGTATCTTTGTTCAACGCTGCAGAATATGTTGGCACATAGTAGTAGTAGGAAGTGAAAGAACGCAATGAGTGAGCACACTTTTATGGACTGTCTATAGTAAGAATGAGGTTTCTGTACATTCAGCTTGTTTATGTAGTATTTTTATAAGTACATGTATTTCCGGCAGACATGGCCCTCGTACACCTGGAGACAGTGGCTCTTCTGGTAGCACAGACGAATTTTCTGTCAGCACATCAGCCAACAATCAGAGAGGACAAGGTCCAGGTGATTGTATGGGCAGAAAGCACAAAACAAAAACATGAACATCAGAGACTAATATGTTGGGATAGTACTGACTTTTTTTTTTCTCTTAATTTTAATATTTTGTTTCATTACAGCATCTCCACAAGACAGCAAAGGGGCATCTAATGACTACATGACTTGCTGTCCAGAACCTAGTGAGTGGGGGGTGTTAGACTCATTGCAGAGATTTACAAAGATTGTGCATGAGCTCAAGCAAACATTAGGCCTAAAATTGTGTCTATTTATAGAACAAATGGATTTTAGACACTCTCTCTTTTGAGCTGTGCTTGTGATTGAATTCTGGATAGCTACAAGAATATAAGCAATTGCATTGCTCCAGCATTAAGTGAGCATATCCGACCTCACTCTTGGGTACTATCCCCTATATCCCTAAAACTATATCGTATGACTTGTCGCGCAGCATACCAATGTAGTACACAGGAGCCGGTCTGAGTTTGAAATCCCCACAAACATTGGGCCCTATTCCCTGGTGTATGCTAACATGGGGATACTAACATGGAAAATCTGCGCCTGTAGGTTTCCCTGTTGCATCCCCATTTTACTGCGATATTCCGGGGCAGGCGTGGTCTCAGCACCTCACTCCATATGGCTCCATGAAGGTTTGCATATCCAAGCCACGAGCCCTGCTTTTGCGAGATCTGCAGTGCCGCAAAGTGATCATGGAGGGAGACTGGGAACTATTTGTTCCCAGTCTCACCCTGCTCCTGGCGACAAAAAGCGACTGATAGTGCCACCGTTCTTGCCGCATGATGAGAGGTGAGTATCGGATTTATTGGGGGGGGGGGTTAGGGGTGCTAAATAATTTTGCAACTCCGGATCATTTATTTGCCAGCCTTTATTTGTAGCTAAAATTTTGTCTTGCGTGTCCCTGCGGTAATTAGTGTTAGCACTTTGTAATACAGTATTTATCGAAGCGCTAATTAATTGATTGCGCTCCCCATGTTCAGTATAGGATGTGCAAAGTACAGTAAGCTCACAGAATCACCAATGCGCTAAGTGATTTCATACGGGTTTAGTGTCAGGAAGGTAATTTGGGGACATGCGTTAAAGTCACTTATCCTGGCACTTACAAAGCCGAACGCTGGCATTCACCACGGAATAGTGCCGAGTGTGTGCATGTGGTTTTAAGTTCATTTTAATAATGTTTGTTTATCCAGTGTTACAGTATTGGAAACATTGCATTAACAATATTAGATTTCTTATCATAGCATTGGCATGCTTGCCTTAAAACTTCCCTTGGTTTTCTTACCCTTTTTTCCTATGCACCTTCTTACTGTTTATTTTTTACTAATCTCCTTTTCTCTTAAGTCCATCCTCCTCACACCCACAATGTTTTTGATGAATGACATACTAAGCATTTGATGTGATGATAGCATGTGTGGTTTTTTTTAATTTATAATGTTGATCGCAACCTATGTAATTCTCACTGCATGATGGGTCACAGTGATTCTTAAGCATGGCAATTAACCAGCTCTCTCTTTCTCTCCTTCTCTCCTTTTTTCCTTTTTCATCACAATATATTTTACCATTTCATATTTCATCTACTTTCATACACCCAATAACCTATTTTGAATCCTTTATCTGTTAAACTTCATGTCCTACATATCCTTTGCCATCTTTGTCTTGGCATTCCATGTCCTTTCTGACTCATTTTCTTCTGTCATTTGCCTCTACTAAATATCATGATGGAACGATCCCAACTTTATTATGTTCCCCTTTTTTTTTTTTTTTTTCAAATCTTAAATCGTCTGGGCGCTATCTACCTACCCCTTCCTATGTTGTATTTTCAACCCACATGCACCCCACACATTTCTTTCATTATTTCTTCCACTTCTTGCTCATTGTCATCTCTTTTCACATCTTTTGCCCATCACATACACCACTCGCTTTTCTCTCTATTGTGGACCTGTTCACGTGCAACCTCCAATCCCCATACTCCGCGTGGCCTCTGGGCAGGTTTGATGCTGTCTGCTCCTCCTGTAGTGCCCGGCTTCTGCTGTACAGTTGGGGTGGACTGGAAGTCCCTCACCACCCCTGCCTGCCTACCACTCACAACAGACTACTTTCCGGATAAGCAGAGCCTGCAGAATGATTACACTGAGGGCTGCTATGACCTCCTACCAGAGGCAGATTTGGACAGGTACGAGAGTAGTCACATGGAGGATGCCAGCGGCCTTTTAAGAGATGTCTGAATATGACCTTTTTCTGACTAGGCGAGATGAGGAAGGAGCACCCCATCCAATGACAGCCCAGCAGGTTTTTGAAGAGTTTATTTGCCAACGTCTAATGCAGGGTTATCAAATCATCGTTCAGCCAAAACACTCCAAGACCAGCTCCACTTCCCAACCTCCTTTAAGCAGCAGCCCGCTGTACAGGCGAGGTATTATGTATGTTCCCACTCATAATGGTTTGTGTGTAGGTGGCTTCGTATGTATTAATCATAGTACTGTTACGTTACAGGCCTGGTGTCACGGAACCGACGTGAAGAGGAAAACCAGTACTGGCTAAGCATTGGCCGCACTTTCCACAAAGTGACATGCAAAGACAAGATCATTACTGTCACTAGATACCTCCCAAAGTAAGGAAGCAAGAAAATGACATGTCAAACATACATTTTAGGAGTGTCATGTGAAGTTTTTATGGACTGTGGTTTATGAATGGTGGAACATAACATAGTCCGCAATGTCTGTAAGTGCACGGTTTAATGAGTGATAGTCATGATGGACTTTTATGATGTCAAATAACCAAGTTTATGCTGAGCTATTATACCCTAATTGCACTTACCTGGAGCCAGTTCGCTTGATTATTAAAGGACTAGTCTGTGACCTGCACCGAAGTTAGTCTAGAAACTTTCCTTTCTAAGATCAGGCTCCAGAAGCATGTGCAACTCGTCTGTGGCAGCTGAGTTGTTACCTTGCCGTCAACCGTTTGTTGAAAAGACTACTTATGGAGTGCTACATAGATCATTGCCCTCCTTCATATGAACTACAAGTTGGCTTCCTCGGGTTCGATTGCATATGTAGCTTTTTCTGAGGCGCTACTAGTTGTCTTCCTTCAAAGAATGACTAAAAAAATTTGACTATCACAAAAAAGAAAAATGTCTCTTACAATTAGAGTAAACCAACTAAATGTTGCTTTCAGGTATATGGGTGACCAAACGTCAGAACTCACGTAGAGCCAGTACAAGGCTACTGGCACTCATTTGGATGTGGACCCAAATGAGTGTGCTTTTTTTTGTTGTACTGTGCCATTGTAAGAAAACGTGGATGCCATAATACGTTTTCTTTCTTCTCTTTCAAGGTACCCATATGAGTCTGCCCAAATAAGTTACACATACAACTTATGTCCGTCACACTCTGCCTGTGACTTTGTATCCAGCTGGGTGGAATTTTCTCATGAAAGACTGGAGGATTACAAATGGAACTACTTAGATCAATATATTTGTTCTGCTGGCTCTGAGGATTTCAGGTAAAGGCATATGTAGTAGTGCAGACTGTGTTGAAGCTTTTATAATGCTTTTCATTAATTTTATCTTTCTTAGAAAACAGACTCATTCCTTTGATATAGTTAACTAGTGTATATATTTAAAACCACTGATATTACAGCCTGATAGAGTCTCTTAAGTTCTGGCGGACCCGCTTCCTTCTGCTGCCATCCTGTGTTGGGCCCACCAAGCGAATCACTGAGGGGGAGCAGAGATGTGACCTGTACGGAGACCGCCCAAGGTCTGAGCAAGAAGAAGGACAGCTTTTGGATGGCTTCCTTCGATTTGTGGAGGGATTAAACCGTATTCGCCGGCGTCATCGTTCTGACCGCTTGATCAGGGTAACAAAACTTCTATTGTTCTCATCACACCAGAAAGGAAAGTAATGCTTTTTTTTCATTAAACCGTTGTTGTCACTTCTTAGAAGGGAGCAGGTATGAAGGGATTGCAGCTCCCATCCCATCCCACGGAGTTGCCTGCACCCCCTATTGGAAAGAAAGGAACATCTGCACTTTCAGCTTTGCTGGAGATGGAGGCTAGTCAGAGGTAAGCACTTCTCTCCTTCATTTAGTTAGGTTTCCTTCTATAAAGGAAGTATAGGATGGAAATCCGGTGCTGGAGTCATCCAATAATTTATTTTCAGGAACCTGGGGGAACAGTCAACTCTTATTCATGGTAGCAAGGTGTCTTCTCAGGCAGCGGACTCTGTCACTCCGACCTATGTGGATAGCCCTCGTAAGGTAAGAAATCTTTGACGGACGGTTAGTATGAACACATGTTAAGTGAGGGACAAATTATAAAGACAAGCACCTTTCTTTTTCTCTCTGCGTGCTCCTTTCTGCCCTGTCGCTTCTCTCTCAGGATACTGTCTTCTTTATGGAATCTGTCCGCAGCCCTCGCACTGTGCCCTCCTTCAACCCACAGGTCAGTATCTGCTGAAGCAGTATCTGGTTTGGGAGAATCCTTATTTAAAAACGGGATAATGGGAAAGTTTGTGTATGTGTGTAGGTACTTGGAAAGCGCAAATTGTGAAGAAAGATAAATGTGTTCGAAAACTAAATTTTTAAACCTCAGCTTGCAAGTTAGTATAAAATTTGCTGCTCAAAATATTTTTGTCTCTGACTATTTAATACTTATTTATTTTACAGTTTTACAAGTCAGGGGGTAGTCACTAGATTGTATGACACATCTCCTAACCCAGTAACAGCTGATGCATGTATTTTTCTCATTTTTTTACCTTTTTTAACTAGTCTGTCTTTTTTCTTTATCTCATCTTTTTGTGTATTACCATTTTTTGCAACATATGCTTTTTGCCAGTCTTTCTGCTTTTTCCACCACTTTTATTCTCACTTGATAAATTTTATTTGTGTTTATCTGTTTCTCAGTATTTTACGTCATGGCTTCTTTCTTTTGCAGTCATCCTGCATCTATGTCCCACAAGTATAGTGTCAATCGCTTATGCCTTACTCCAGACAGTTCCACAAATAAGTGCTAAAATAAGGTTTTCTTTTTAATATATACCGCAGTGCATTTGATTTTTATTAGCTACTTATTTTTGGGTAGAGGGGTGGACTTATTTCTGTAGATTCCTGGAAATATCACTGTAATGTAGTAGATTTTTGCTCAGTTTTCTTGGATACATACCCCTATACGTAAAGCCTGCTGCGCATAGTATCAATAATTCATATACTGTAGCAGGGAAATTCAATAGAGATACACTTTAGCCAGAAAGCCAAAAATAACTTAAAGGGACACTCACACACAATGTTAACATTCAATCTTCTCTGAATGGTCACACTGCTGTGAGCTCCCTCTCCCCCTACTGATGGGTAGCTCAGAAGGCCAATTTAGCCACCTAAATGCAGGGACATGGTCCTGTCCAGACCCTTGGCTCAGTTTTCCTATGATTGGAGTACTGTGGATACCAGCCCCATCCAATGGTATCAAAGCCTTCCTGCACTGAAAGCCTCTGGATTGGCTGGAGCACCCAGCCACACTTAGGTCACAGGACTTGCTGAGCTCGAAGCATGTCACATCCTGCAGAGATCTGGGAGAACATTGCTCCATTTAGGTGCTTTTTTTTATAGGAAAAAAAATCAAGTGTTTAATTGGGAGGGGAGAGTGTGTGTGACAGCAGTCAGGAGGGGTTAATGTTTAACCGGTCTGTTTCCTAACCCTCCTGTTTTAACCCTTTATTATCCCTTTATAAACTGGTCATGGTGTGCTTTTTCTCCCCCCGAAGCCCTGCAAACGGAGACAGCCACCCAAAACAGAATATGTTATGCTGTATAGTCGCCGGGCTTCAACTTGTGCAGAGTTGACCATCCAATGGCTCTCAAACTGGCACTCCCCTTACAAACAACTGTTTTTAAGCCTAAATTGTTCAAGTTATTATGGAAGTATTTGGATGAATTCTATGTGATAAATTATTTAATGCCACATACAGCTTTATATATTTTTTATGTGCAGTTTGTTAGCATTGTGATACAGCAACCACTAGGGTATAAACAGCCGTAGACTCGATGTTGTGCAAATGAGAGGTCTTTTTATTCCTTCAAGACCAAAAGCCACACTTGGCTTTGAATCACTATTGCAGGTGATTAAACAAAAACAACAATATAAATCCTAGCTCAATTAGAGCACTTACTAAACATCCAGTGATCCTGACTATTCAAGTAACATACTCTAATAAACAGAAGAAAATCACAGCATTTCCTAGAAGTGTTACTGCTCCTTGTCCTGCTCTCAGCAGTCTGATCAAACACTTCTGTCCAGGAGTCAGCAGCCTGAAAACTTACCTGTTGCTTAATTAAGTAATTTGAAACAAATGTGTGAGAGGATAGAGGCCATGCAGGATTCTGGGTCCTAAATACCTTCCCTTGATTACTCTCCCAGACATTCTGTTACCCAACCCAAGCACTCTGTCACAGCAAGTAGAAGGGATATGAGTCTCTGAGAACATCGGTCTGGCAGCCAATTTTGTAATCTTAGAAGAAACTGGGAACCTGTGTGTATATATGCATATAGTACAATAAAACCGAGTATTGCGGGTGCATTGAAACCTTTTTATTGGTCTAGCAAATAAAATGTAAGACACGTTTTTCAATAGCTTAAAGTCAGAAGCAATACTGAAGAGATCTCTTGAAACTTTGTTATACCTTTTTTATTGGACGAGTAAAAACTATAATTTCAACCTAAAATACTCTGATTATTTCATCATCTGAACCTCTAGAATAACACAGCTTTATATATATATTTGTTTTTTTATTTCTCTACCACCCATTACCCATTGCTTTACATTATAATGGCCTTTGTTCACTTACTAACTGCACATGGTCCAGTACAATTGTGTTTTATTGCATTCATTCAGATTATCTGCCTTTCTCTCTCTTCTAAACTTAGATATGGATTTCAATAACCACTCTACAATATCTTATGATTCCGCAAAGACTACATTTAACACTTATGACATCAAAAAAATATGAGCTATAAAAGCAGAAGTGCCTTTTGCTTAGCTTGGCCTAGCAACAGATGTAATGCATCCAAACCTAGTTTAATAACAATGTTACTAAATCTCAATGTTTTTCATGCAAGAGGGGTGTTTTTTTTATTTATAATAATCCTTGTTCAAGTGGAGTTTATTTTATAGGGAGCATACAAATCCTATGTATTTTATACATAGATATATACTATATAAGCATTTGGGTCAATTATGCTGTACTTATCATATGATTCTGTTATTTTGCCCCAAATAATATCCATTCTGTAATATCACTTTGCTATAGATTTCTATTGACCAGGGAGTTTCACCTTTCGCTGATGGAAACAATATTTTGCAAAACAATGGCCTATGCGAAAGACCACAAACTCAGACCGTGAACACTGGAGAGCAGGCCTGTCAGCTAGCTGAGCCCAGGTATTGCTACAAAAGGTAACACATGTGTTCTGTAATTAGGCTGGTCAAATAATAACATTTATTATATTTAATTCTTCCTTCCCCCTTAGCACGCAACAAGTTTCTGGGGGACCAAGCACTTTGACCTCCAATGCCAGCCCAAGTGAAATTCTGGAAGCCATGAAGCACCCAATGTATGTAGTACATTGTATGAAAGCAGAACGTTTTGGAGAATAATCTCTAATATGCTGCTAGGAGTAGAGTGGCTATTATGAATAATTCATTTATTCTCTCTCCATTGGTGTTAATTTCTGAAATCGTGAAGGAAAGTTAGAATTTTAATAAAGGCTCTGGGGTAAATATTTGCATTTCTCTCTTACATTACTCCTCATAACAGGAAAAAAAAAAGTATAACAGAAAAAAAAGAACGCAAACCCCTTTCATAATGGTTTGCCAATTCTGTCTTTATCCTTTCTCCGATATAAAGTTATTCTCTATAATCTTTTCCTCTTTCTTGACCTACACATGGATTCCCTACACCAGTTCACTGTCTTTGAGATCCTACAATCAGAAACCACAGGGGGATCCAGCCCAAAAGGGGGTCAGAAGTGAAGATCCCTGTGTTTGTAAGTGCAACAACGTTCGCAGGAGCATGGAGAACACTGGAAACTCAGCGGTGTCCCTGCCTCCAATCCTGCAGAAGCACCTCTGTCACCAGAGATTCCTGATGCCTACTGAAGAAAGGCAGGATTTGTGCACTTAGACGGGAGGCAAACCGGTTCATCTGAAAAAGACCACGCAGGGAAGCAAGCTTAGTGAAAAGAGGAATGCAGGTGCAAATTCCAGGCATTTCCTACATGTCTGAAATTTTAAACTGCCATGGAATTGGACAGTCCCAGGATGAACTTGACTAGAACCAGACAACCTCTCCAGAAGCAAAACTCCCAAATCCTTGTTGCTAACACTGTCGTGGATTTGAACCAGGGACCCTCCAGACTATAGCTGTAAAGTGTTCCTTCTGTAAAAGAACTCCACAGTTTGACATTCCTTGTGTGAAATGCGAAGAAACCTGCCATAAGCTACAAGCCTTTGAAGTGAGTTGTGGAATCTGAAGACCAACAATCTCCGGTTTCCACTTGGCCACAGCAAGCCTCCATCCCATGTGACTGGTGATGGACTCCGTAACCTGCTCTGGAGGTTGCGATATAATGTCTTTCCAGTTTGAAGCTGTCTAGCCATCAGTGTAGGTCGGTACAAACTTATTTTGTTAACAAGATCAAATCCAAATAGAGTCCCCTGGTGTAGAGAATGGACCTTCAAGAGTTGGAGGGCACGATCGTGAAGAGTCTTTGGGAACTGCCAGACATGCAGCCACCAGAAGGCAAATGACCCAAGCAAGGGTATGGACCAAGAAAACCACCTTCTGCAGAAGAGCTTTGATCTCTTTCACAAAAACTTTGGACTGAGGAAGTGCCAACAATATATGTACCCGAGTTCAGCAGGAAACCTAGAAGCTCCAGTTGAAACTTCAGTGTTCACCAGAAACACCAAGATCTGCTGCAGGCATGCTGCCCACTCCAGATTTTGATGAAGAAGAGACCTGGAATGAGATTTCATTAGGATACCGTCCAAATAAATGAGAGACAAATCCCTCTGGAGTATAGATCAGACACCTTCAGCTTGAGATGCTTGGTGAAGCACCAAGGAGTGGAGGACTGGCTCGGTATGAAACAAACTTGACATGGTGGAGCCTCTAAAGGAGCAGGATAGCGAGGCCCTGGAACAGCCATTAGAATGACCCCTGACTCTAGCAGCCCTCCCAAAACCTCTTGAGGAAAAATATTTTTTTGTGGAAGAGGAGTCGTTTACTAGGATGGTAAATGTGTGCAATAACACCCCCATACCTCAGATGTAGCAAGATTAGCAAAGTCACCTGCATCAAGAATTTGTCTTCGGTAGCATGAAGCACCAGGACCTTATCACCTGTAGTCTCTTCAAGATCGAAGTTTTTCTGAATCTGTGTCATTATTGCCAGGAATGGGGTGTAAGGCAGAAAATTTGTGCCTATTCGTAAAACCTGCCATAGGTGCCCAGTAGGATAGGGCTTTTGCAAGACAGGGTCTTGCCATCATTACTGGGCTTGATGCGTGCTTGTCAGCCCCTTGAGATAAAATCCTTCTTACCCACAACTATTAGCGGGGCAAGAGGGCATGGTATGGGCATAAAGAGGACCACAATCAGAGGAATGGGGTGTACCCATAGGAGCAGTGTGTGGGCCACAGCTATGCCCTCATTGAATGCTGCCATACAACGAAGTAAAGGCAGCCTGTACCGCTGAAAATATAGACGGCTACAAGGACAGTTCAACCGCAGCTGCTCTGTTGTCTGACCTGCAGACAGAGCATGGGCTATAGGGGAGAAGCCCAGCACGAGTTAAAGGGAGCTGACTTCCAAATCTGAATCTCATAAAAAGGATGGACTCCTGTGGGAAATCTTTAAGACCTCAAGAACTGAGCACACCATTAGGCTCCTCGCAACTCAACACACAGTGCTGTGGCATCCGTGCTACATCTCACAAATGTAAAAAACTCATGAGCCGGATGGTGCTCAAACCAGGTTACGATACACCAGATTCAAAAGTACAGCACTGAAACAAAAGAGGGGAAAAGAAAAGCATCACAACTCCCCCAGTTATAGCCAGGACGGTCTAGCCTGACAAGCAACAACTCAAAGTAGGTTAACCTGTAACTAAAATGCACAAGCTAAAATAATTCATTTTAATCGTAACGAGAAACCGGCAAGAAGGAGATGATAGGAAGCCGTTATATTGAAGAAAGCTAAAAACAGGATTTGTGGACTAATATGCAAGAGTTTTCCCTTTTCATGCTGCTATAAGTAAAGTAAGAGAGGAACGCAAACAGGAGCCTTCAAGTTTTTATTACAATTAAACACAGTGCCACTTCCCTTCCTCTACGGACCATTTTGGAGAGTAGAATAAAAACGTAATACATGAATAATGGGGTTTATGGAAAAAATAATAAAAAAAGTATAACAACCGTATGAAGCTGCTTTGTATGGGAAGGTTGGGAATTTGCTTTTTAGATCATCTGAAGCGACGTAATTTGCTTATGAATGGTAATGACTGCACAATGTGACATTATTGTGCGTAGTAGATTGCTGCAGAGCAAACATACTGATGATGGAAGATTAATGTTTTGTTGTCTGTATTCAGCACTGGCATTCCACTGCTCTCAGAGCAGAAGGGGCTTCCACCCTCCTGCTTTATCAGTGCTGAGGTGGTACATTGGCTGATGAACAGTATTCCTTGGGTGCAGACACAAATGATGGCTATGGACATAATGCAGGTAAGAGGTTCATCAGAAAGTCATCCCTGAATATTCTGTCTAAGACTTATCTGACCGTTTCAAAACTGAACCTTCTGTGTCGTGCAGAAATTGCTGGATGACCAGTACATCACGCATGCTTCTGGAGACACTATTAGGACGTTCATCTATGGCTTTTATTTATATAGGATCCCACCTGAACGGGACCCTGAACGGGGTGAGTGTAAGGTGTTTGTAATGAAAAAATGCCATATTAAGTCATTACTTGTAATAAAGTGTTGTCCTCCTCAGTATGTCAGTGTGTGTGTTTTGTTTTTCACTTTTGTCTTTGTTTTGTATAAGCAGCAGCAGGTCTGGCACAACCGAGCCCTTGGCACTCCTTTGCCATGGAGGATTTTGCAGCGTTCCAGAGGAAGTGGTTTGAAGTGGCACTAGTGGAGGAAGAGCTCCTTCATTCCGAGATCCCACCATTCCTACTTCCTTGGCTGCCCAGTCGCCCGGCCTCTTATGCAAGTAGGCACAGCTCCTTTAGCCGCAGCTTCGGAGGAAGGAGCCAGGCCGCTGCTCTGCTAGGTAGCTCCCTGCCAGAGAGCAGGAGAGCTGATGGAGAGCCCTCTCCAAGAGAATGATCTCCCGTGGACCAACCATTGCCTTCATACCATGTGGCAGAGCCTTTATTTTCACAATGTTTCTACGACCAAAGAAAACAAAGGCACAGTACGCTTAGTAGGCTTAGTACGTGAATGTGCGCATTATGTTAAAGGGGCCCACTTTTGTATAAAAAATATAGATATATTTTTCTTTTTACCAAATTGACCAGACTTGAAATCTGTAATGTAGTATTTGCCATACAGTATTCTTCTGACCGATAATGTAAAGAAGCTGGAAATGGTCAAATCAGCTTTGCAGGCTGTGTGTATCACTGCTGAACATAGTTTTCCAGTTTAACAGTCTTTGAAAACTGCTACTTTTTTGTTATCCCTCTGTAATTGATGCCTTGATCACATCAAGGTGATTATGTACTTGCCACCTTTTTCTAACCTTCCATTCGCCTGACAGACTAAGATCTGTGACATCATTGCGTCCATGTGACCTCATTAGCTCCTCTCTTGGCTTTGTCTCGCTGCAAGACATCTCCAACAGCTCTTCTCCTGCTGGATAAATATTATTTGCATGCAAACCTCTCACCCCGAGCCTGGAACATGCTCTGTTATCTCTTCATTCCATGACCCTCCTTCCTGAATTGTGTGGATCCTTTTTTTGATTTGCATGGGGTATTTGGTGTTTTCATTACACATTCATTCCATTCCATGCCAACTTACATACAGCATTTTTGGTCTCTCCTCTTGTAACGATTTCTTATCGTAAAATCCATCCTCCTACTCGGTTTTCCTTTTATTTCTGCATGCGTGCCATAAATAGTTTAGAATGATTACCTGCACTATGTTGAAAACTCTAGAGCAGGGATCTCAAACTCTGGCCGCACCGATATTTCTGAACTACACCTCCCATGATTCTCTGGCCATTTATTGCATTCAAAAATTCCGGGAATTGTAGGCAGTACACATCTGTGTCGTCAGAGTTTGAGGTTCCTGCTCTCTAGAGGAATTTCCTTATGGTTGCTACTGACTGGGAGCTCCGGTGACCCACGATAATAATTTTCTCCTGTGTTCCTGTTCCTCCATCGTTTGTCTGTACCAATGGTAGCTGCCACGGTCCCAGAACAAAGGACCGTCACCTTAGATGTGGACTTCAATAACCGTACAGACCGTCTGGAGTGGTGCAGCTGCTACTACCATGGCAATTTCTCCCTGAACGCGGCCTTCGAGGTTAAGCTGCACTGGATGGCAGCTACAGCTGCTGTATTATTTGAAATGGTGGGTTACGTCTTGTAATAATTTATCCCCTTTTACGCCACTTTCTGAGACTTTCTTTATTGTCATAGATGGTCAACCTGTCTTTTTTTTCTTTTCTCTCTTTTTTTCTCATCCAGGTTCAGGGTTGGCACAGAAAGGCTACCTCTTGTGGTTTTCTGCTTGTACCGGTGTTGGAGGGACCCTTCGCTCTGCCTAGCTACCTGTATGGAGACCCTCTACGTGCACAACTCTTCATTCCCCTCAACATCAGCTGTTTGATCAAGCCTGATAGTGACCATCTTTTTGAAGGTATGGCCATGCCTTCCCATTTGCTATAGGCGGCTAGGTGTAAACTACTCCATACAAACTCTAGGATGGATCTAAGAAGACTGCTCTCTTTCTAAATACAGAAACCCCTTTGTGATTTCATTTAACATCTCATTTCAGGTTTTGAACCAGAGACTTACTGGGAACGAATGCATCTGTTGCAAGAAGTGATTGCTTTCCGGTAATAATTTGCACCCCTAGGGTTTGGTTCTTCTCCTGCCCTGTAATATTTTATTTATTAATTTATAATATGCATGATCACATAGTTTTTTTTCTCCCATCATTAGGTTTGGCTTCATTCAGGATAAATATTCAGCTTCTGCATTCAACTTTCCATCAGAGAATAAACCACAGTATATCCACGTAACAGGTGAAAAAAATAGATTAGCATTTTCTGTCTATTTGATTCTTTTCTTCCTTGCGTCTTGCTATTTGCGAGTGGAATTCCTCCTCCTGCAGAAGTGTCTTTCCTTACCGATTGCTGTTATAACAGTTGCTGAATAGAAGAAAGCCTGACTGTCACTTTGAAGTGCAGCCACCCAGACCGTTGTTTTAGAGCAGAGACGTAGGAATTTTTGAATCGCTGCATTGGTCCTGCATGATGATTTTACTACAGCTTAAGCTGCACTTATCTAACATAAGGAGAGGCTGCAATTCCCACTAGATGCCAGGGATCAAGATTCTGCTGGGTAAGAAAGCAGTTGATGGCCCCATTAAATATATAAAAAGGGTAAAATAGTGGGTTAGTGTAACAAACACAAATTAGAAGAAAGGAGGGATGGCAGTGACATGAAAACAGGCTGTTAGGTTGTCAAATCAACCATGGGGGGGGGGGATAATTACTAATCGCCTGTGTAAAAAAAAACAAAAAACAATATAGAGCCATATTACAATCCTAACACTAACGTTAGTGCTCACCTGTGTGAGCGTTAACGTTAGCTCTAGTGGCCCTAGCGCAGGCGCATCATATTACAATACAAACGCTTACGGGTTTAAAAAAAACTTTAGTGATTCGGATCTTGCACTTTTCAGCACCAGCTTACTGTACTTTGCGCTCCCTGTGCTTAACATGGGGAGCGCAAAGTGTTAATTAGCGTGAGGATTACAAAGTCCTAATGCTAGTTACGTCCCGCTGCGGTTAACTCTAAAGTTACACACAGCTAGGACCTGGTGCTGATTCCATTTCTGTTGAATCGGTTATCATCAACTAAAAATCCCTTTAAAAAAATCACATACTCACCTTCCATCCCACATCGTGAATGGTGGCTCCATCCGCCTCTTCTTGCCGCCAGGAGCAGAGAGAGACTGGGGGAAAAAAGTCCCTCAGTCTCCCTCTGTAGATCACTACGCCGACCTGCCAGATCTCGCGAGGCAAGATCCTGCAGGTCATGTGACCAACAGCGTCCGCCTCAATGGAGTCCTATGGACTCCATGGAGAGGATACTCGTGGCGGCACTTAGTGCTGCTGCGAGCATCCTGAGGCTTAGCCCCGCATTACGGGACAGGCTGCTGGTTTAGCGCCTGCACTGTAATATCACGCTAAAACGGCGATGCTAAGGTGAAACCTGCAGGCGCGGGTTTTTCTCCTTAGCGCCGCTGTTTTAGCGTGATGTTTTTAATATGGCCCATAATATTTAACATCACTGCCTTTTGCACCAACAACAAAATTTGAGCTTCCCTCTCAGGATTGCCAAACAGTGGCAGGAGAAAATCCATTGGCGAATTTTCTCACGACACTGTACAGGGATTCCAAAAGGAAAATTCAAAGTTTATGGTCAGTGCAAAAATCGGTAAACTGCAGTGATTAGAGAATAACCCTGTATGTTTTACTGTACACTTCTTTATGATGAGGGAGCTGCATTAAGTGTGGTGTGATGCCCAACAATCATGAAGTGGTATTTGGCCGGGGAAACATGTTGGATAGGAGTCTATCTCTGATCTTCTACTCTAAATTGCTTTTGTAATGTTCCCAATCTCCAGGCACCGTCTTTTTACAACTTCCTTACTCCAAACGGAAATATACCGCAGGACAGCAGAGGCGGAGGAGAAACTCCACCAGCTCGTCAACTCAGAGCTTGTTTGGAGACGACCGCATTGGTTATAATTGGGCCTACAATACTATGCTGACCAAGACGTGGCGCTCCAGCAGCACTGGTGATGAACGGTTTGCTGACCGTCTTCTCAAGGACTTTACTGAATTCTGTTCCAACCGTGATAACCGGCTGACTGCTTTCTGGGCCAGCTGTCTAGAGAAGATGAACATGAGTGAACCATAGGTAGGACAGTTACTGTTTCTTGGCCACCCAGTGTCTGTTTAGGCCACAGGTGTACACTCATGGACGATTTACAATTGTGCCTTTTCTGTGGACGTTTGCTGCTATCCCTCACTTTACGTGGATCACTGAAGACTGACAGTTTTCTTCACCATGGAAGTGATCAATTTGCACTGACTAAAAAGGCATCTGGGACTGATCTCTTAGACCCTCCTTAGTTGGAGACTACAAAGTCTACAAACTACTGGAAAGCAATAATAAGATATTAAAATTTATGAACAAACGCTGTCACTCTCATTGTGCCCTTGTTTGGCTGGTAAATTGAAAAAAAGACTGCCAGGTGACTGGAATTCCATCCCTTGGGTCAGGGATGCTCTACGTTGGCCCTCGAGATCTTTTGGAACTACATTTATTATTATTATTCTGTATTTATAAAGCGCCGGCATATTCCGCAGCACTGTACAATGGGGGAGTGCAGACATGAGACATACTAGAACACATAGGGAACAGATGGCCCTGCCCTTGGGATAATTGTCCTACTGATACAGCACTTTACACAAGTGCTCAGCTAGACATCCCATGAGCTTACAATCTAAAGGACAGGGGTGAGTGAAACAGAAGAGGAGCTGGGGAGTGTGGATCTGGTGGCTAGAGAGAGAATAGCAAGCTACAGGTTGATTAGAAAAAAGTGTCTGCAGGTGGAGGGGAATGAATAAGTTTGGGCCTAGGACTGGATGGGCAGGTGGCTCTGGAGAGGTGGTGCCTCTACATTTCCCACAAGGCTTTGCTTACTGAAGGGCTGAGTATTCCGGGAGATGTATTTCCATCTGGAGGACCTAAGTTGAACAAGGTCGTAAGGTTCGTATCACCTCATTTAAGGGATACTCTTCACAATCATTTTATTAATTTTAAATGGAACCGCTGAGATGAGCAGAAATGCTGTATGAATGTGACATTGTGAGTAGATACAGTTGTGTTCAAAATTATTCAACCCCCAATGAAATTGAGTGTTTTGGCCAGTTTGACATTGATTTTGATCATTCAGTCATCTTGCTTACAATTAAATCAAAGAGGCACGTGTAGGTCAGACAAATATAACATAACATTTATAATGAAATAACCACAAATGTCTTTTCTGTGCTCACATCATTATCAGTTTTATTCAACCCCCAAGTGACATTCAATCTTAGTACTTAGTACAACATCCTTTTACAGTTATAACAGCTTTTAAACGTGAAGCATAGCTTGACACAAGTGTCTTGCAGCGATCTACGGGTATCTTCGCCCATTCGTCATGGGCAAAAGCCTCCAGTTCAGTCACATTCTTAGGCTTGCGCACTGCAACTGCTTTCTTTAAGTCCTACCAGAGGTTCTCAATCGGATTTAAGTCAGATGACTGCGATGGCCACTCCAAAATGTTCTAGCCTTTAATCTGCAACCATGCTCTAGTGGACTTGGAGGTATGCTTGGGATCATTGTCCTGTTGAAAGGTCCAACGTCTCCCAAGCCTCAGGTTTGTGACGGACTGCATCACATTGTCATCCAATATCTCCTGGTACTGAAGAGAATTCATGGTACCTTGCACACGCTGAAACTTCCCTGTACCTGCAGAAGCATGATTGACCCCCCGCCATGCTTCACAGTAGGCAAGGTGTTCTTTTCTTCATAGGCCTTGTTCTTCCTCCTCCAAACATAGCGTTGATCCATGGGCCCAAACAGTTCTAATTTTGTTTCATCAGTCCACAGAACACTATCCCAAACGTTCTGTGGTTTGTACACATGACTTTTGGCATACTGCAGTCGACTCTTCTTATTCTTTGGAGACAGCAAGGGGGTGCGCCTGGGAGTTCTGGCATGGAGGCCTTCATTACGCAGTGTGCACCG
Source organism: Leptobrachium leishanense (assembly GCA_009667805.1). Lineage (NCBI taxonomy): Eukaryota > Metazoa > Chordata > Amphibia > Anura > Megophryidae > Leptobrachium > Leptobrachium leishanense. The sequence goes on along the minus strand of CM019063.1, from coordinate 169,930,908 downwards.
TATTGTCTGAGCTGAAACTTCAGTACCCACATCTGACAAATCTTTTCTCAGTTCCTCAGCAGTCGCACGGGGACTTTTCTCCACTCTACGCTTCAGGTAGCGCACAGCACTCGAAGTCAGCATCTTCTTTCTGCCACAACCAGGTAGCGTTTCAACAGTGCCCTTTGACTTGAATTTGCGAATGATGCTTCCTATGGTCTCTCTTGGTATGTTTAACATCTTTGCAATCTTCTTCTAGCCATTGCCCTTCCTGTGAAGAGTAATCACCTCTTCTCTTGTCTTCCTGGACCATTCTCTTGACTTCACCATATTTGTAACCACACCAGTAAATGTCTAGAAGGAGCTGAGTATCACAGTCATTTTAAAGCTGCCTAATTGGTGCTTATTATGCTTTATTGCTGCTCCGTGACATCCACAGGTGTTTTCAATACCTGATTGAAAACACTTGAATGAACCTCTGTTCTTCAGAGTGGTAGTCTTTAAGGGGTTCAATAATTGTGTCAATGAAGAATTCACAAAAGAAACATTTACTACTGTATTACAAAACCAATTGATGTCATTTTAGTTGCATATGGTTCTTTAAAAAGTCCTTGTAGGATTTCATTCTGAATACAATTACAAATGTACACTAAATTCCCTAAAACCCTTTACAGCATTGGGGGTTGAATAATTTTGAACACAACTGTATATGGATGGGTCTGTATATGGACATGTGATTGTGTATTGAGCATATATGGATGTATGACACATCGCACATTACGGTGCATTTTGTTTCTGTGGACCTCTGTGATACACTCATACACATCACACATACTGTGAGTTGTTGTGGAGTTCTGTGATATGCTCAGGACCTTATTTGATATTGACTGGACCCTGGGCAAACATTTTCTTTGGGGGCTCCCTCTGCAATTTTTTTTGCTTTTCAACCCAAAATCCCACAAAAAAAACACAAAAAGAAATTGTCTTTTAGATTTTACATGGTCATGTTTTCATCATTGGAAAGGCCAGACTCTGACCTGTTCACTGACACCTAATATAACTTTGTGGGATGTTCAGAATGGAGATACAGGTGTCCAAAGGAGACCCCTTCTTTCTCCTTGCAGCAGAGCTTGTGTTTTAGAGGAATGCATTGCATCATCACCTCCACATTTGCTCCCATCGTTGGAAATGAGAAAGTGAGTTAGTGTAGCCACAATGATTGCTTTAATTGTAAAAGCACATAATGCCACCGTCTTAAAACAGTGGGAAAAAGTAAATTTTGCATTAATTTGTTTTGTTCATTTTTCTATTTGTACACATTACATGGTACTATTTGGTATCGATGTAAAGGCCAGACTCTGACCTGTCCAAAGACACCTCACTTGACCTTGTGCAGTGCAAAGATTAGAGACAGAGTTCTGTGGTTTAGGTTTTTGATTGAAAAATGCATAATAACCACCAGTGGCGTAGCGTGGCGGGGGACCGCAGGGGCAGTCGCCCTGGGGGCAATTTTCTTAGGGGTGCAAAATTTCAAAAGAAACTTGAACCACTAATATTTTCCAGCAGGGATCAGCAAGGTGTCCGCTCACGGACACTGGTGTCCATCAGAGGCCCTTGCAGGGCAGCCGCCAGTTTTGCGGCACCGGCAATGACTTGGCACTCAGCGTCCGGGAGGACCAGGACAGAAAATTCTGGTCCTGTCCTGACTCCTCCTTAACGCTGACATGAGTCACGTGTAGCAGCACAGCATTATCCGACGGAACACCCTGCACCACGCTTGTCAGCCTCCTTTGAAGCCCTGTGCCCGCCGATGAACAGGAAGGAGGGAGGCGCCTGTTCTGCAGCACATTTAAAATCCAGTCTCCACTAAGCCCCCTGGAGAGCTCTCTCTCCCCCCCCCCCGGGCCACCAGCAACTCCATTCAGCAGGCGACACTGTAACACCAGAGCAGCGTGACCAACACACAGTGAGGGGGTACAGGGAGAGGGTGACTGGAGGTTCAGGGAGAGAATAACTGGGGATACTGGGAGAGAGTGACTAGGGATAATGGGAGCGAGAGTGACTGGTACTTGGATAGAAAGTGCCTGGGGGTACTGGGAGAAAGTGGGGGTACTTGGAGAGAGAAAAAGTGGGGGTACTGGGAGAAAGTGGGGGTACTTGGAGAGAGAAAGAGTGACTGGGGGTACTGGGAGAGAGAGTGTCTAGGGGTACTGGGAGAGTGTGATTGGTGGTACTTGGAGAGAGCGGGAATGGAGGTACTGGGAGAGAGTGACTGGGTATAGTGTGAGAGTGGAACTATGCTAGGGTATACTGGGACAGGGTGACTGGTAGTAGTGGCGTAGCGTGGGGGCCTTGTGTGTTTCATTTTTTTATTATATCAGTATTTTGTGAATATACAATACATGTGCTTGTGGGGTAAGGGGATCAATACTCTACTGATAGAAGGGAATCAGGGTGTGTTACCGTGTCCACAGGTTGGGGGGGGGGGTTGCACAATTCTTGCCTTGCCCCGTGCACTGACAACACACGCTACGCCGCTGGTAATAACGCATTTTGCCATTGCCTCCACACTTTCTGACAACATGGGAAATGAGAATGAGCTGGTGAGTTAGTGCAGCATCATTGTTCACTTTATAATTGAAAAGTCAACAATAATGCTTTTAGAATAAAAAGAGAACATTTTTAAATAAAACCTGGCCATACTCTGCCCTTTTCATCAATGCCCAACTTGACCCTCTAGCTTTTATGATTTCGGACATACGGGGGTCCAAAGACCCCTATATCTCTTCCATGAGGAATTCTCTGCCCGGTTGGGAGGAAGTTTGGTTACAGACTTCTGTGGGTGGGGGAAGATCCTGCAGGCAGGGCTGACATCTAAGATATCAGTCCCCTACAGGGGAAGTCAGGATCGGCATGGAGTAGGCCATTATTTTTGCAGGCTCAAGGGGCAGTTGGCTTGGGGCCCACAACAATGACTGGCCCCGGGGCAACTGCCCCTTTTTGCACCACGTTAAAGACAGCCCTGGATATGCTTATACAGCCACATTACTATGAGTTTTATTGCTGTGGAGCGTTGTGATATCATGGTTTTGTTTTGGTTCGTGTGTATTGTTTTGGAGGGGGCTTGTCCTGCCCAACAGGAGACTTGAGACCTGGTGCACTCTATTTATTTTATTTATTTATAAAGGATTTTACCAGGAAAGATACATTGAGATTTCTCTTGTTTTCAAGTATGTCCTGTAAGTTGCGGTATGACAACAACAGTGAGACCGTTCTTGTTTCCCAGTCTTTTTGATGTCGACATAGTTCGATTTACAAGCAGTGTTCCCGGAGTTGGAACTCTGGAGGAGGAAGCACACATGGCCCATACAAGGACCAATCGCTGCCTCAACATGTGTTTGTGCTGGCCGGATCGACAGAGCAGGTAAGTATATGTATAGGGGTGTTTGTGTATATATGTGTGTTTAGGTGCATGGAGGTGGTTAGTTGTGTGTGCAGGCACAAGTATAGGTATATAATAGGGGTGTGTAGGCGTATGTACTGTGGTTTGAGTACAGAGGTCCATATTTGCGAGTGCAAATTTTTCCCCTTAGCATCCCCATGCTTCACTGATGAGGTGGTATGCTTAGGATCATGAGCAGTTCCTTTCCTTCTCCATACTCTTCACTTCCCATCACTCTGGTACAAGTTGATCTTGGTCTCATCTGTCCATAGGATCTTGATCCAGAACTGTGAAGGCTTTGTTAGGTGTTGTTTGGCAAACTCTAATCTGGCCTTCCTGTTTTTGAGGCTCACCAATGGTTTACATCTTGTGGTGAACCCTTTGTATTTACTCTGGTGAAGTCTTCTCTTGATTGTTGACTTTGACACACATACCCCTACCTCCTGGAGAGTGTTGTGAAGGGTGTTTTCGTCACCAGGGAAAGAATTCTTCGGTCATCCACCACAGTTGTTTTCCGTGGTCTCCCGGGTCTTTTGGTGTTGCTGAGCTCACCGGTGCGTTCCTTCTTTTTGAGAATGTTCCAAACAGTTGTTTTGGTCACGCCTAATGTTCCTGCTATCTCTCTGATGGGTTTGTTTTGTTTCTTCAGCCTAATGATGGCTTGCTTCACTGATAGTGACCGCTCTTTGGATCTCATCTTGAGAGTTGACAGCAACAGATTCCAAATGCAAATAGCACACTTGAAATGAACTCTGGGCCTTTTATCTGCACATTGTAATTGGGGTAATGAGGGAATATCACACACCTGGCCATGGAACAGCTGAGAAGCTAATTGTCCCATTACCTTTGGTCCCTTAACAAGTGGGAGGCACATCTGCAAACTGCTGCAAGTCCTACACCGTTCACCTGAATTGGATGTACATACCCTCAAATTAAAGCTGACAGTCTGCAGTTAAAGCACATTGTGTTTGTTTCATTCCAACTCCATTGCGGTGGTGTATAGAGCCAAAGATGTTAGAATTGTGTTGATGTCCCAATATTTCTGGACCTGACTGTATGTATACCCACACCAGACCTCAGACACACAGACCTCAGGGCAGCTGTCAGAATGCATTGAAAGCTTTCTCCTCTGGCTGGCCACAAGCAGCTGCCTGGCTGTGACGAGATCATGCGATTCCCGTGAGATCACGGCTGGAGGCCGTGTCAACAGCCTTCACAGGCCTGCTCAGTGGATCGCAGAATGCTGGCAGAATGCTTTAAATGCATTCTGACAGCAGCCCCTCTGGCTTCCTGTATCAGTGGAGGTATCTGGCATCTGCACGAGTACCAAGTGCTCGTGCAAATGCCGGAATTGGCACAGATACTAGTATTGGTATTTGTGCATCCCTAATTAATGTGTATGGGGGGGGTCTTCTTAAAGGGAACATTCTTTTTTTACTCTTAAATATGTGGGAAAATGCTGCTGACAGCCTCTGCCCAATTAATATTTTTTGTCTTGAGGTGAATTCTCTTTCTTTAAATCTCTGGCCATGAGTTGCTGCTCCTCCTCTTCGGCTCAGGGCTCCCTGATGCTTTTCTACGCAATTTGCTCTCCTACACAAATTGCACACCGCTACAGGACATGCACACTTTACACTCACAAGTTCCATTTGCCGGGGCAAAGTGAAGGATGGGAGCTGCTCTTTGGGTGGTGACTGGTAGCCGGGAAATTAAAAACTCCCAGCTACTGGTTGCGTTGGGTGAGGTGGAGGAAAATCTTCCACTTCACCCAGCACAAACCATATTTATTTATAAAGTATTTTACCAGGAAGGATACATTGAGATTTCTATTGTTTTCAAAAATGTCCTGGGTTCATATCTAGGCGGATAGAGGGGGGCACTCCTCCCTTCCTTACCACTTTCTCACTAGACATGGTGTGGATAAGTATTTATTTTTATTTTATTTATAAAGGATTTTACCAGGAAGGATACATTGAGATCTCTCTCGTTTTCAAGTATGTCCTGGGTTCAAGAACATTGAGTGGTTACAGAAATACAAAATAGTAAAATGCAAGAAATTAACACAAAAAAAATATACAGATTAACAGAAAATAAATATGTAGGAAATATAGTCCCTGTGTTACATATTTACAGGTGCATTCCTTATTGAGGTATGTTAATAGGCAGCTCTTGAGTGACTTTAGACTGGGGGAAGATTTGATGGCATCTGGGAGGTTATTCCATAATTGCGGTGCTCTGTAGGAAAATGAGGATCGAGACACTTTCTTTTTGTATTGTGGTATTGTAAGTAGGGTGCTAGTCCTGGATCGGAGGTTATAGGATGAGGGAACTGCTGGGAGAAGCAGTCTATTCAGGTAGGGTGGCAGCTTCCCAGAAGAGCTCTTAAACACCAGGTTGGAAAGGTGAAGGGTGCGTCTAGATTCCAGCGACGGCCAGTTTAGCTCTTTTAACATGTCACAGTGGTGGGTCATGTAGTTACATTGTAGCACAAAGCGACAGAATGAGTTATACAATGTAGTAGGTTTCTGAAGGTGTGTTTGTAGCCGGCATAAGCATTTGTTGTACAATCTGCTTTCTTAGGCTAGGGTCAGACTGAGGCAGTGCGAACGCGCGTTCTGGCGCACTTAATCACGGCCGTGCTAGCAGCAGATGCCGGGCAATGACGGCCAATATACGAAGTACGGTCGCACAAAAGTCCGGCTGCGCAACGCAAGTGGAAAATTAACGCATTTTTTCGAGAACGTTAAACCACTAGTACTGACGTACAGAGTGCGCTGCGTCCGCTAGCGGCGTGTGTGAGTGAATTGGAGACATCAGACGCTGCTAATGTCCGGCCAACATAACGTCCAGATGCAAGAAGTGTTTTATTGATGATCCGTACAAAATCACGAATGAAACTGCGCATAGTATGACCGCTATTGCGTATTCCGTGAAAAAATACGTCCATTCTTCGAACGCACATTTTCACGGACAACGTGAAAAATGCGTTAGTCTGACCCTAGCCTTACCGCGGGGCTCAGGCAGGATTTGTTTCTGTACAGGGCACCTAGTTTGGGGTAAATTTTAGATGAGAGTTTTTCGATGTGGGGGCCAAAGGATAGATTTGGATCTAACCACATAAGTAGTGTCCCATTTAATACATGTAAAGCTTCTCTTTTTGTTGTTTTGGATTATCGTATGGAAAAGCGCCGGTTTTGGCACTGCAATACCAGCGATTTTAGCCAAATCCAGCTGCAGCTCTGCCAAATATGGGCGCTTAATGAATAACCCCTAAATGTCTGATCTTAGTAATGTCTGACATTGATCCCAAAAGATGAGAAGCCCTGCAGAATAGGTTTAGTGGTTACTGTGACATATATGTGGCTACAGGTGAAAATGACAGGATCTTAGTTTGGGTGATATCTAGTCTATATGTATGGGGTGCTCAGTGGTATGACTGCCCTGGCTGTTCCCCCTCCATCCATTTGCGGCTCCTCCCTGGCTCTCTCGCTTCCCCCTTGTTTCTTGCTGCTATCATTTCATGCACCCCATCCCACCCCACCTTTTTTGCTGTGCAATGCAGCACTCGCACTGCGCATGCGTTTGCTGGAATGCTATAAATAGTTCATGACGTCACCTAGAAATAATCCCGAAAGCGCCGCCCACGACCACGCCTCTTCCCAGTGCGTCCCGGGCTGCAGAGCGGCGAGAAGCGAGAGTAGCGAGGCTGAGCAAGAGAGAGGGAGTCGCGGCGGCTGAGAGCACGACACCCCGGCAGCACACCGCGACCTGAGCCTCCCCTCCCCCCGGCGACGGCATGGCGGACCGGGAGCAGCTGCTGCAGAGAGCGCGCCTGGCCGAGCAGGCGGAGAGATACGAGGACATGGCGGCGGCTATGAGAGCGGTGAGTGTGCCCGGCGGAGAGCCACACCTGCACAACCACCACCTCCCTCCGACACCGCACAGACACCCAGTATAGCCAACGACACCCTCTATATACCTTGCACAATGCAAAGACACCCGTCATAAAACCCTGCATAGCGGCGCGGGCACCCCTTATGACAAGTGAGCGGTCACCGCATGCATAGAGGCGTTTTTAATGGTTTCCTGGCTCAGGGCTGAGTGTTGCCTGTGTGTGTCATTGCGTGCTGGGCTTTACTATTGGGTTTGCTCCCGGTTTGGTGTCTCTGGGCCGCTGGATGCTGCTCTGCTGTCTGCCACTGATTCTCACATTGTGTGCTAATACACAGTAAATGGGACTGTGCTCCATACAAGACCTCTCTATTAGTGTATGGCAGTGCTACATTGTCACTGTAGGGGTGGGAACCATAGAATAATCTACATATGTGAAGTATACCTGTATGAATATCCATGTATCTAGTAGCTGTGTTAATATACAGTTGTGCATGTATATAGATCTATAGTATAGAATACACACACCCTCTTGCTCACCGTCACGTGGGTGGAATTTCATGTCTATCGTGTGTGTGTCAATCCCTTCCCTCACAGGGCCCTTTAAATCCTGGCACAGTAAAGTGTTTTTATTTCAGGAGGTGAGAGCGATAATAGAAAGCTTCTGCTATGCTCAGGGCAAGACCTTCAAAATACATGTGGTGGGGGGGGGGCATGGAGTTTTTCTTGCTAAATGGCAATGATTGAACAGGCAGAGCTGGGACAGACACACCTAATCTGTTTTCCTGGTGTCATTCGCTGCTTCACTATCTTTAAAGCAAATACCACAGGAAGCTGTAAGGGTAACGGGTAGTGTGATCTAAGGGCTAGTCCTGCAGGGATAACTACATGTTCACTGGGGTAAATTAAATGGTCTCCCCGGCCCTCTGCCACCAAGTATGGTGAGGCCTTGTACAATGAGATGCTTTATGTAATCTACCAATATAATGTATTTCATACACTGTATTGCACAGCAAGTGCTACATAAATGATTGTGATGTCTGATGTGCCGTGACTGCATGTAACTGATGCACATGCTGGATACAGCACATTCTAGATCAGGGCTGTCAAACTCACACCCTTTCCCTAGATGTTGATGCTGATAATTGCTAAATTTCCTTCATTGCAGTAGATGGACAGGGAATCATGGGAGTTGTAGTTCAGAAACATTGGGGGGCAGAGTTTGACAGCCCTGCTCTAAATCCTCCTATATGCCTCTGCGCAGTGCAATTATGGATCATTGCAGCAAAGCTGCCTCTTTGTGACCAAGTGTCTGTGGACCTCCTTTTAAATGCAAAAAAACAAAGGGCTCTCACTGTGTTCATTTTGGATGGTTATGGCAAACCTTGACACTCCCAGATGTTTTGGAACTACATATCACACAAGTCTGGCTGAGAATCATGGGTCATGTAGTTCTGCAACATCTGTCTTTCCATGGTTCACAATCACTTATCTAGGCGGTCCATTGTTTGTAAAGTCATAGTTGGCATGGGCCGCCTATGGCCACACCTTGGCAGGGCTATGTGCGGTTGGACATTCAGTGTAGTGTAGTGTAATGCAGCAACAACCTATGCCAACAGTGGTTTTTATATTTGGTCTAAAGTCATTTGGTCTTTAGAGATGACTGATCCTTTGTATGGAGGTCCAATGCTCAGAGGCAGCATGGGAAATCTGGCTCCATGTGATTGGCTGTGTGTGTGGTTGTGGCTCTATACACTGGCCGGATGTACTACAGGATGACACCACAAACATAGATGAGAATCTCCTGTTTTTGTGATGGATTAAGTCAGCTTTGAATGTGGTGCAGAATTGTCAGATTAGGGCACCTTGGCTTTTTATTTCTTGTGTATGTTTCAAGTTTTTTTTTTTTCTTCTTTACCCCCCCATCTCTTCGTGCAGGTCACAGAACTCAATGAACCTCTGTCTAACGAAGACCGGAATCTGCTGTCTGTCGCATACAAGAACGTAGTGGGTGCTAGGAGATCCTCCTGGCGTGTCATCAGTAGCATTGAACAGAAGACACTGGCCGATGGCAATGAGAAGAAGCTTGAGAAGGTGAAGGCCTACAGGGAGAAAATTGAGGCTGAGCTTGAAGGAGTGTGCAACGAAGTGCTGTCTCTACTCGACAAGTTCCTCATCAAAAACTGCAACGATTTTCAGTATGAGAGCAAAGTCTTCTATCTGAAGATGAAGGGTGATTACTACCGCTATCTCTCAGAGGTAGGTTCCGGCGAGAGGAAGAAAACTGTGACAGATGCTTCGGAAGCGGCATACAAGGAAGCCTTTGAAATAAGTAAGGAGCACATGCAACCCACTCATCCCATCCGCCTCGGCTTGGCCCTAAACTTCTCTGTGTTCTACTATGAGATACAGAGTACCCCAGAGCAAGCCTGCCTTCTTGCCAAGCAGGCCTTCGATGATGCGATCGCTGAGCTAGATACACTAAATGAAGACTCCTACAAGGACTCCACCCTCATCATGCAGCTACTGCGTGACAACCTTACCCTGTGGACGAGTGACCAACAGGACGAGGAGACCGGAGAAGGCAACAACTAAGAGGGTTCTGCGTCTTGCTGCTACCCAGTTACCTATCCACACCCCATCAACACCTGCCACCCCCACAGCTCCTCCTGACATGTCCCTGTGCTTCTCATATCCATATCATTGGCACAACTGCTCATATTGCTGCCTGCCCGACAAGACGGGTTCTCGCGGCGTCATAATGGGCATTGCTGGATTGCGTTGGCACTACGGCAGTTTATTTGGTTTCCCCCCTCCCCGTCTGTATAGAGGGGGATAGAAATCTGCTGTTTGAGAGAGGCGCCCGCACTCTCCTTATTGATAGGGCATGTACGGGCTGGAATGATGCAAAGTGGTCCCGATTTTTATTCCGTTCAGAAAGTTTATAATTTCTATTTGTGCAGCGTTTCCTCTGCATGTAAAGTTACTCCCCACTCTATATCCCCCCCCCCCACGTTCCAGGAAGGAGGCGCCCTGCAGTTTAGGCTGTGAACAATGGCGGCTCTGTTTAGAGGTGGGGTGCACCTGTTTGGTTGGCTTACAATAGACGTTTTTTAATGTGAGCTTTGTGAGGTTTTTATATTTTGCCCTTAACTTATCGTGTTTATCCCTTTTATGATTTGATTCCCTCATTTTTATTTTATGTCTGCTACATTTCTGAAGGCCCTATTATTTGATTGTAAGCAATGTGCTAGTCAGGTCTTGTCAGATCTGATTGCACCTGCCACAGTGCGTATTTTGCCTGTTACGATGGATTCTGATATTATGCTAGACACCCGATTTAAATGTTTGGAATTACGTGGATTCAATAAATGCTGCTTTGAGGATATGATCTCTGCTTCGGCCTCTTGTCTCTTTCATGGAATGGGGTTGGTGGGAGCTTTCTGTTCTCATTCTTCATCTGCTTGCATGTCAGACTGCAGTGAGTGGAAAGAATGAGCAAAAATCATTACGGCCATGTAATTATAAAAAATATCTCTACGCAATGTAAAAGGTAACGACTCCCAAGTTCTTTCATTATGCACTGATACGTTGTGTTTTTCATCTGATGTCTAGGATAGAGTACACCAACCTTTTACTGAAGTTAAGAGCATTCCATTAACGTCCAGATCTCATCACATCCTGTCCGGCACCACTAATACTTTACTAGACGCCAGATACAAATCAATGACCGCCAGGCTGCCATAAGTGGCCTGTTTATTATCTGCATTGCAGCCTCCAGCTGGCTGAGCTGCAATGTGAGGTCTATAAAACTAGAGCAACCTGAATGTGAGCCAGCTCTCCAAGTACCATTTTTCTCCCAATTCAATCACTTCTACTAAAGACGTGCTACTGTATTCTTCCCGCCCCCCCCCTTTTTTTTTTTTTTCCTTTCTCCCCGGGACATTAACACAATTATTTTTAGTACTTTGAGTGTTAATTTTAATAGTTTGAGACTGTATTTGATGGAAAGTAAGCAAAAATATACCTTCTCAAATGAGATGAATGTAACTGCAATTCCAGTTTGAGCAGCAGCACCCACATGTATGTAAAACCTTTATTATAGAACACTGCTTCCCTTGTCCTCTGGACCCTGTAAGAGGCCAGATATGTGAAGCACGGGTGATATGATTTGCTGCACAGTGATTGCAGGATTGTCTGCATTTCCCCAAGGTTATCCTTAAAACCTGGCCTGCTAGTCCTGAGGGCAGGTTTGGGAACCACCTTTATAGAGTGAGTGGTGACTGGGCACAGTGGTGGTATTTTGAAGAGACCACAAGGTCTGCATAAACCTGACATTGACAAGGATAAATGTGTGTGTGCGTCTGCCATAATTTATTTTGCCCTCACTGAAAGAAACTGACAAATACCAAGCCAAACAGAAATGGCTCCTTCCGGCCTGATTGCAGTGGAACATTCTTGGAGCTTAAAGCCCTTGTGAGTTAACGCAAATCGAATGCATCCCTGGGTGTGACCTGGATTATGTATACGTCAGGCCTATCTGTAAGCGGTTACCAAAGCAACATGATTCACTTTTATTTCCATGGTAATGGGGGACGTTCACTAATTAGTGTAATCGGATGTGCTGGCTTCTTTTAATATGGAGTTTCATGCTAATCCATGGCTGCACATGCCCTTGTCTCACATTTGTAATGGCATATTTCCATTTTGGCTAGAGACACAGAATATTCAGGCCTAGAAGCCCTAAGCTTTAAGAAGTACTTGCCAGGAGTCTGCTTGTATTTGATCACATTCTGCATTGCCATGGGGATACAAAGTTATGGCAGTCAACGTTGTCACCTTGGAGATGGTATGATGTCATTGAACTGTTACCAAGGTGACGGCTGTGAATGCTGCTTTCTCGGTTCAAATAGTATTTTGTATGGAAATGGTTAAAGAGTAGCAATTACATTTGGTTATTTGCTCTACAATACCTCTTCATGTGTTATGCATTGGCCAGATGTTCAAACAGCAGTGCATTCATAGGGTATTGTGGAATGCAGATGTTGCTCAGCAGAATCCCTGGCTGGTAATTTTAATACCGGTTTCATTTGTAATATGATACAAGGAATTTGCTTCTCATTACTGTTCCTTCATGCAGCGTTTATCCAGTTCTGACCTTTTAATGACATAGGTTAATCTGTCGCATGGGAAGAACTTACACTTTCTTCATATTTCCATTTGGAACAGCCAGGTAGTCAACCTACAAATACACCTTCATTCAGTTTGAAGCAGATGTAGCTTAATTTAGGAATCTGTTTTACTCGGGCTATTGAACATTAATGTAGTGTAAAACAGTGGGTCAAAGGAGGGGACCAGTCTCTTGCAATGTACATTGGAAAGCTAGTGTAACTGAAATATGAATCCTGTGCCATAACAAAATATGTGAAGGAAAAAAACCATGTATTTGCAGAATAGACATTTTGGGTGAAATAGTCCAAGGTTTGGGGTCCCGCTTGTATGTGGATCACTTTTTTTCTTTCAAACCTCATTCTAACCACACGAAATAAAAGTAACAGGTAATGATTTCCTGCTTGTAAATATCAATGACAAAACAATACACTGGAAGACTGTAAATATAATTTTGTACATCGAATGACAAGAATGCAAATCTTTTCTACTACATTATTCACTAATTTTCAAGCATTATGTGACATGTTACTATTCGGTAAGACCCACTTATGACATAAACTAGGATTGGGCTTCCAAAGTTTTATGATAAACTGTTCATCCTCGCTAGTCGGCTGGTCAGTAACAAATATGCATGATTCAAAGTTCGCAGCCGTTGTCTCCATGATTCAACACAACATAATTTGCTGTGAAAGTGCACCAGTCCCTTGCAAAACAACTTTAGCTTACTTGAAATATCTCCCAAATCTATACAAAATACATTCTGTAGGCCAAACTGCTGACAAATGGGTAATCTCCCTGATCTTCCAGTGCTGCAAATGCCTGTTTCTCTGATTTTATGTCTCTCACAGCAGGAGACACCTCTCAGATGCTCTGCGCTTAAGTTCCCTAGAGAGCATTTGCCAATGCTACATCTTCTGAACAACTATGATCCTTAGGAAGTTTGAACCGTTAACCCTTCCCTACAGTGCTGTGATTCCTCCAAGTTTTTTTTGGGGGAAGGGGGGTGGCAGTATATAAGCATGTTTTATACCCCCCATGAAAGAGAAACAAAAATATGGGTGCCTGCATGCGAAGAGCAGCCAGAAGACACACACACACTAAAAAAAAAAATCGCAATATAAAAGTGTTTACTGGTTTAATTACTTTACTTCAGTCGATGCTTTCCCTCTTGGTTGCAGAAGACTGACTAGTGCAATATCAGTTGTGGACTCCCCCCAGAGGTGCTTATATCTTGGATGCTTGTATGTCAGCCCTGCCTCCCGGCACTGCCAACTGATGTCTCAACGTCCCGTCCGGTCGGGCAGTGAATTTCCTATGATTTGGACCCCTGTAATTTCTTAAACCATAATAGGTAGAGGGTCATGTAAGGTATCGTTGTAAAGACCAACGCATGGCTTTGTCCAATGATGACAAGGTTATATTTATTTATAAAGGATTTTTCATATGTAAAAATGAAGAAAAAAAATTCTAATTATAAAGCGGCACTATAATTTATTTTTCAATTGTAATATGAACAAACATTTTCATTTCCCACGATGCTATCGAGTGTGGCGGGGTTGGCACAATGTGTTGTTACACATTGGTTCATTGAAATCCTAAACCAGTGTACCGCAACTAGGGATGCCAGGTGTTCTTTAGAACCCTTTATCTCTGACCTTTCCAATGACACTGCAGAAAGGGGAAGAGTCCGGCCTTGCCAACGTTAACAAAATGTGACCATGTACTGTGTATAAAAATGCAAGATTACGTTTAAGGCAGTGGCATTATGTGCTTTTACATTTACAGTACACAATGCCGCTGGACTAGCTCACCTCATTTCCCATGCTGGGACCAAATGTGGAGGTGATGGCCCAGTGTATTATTACACATTGATTCCTCTAAATCAAGCTGCTGGGAGGAGAGCTTAGTATTTTCATGATTTACACCCCCCCTCCCCCCGGTCATGATAGGTGCCATTGGACAGGTCAGAGTTTGGCTTTTCTAACTACCAAACATGACCATGTGAAATGTAAAAATATATATATTTTTTTAACCGAAGCATTGGCATTCTCAATTTGTCATATTATTCATGAAACTCAAACGTAAGTGATTGGGGGGGGGGGTGTCCCACAGACTGTATAACCACAAGGGTTTGGATGATAAAATGAACAATAAAATGCTGTAAATATCTGGAATTTATAGTAATCTGACAGGACTTAACATAGATCATTATTATGTATATAATGTAGAGTCTGCTGGAAGTAAGGAAGGATATATAATTTCTCTGGGACTTCTAAATCATGACTTCAACACGTTTAAACATGAACAAACCTGTCAAACTGAGCTGAACATGCAAGGGTGAAATGGCTCAGCAGCAAATGGGTTAAGCTACAATAAAACACATCAAATATCTCTAACAAACGGCAGGTGCTCTTTAATGTACACTATCAAGGCACACAGGATTCAGTGTGTCCGTATGTCAGCAATGGTGAAGGATACAATTGTATAACCTCAAGCAGAACACTGAATCATCAAATGAATCATTAAGTCCTAAAAATGACTGATCTGGTAAGTGTGAACTGTATTCCTATAATCATTGTTATACTCGCCTAGAAAATGTGTACCGCTGTTAGTGCTGTTCCAATCTTTTATCCTACTAGGGTTGGCATAGCAACCCATTTTAGTGCAATATCAAAAACATGAGGATAAATCCATAAAAAGAAGCGGGTCACCGAAGTGAAGATATAAGATTAAGGTTCTGAGGTAGAATTCTGTTAAGGAGCCACTATCTTTTACAACTGTGGAACAGTGATAGAAATACCCTGTACTAACCAGTTGTCAGTACCAGGTAAGAGTCCTTCTGTGTACATGGAGACCACATGTACTAATTTTGTTTTCTCTAAAGATTAGTCTGTTTTTCTCAATTCAGTTAAACTTTGCAGTCACACTGTGGGATATCTGCTGTAATAAGCTGGTTTGTCAGTCTTTGAGGTATGTGATCTCTTCAGCATAATTAATATCCTCATTTTATAAAGAGCCAACAGTTTGCGCAGCAATTTACAATAGCCAATCAGAATAAGACAAAATTAAACATAGGCATGGATATGAGAGGTGTAGATGGCCCTGCTCAGATACTCTTGCAATCTCTAGAGGCATTCCAATAACCATGTGTGGTGTACCCCAAGGCTCGATACTCGGCCCCCTGCTATTCACTAGATTCATAAACGATCTGCCCAATGTCTGCAAAGCCTCAACTGTACACATGTACGCAGACGACACTGTAATCTATACCAGCAAACCAAATCTCCTGCAGCTGGAGGCCGTGCTGCAAGACCAATTCACAGGGGTAGAAAAGTGGATTGCAGATAAACTTTTTCTAAATACTGACAAAACTGTTACAATGCTCTTTGGAACCGCACCTAAACTACACAAATTGCAAACACCCCATCTATGTGTCAGGACAAAATCAAATGGCACGCTGACTACAGTCACTTCTCTCAAATATCTAGGTATGTGGTTAAATCTATCTTTTGGCCCCCACATTGAAAAACTCTCATCTAAACTCTACCCCAAACTCGGTGCCCTGTACAGAAACAAATCCTGCCTGAGCCCCGTGGTAAGAAAGCAGATTGTACAACAAATGCTTATGCCAGCCATTGAATACGGAGATCTAGTTTATGCAGCTGCCCCTCAAACACACCTCCAGAAACTTACTACATTGTATAACTCATTCTGTCGCTTTGTGCTACAATGTAGCTACATGACCCACCATTGTGACATGTTAAAAGAACTAAACTGGCCATCGCTGGAATCTAGACGTACCCTTCACCTTTCCAACCTGGTGTTTAAGAGCTTTTCTGGGAAGCTACCACCCTACCTGAATATGCTGCTTCCCCCGGCAGTTCCCTCATCCTATAACTTCAGATCCAGGACCAGCACCTTACTTGCAATACCACAATACAAAAAGAAAGTGGCTTGATCCTCATTTTCCTACAGAGCACCGCAAATATGGAATAACTTCCCAGACACCGTCAAATCTTCCCCCAGTCTAAAGTCCCTTAAGACTACCCTATTAACATACCTCGATACGAAATGCACCTGTAAACATGTAACATAATGACTTTAACAGAAAAATAAATATGTAGGAAATAATCTGTATATTTGGTCTTGTGTTAATATCTTGCATTTTACTATTTTGTATTTCTGTAACCATTCAATGTTCTTGAACCCAGGACATACTTGAAAACGAGAGAAATCTCAATGTATCCTTCCTGGTAAAATCCTTTATAAATAAATAAATAACCTTGAATTTATTGAATGTAGGTTTCCTTTTTAACCCCTTAAGGACAAAAGTTTTTTAAAGTCAATGCATTTATGATGGAACAGTTCTGTCATTGGTCCTTAAGAGGTCCGTCAGGGAGTTGTCTGTGTAGGGAACTTGGCACCTGGCATACGCTGGTAGTAATCCATGACGTTGAGGGGGGGGGGTTAGGTAGTAGGGTTAGCCGCTGGGATTTTGGATGTCTGGAAGTTGTCTGTGTAGGGAACTTGGTATGTGTCAGGGTGGCACCTGGTATACGCCGTTGTGGGACCCCAGTTCAAGGGGTTTGAGCTTTTAGCGCAGGGATATGCAGGTTGTACCTTGGAGTAGGCTGACTGATGCTGGTAGTAATCCATGGCGCAGTACAAAGGGTATATATACATAAAGAGTGGTCAGGACGGTCCTTAGGTCAATGGGTTGGCAGCAAGAAGGCAGGGTCGGTGGGCAATGCAGGTGGTCTGGTACACAGTATCAGCAGGATCACAGAATAGGTCCGCTCATTACAAAGTATGACTTATAATGCAAAGTCAAGTTGCATAGACAAGAGGGTGTGGTGTGTGTTTGTGTTTTCACTGTTAACCCCCTTCAGTGCTGGACAGGACTGAGGGCAGCACTTTACATGTATGCAGGTATGGTTATGCACAGCTTCCAGACCACATCCTCCCCCAGACCCAATCTGACTGATTTCTTACTGCCCCATCCTTAAAGAGTGTGTCACATTCTTACAGGATGCAGTATTTTGAGTGAGTTGAGGGGAGCATTGTGTCTAAATCGTTAGGGAAAAGGCAAGGTCAAAAACTAGCTGAGGTTTGGTCCAGGCTGCAAAGTTTGTAGGGGGTGAGGGTGCAGGAATCAATATCATAAGATAGCTCTCAGTCTCAACTTGGCATTCTAACAACAACAACTGAGCATTTGGCCCTCACTTGTGGAAGGACCGACAACCTATCTGTCCCAATCCCCAGCACAGCGCATTGGCCACTGTCCCACCACACACAGGTTGCTTATAAAATGAACCACTTCAAACAAGGCGGACACGTGTTTGAGCCGCTTTGTGGAGAGCCAGGAAAATCAAACATAAATATTTCCACTACCTCACATCACTGCTGCTCAATCTACTTTCTGGCACCTGGGGACATCATGGCGACTGCCAAACTTAAAAAGGTTTTGGATACGCAAGACTTTTTCACTTTCAAGCATGGTAAGCACAAGGATGGCCCAAAATGGCAGCGTCACTTCCCCCACCCTCACAAGAGTATGCCCGGCGCGAGCATGGAGCTCAGAGTTCTCTTGCATGGAGAACACGCTTAAAGATCTCTACCAAAGCTGTGCCTTCGTGGTATGACCTTTAAAGGCGCGATCTCTTCAGTGTATCAATCACTGGTCCTACATGGCCATCCCGGTCATTTCCCATATGCTCAAATGGCAGGCGGACATTGGAGAGGAGCTTGACACAGAGGAGTGGTCTGAGATCTGGGAAGCCAACTTTAAATCATCAGGCTGCATCACCCACATGGAACAAAGTGTTAAGACTCTCTTCCGCTGGTACCTTACCCTGGTGCGCCTACATCACATGCATGCTATCCCAAATGGACTATGCTGGAGGGGTGTCAGGATCCCTGGCTGTAGCCATCCTGAAACCCCCTCTGGTGGTTCACTTCCATCCTGTTCCTGCCCTGCAACCAGCATCCAGCAGTGTAAGAGTTAACACCAAAACACATGTGACTCACAAAATAAAGGGCTCTGCCCCTCAATGACACATTGCTGGTTCATTACAGCTCATGCTCACGAAGAGTGAACATCGTTGCTTTGTTGCTACCTGATCCTGATTCCCCATTTCTGGTTCCTGCAATTACAACCATCATCCCCATCATCCTCTGCAATCAACCTGGTTAGTCTTTATTTCCATTCACCCTCCACCATCCATATCCTCTGTTTATCAGTGCAGACCACTGCATCCTGGGCTCATACCCCTGCCATCCAGGTGCCACCCAGGTACCATCCCCACGTTCCTGACAAGGGGCTGCGGTCAACTCAGGACGTATTACCATCAATGGTGGTTGTGCCCTAAACTTCGTCCGTATTGGGCTACATTGGCAGATTGGCTTCATCAAGCTCTTGAAAGGCCGGTGGAGATCAATCCATGGACATTCCTTTTGTCCCGTCCTGTGGAAGGGCTACTACGATGCGAAAACAAACTCATTGCTCGAGTCACCTTAATCGCTCGCAGAGCCTTGGCAAGGCACTGGAATCAACCAACCCTCCCTTCCTACCCGGAACTCCTCGAAATGTTCACAGAGGCACATATGATGGAGCAACTCATGGCTCAGATTCACGACACTCCACACCTTTATCTGAAGATCTGGGCCACGTGGCTTGGATGCCCGGATACCCTTACCCCCCTTCTCTTTCTTTCTTCTCTTTCCCCTTTTTCTATAATTTATTTTCATTATTTTAACTTTGCTTCATTTTTATTTATTTTTTCTATTTTTTTTATATTGTTCTCCGTATACAGCACTTGTGTTTCATTTGATCTATGCATCGTATTACTTATAATGTCATATTATAAAAATTTATAAAATACAGAATTAAAAAAAAAAAAATGATCTCTACTGCTCTGACTACTCGTCTTGACACTGTGTCGGCCGACATCCATAAAGCTATTAGAGATATTGGGGACAACCTTGAGGTTGGAGGACAAGATGTCTGAAATGGCAGAGGCCCACAACAGCATGGCAGCGAGAGTTGAGGGCATGGATGAACAAATGGAACGATGTTCGAATAAATTAGCAGACCTAGAAGAAGGCTCGTGCCGGCACAACTTGAAAATCAGGGGTGTCTCGGAGCCGGTGCTTCCCAAGGGATTGCAAAGATCTGTCACAGAATCTTTCTCCCATCTCACGCCGGACCTGGCACCGGGATCCCTTCTCCTGGCACGCAACCATTGGATCCCCAAATCTCCATCGTCTCCAGCAACCCCCTTCTGTTGCCCCATGAAAGTACTGACTTTGATGTTAAGGGTTTGAATTTGTCGGTGAAGCGACACTCCTTATATAGAGATGTCCGGACCCATGAAGCGGATTTTGTGTGTCTCCAGGAGACACCTTTTCGCCACTCAAATCACCTCTAACTGTATGTCTCCCATTTTCCGACACACTATCACTCTACGTTTAAACCGAAATCCAGAGGGGTTTCCTTCCAGATACACAAGAGTGGCCTTTCAGGCCCACTACATTATCAAGGACCCGAAGCGTCGATATATCATACTAGCGTGTACATTTAATTCTAAAGTTTATGCCTTTTAGTATCGGTTTATGCTCCCAGTATGGCCCAATCACAGTTCATGACCCAAATTCTGCGGAAGGTACCTCTCATAATATGTGGAAAAGTGAACATGAGCATTGACGCCTCCAGAGACCGCTCAGCGCCAAGCGCATACTCGCTTCCTAGCGCTTCACTCGGATGGTTTCAGCAGTTGTTACAGCAGTATAATTTGTACGACATCTGGAAACTATTGCGCCCCACAGAAGTGGGATTTTACTTTCAGGTCTACAAGGTCTAGAGTTCAAAACAGCTATACTAGAATTTATAATTTTTTTGGTGTCGGGTACTGCCCTTCCTCACACTGTTGATTGCACTATTTTGCCCTTCACTTGGTCTGCTCATTCACTGGTGCTCCTAATGTTGGGCGATGCGTACTAATATTTTACTAGACCACCCTTGCGCCTTCAGGGATGTCTATTGCACCATGGCCAGCGAAGCAAGCTATCCAATCAGCTCTGACAAATTACTTTAGGGAAAATTTAACTCCCAATGTCTGCCCCCTTACCATCTGGCAAGCCCATAAGACTGTCGTTCGTGGTTGTGTTCATACAATGGGTGGCTCAACTTAAAAAGACTTATATATATGTCGATTTGGATACGCAAAATAAATCCATCTCCTGCCATGGCGTAGTCGATAGACTCCGTGCTCCATTCTCTGAGACCTGGAGGACGGCTACTTTAGGGATATTTATTTATAAAGGATTTTACCAGGAAGGATACATTGAGATTTCTCTCGTTTTCAAGTATATGAATAGGTTAAATGTTAATCAGTGCTTCACACCTCACAATGGGCGTTGGCACACATGTTCACGGCTGGGGCATCTAAATCTGCTACCTTGATTGAAAAAAAGGAAGCTGCATTACTGCTGGTACCTCACCTACACATGGTGAAGAGCTTTGCCCCACAAACCTCAGATCATTGTTGGAGATGCTCTTCGGATGTGAGCACAATGTGGCATATTTGATGGCATTGCCCGGCGATTGTTCTGCTTTGGAGGGAGATATCCTCCTTGGCGACGGAAGTGTTGGGTCACTCAATCCCATAGTCGCCAGAAATTCTATTGGGGTTGGTTCACCTTATGCGTCCACATTTAAAAATGCTGTTTATCATAGTATACACAACTAATGTTGCTACTCGCCAGAAATTGGAAATCGACCACTGTTCCGACATAATGACCAATTGTAACCTTACTGGACCAGTACCTCTCCTTTGACTCCAAGGCTGCATCCGCCTGTGGCCTGCGTCCCCCCCCCTCCCCACATGGGACCCTGTGGGAAATCTGGGACATTCACAAGATTTATAAGGCCTGCGGTTTATGGCCTCCAACGGTTTGTTACTTTTGTATGAAAATGTTGTCCTCCTACTGAGGGGGCGGGGCAATGTAACCATATGCTCAGATGACCTTTTATATTTTGCTTGATCGGTTGCTCTGATTTCCCCCCCCCCTTACCCTGCATCGTTTCCCATTTCTTATCCCTACGTTATCAAATACTGAAGAGGTTACATAGCATTTGGTTAGATCTCACGATATCTGGTTTGTCATTCTGCCATTACCACTGTTGATTGCAAGGCATACATGTTGCTGTTGCAATGTACTCAATAAAAATCTTCTTGACAAAAAAAAGAAGCCACCACTTCATAAACACTGATACAAACAGAACCTATAAACGCCTGCAAGGATGCAAATATCTCAAGTATATTTTATATACTCAGTAATATAGAGCGAGAATTTAAAATAAATTAATACAACTACTGCACTACACTATAACGATTTCTGTTTTCCCTTCTATACTACACTTCTCCATGTAGAGGGTGCTGTTTCCACAGATATGATTGAAGATTGGTGATCAAAAAACATATGTGGTACAGGAAACAGTGTTTTGTGGGAGGGCACGCAGAATTTGTGAAGTACAAATAAAAATCACTAAGAAAAAATATGCACAGACACGCACATATGATATTTCTTCATTTTAGACAAAAAATAAATATTAAATAACTTAACCCTTTCGCTGCTGAGGCTTTTCACACATCTGTGCTGAGGTCATTTTTACCGCTTTCGCTCATCATGTTTAACCGCGTTTTGTAGCCATATTTTGATATATTATATATATATTATATATCGTTCTTTCCGGCAGACTCGGCAGATTCATAATATGTCATTATTATATGTATACGTTATGTCATGTCTGTATATTATAACAAAAAATGCAATAAAATTTGAATTTTCAATAATTTATTATGTGTAAAGTGTTTTTTTTCACATTTTAACATGCGATCGTTTGCGGTTATATTTTGTATGGGGTGCGCTTGTTAAAAAAATTAGAAATGGGGTCTTGTTACATTTTTTTTGGGGAAAATTTTGCTTTTTTTAACAAACGCACCGCATACAAAAATCGTTAGTGCAGCATTATTGTTCACATTATAATTGAAATGGGAACAATATTGCTGCATTAACAAAACAAAAACAACAAAAAAAACTTGTTTATTTTTTTTAGAATTTTTTTTAAATATTTTTATTTGTTTATTTTTATTTTTTAAAAAAAACATTTTTCATGCTCATGTTTGGTATCGTTAGAAAGGCCGATCCAACGATATCAAACATTAACCCCTAGCTGCCACGGATCGGGAGATAGGGGGTTCATTGGAACCCCCTATCTCCACCATTGGTGGCAGCTAGGGGTTAACTCCAGGAGCGTCATCGTGCTATGCACGATGACGCCAGTCCTCAGGGCGAGTTCCTGGAGGCTTGGCCGACATCCAAGATGTCGGCCACCTCCAGGAGAGGATCACGATCCGGCGCTTTTCAGCGCCGATTCGTGATCCGGCTCCCCAGGGGTTAATCACAGCCACCTTTTGGAAGGGCAGGCTGTGCCCTTCCAAACGGTGCCTGGATTAACGCTCTGCTCCCCGGCGATCGGGAGGGAGAGAGGTCCGAAGGACCTCCCCCCTCTCCCTTTCAGGCGCTTCCTCCGCACATGCGGGGGGGGGCGCCTGAATTAGATGTCATCGCGGCGGCTCGATGACATCTAATTGCTCCGCCGGTGTCCCGGAGTGCTGGGCTGACATCCAAGATGTCAGCCCGCACCGGGGGGGCGCAGCAATCCGCCGGAAATCCGGCGGATTGCTGCCTCCTGTGCATGGACGCGCTCAGCGCGTCCATAGCACAGGAGAACCACTTGGCTGGACGCGCTGAGCGCGTCCATAGCAGCCAAGTGGATAATGTATCAATGCACAAAGAAATCCAGTGAACTGTACCCTCAAATCAAAATTTAAAAGTACATATGGGTCTATTCAAAAAGCATTGAAAATGCGAAAGTAAGGTGAATTCACAATTTAGCAAATGGTCACTGTATTTTGTCAAAATTGGAGTCGCTGAACAAGTTATCGGTCGTCGGCAAAAACCGCCAAATTTCAAATTCCAGTGAATAGAAAAGAAAAACAAAAAATAAGTCTCCTATTCTAATAGGAGCTTAAATCAGTAAAAATGTGTATAAATCATAAGTCACTCAGAAAATAAATAAATCTTATATAAAAAACAAAATGTCTAAAAATTATATATACATAAAAGGGTCTTTAAAAAAATAAAACTTTTTTGCAAATAATAAAAAGAATAAATTCCTTAAGTAAAATTTAAATTTTTATTTTTTTTATTTACATTGAAACCTAAGGGATTTGCCCGTTTAAACCTGTCAAATTGAAACACCGAAAATCAAGGCATTTCTCAGAAATTTTGGTTCAATTCAGCAACCTGTGAATAGAAGACGCAAAAGTCTTCCATAGAACTATTTTGGGCCACTGAACGCAGATAATTTGCACCATATTTCGCTGTCAATTCGTCTGTATTTGGCGAATTGACAACTTACTAAATAGACGTATTTACCTGATATCGCACTGAATGAATTCCTGGTGGACAAGTAGAAATGCATAGCTCTTTGACAACTGAAGGGAAAAAAACCATTAAACCCTGTCCCAAATTTATATTAAAAATAAATCTATAAAGTATTAATAGTAACACAGAGAACACACATTGCCCCATTTCACTTCAGTTTGCTCACCTTCGTTTCAAATTGCCCACATTTTATTTTCCATTTTATTTCAGTTTGCCCACACTTTCAGGGCTATTCAGAGAGAGGTGAAAACCTTGAGAATTGGCAGGAGAATGGACAATCTAGACCAAATAGCCAATTTAGAAAGTCAGATAAATGGGAGAATTTTTCTGGTTTGACTATTTTGACCTAGAATTTTCAATTCTGCAGTCATTCTCAAGGTTTTCACCTCTCTCTGAATAGCCTTGTTTGGTTTTCATCCCAATACTACTTACCTATATTGTCCTGATGACTTTGGGGCATCTGGGGGCCTGTGCCATGTGTCTATGCAGGTCTTCTGACACAGACAAACCTGGGCTGTAGGCTCAAGGCCCGTGCACTCTGTACATGGTTCAGGTGTCTCTTGGCCACAGTTCCACAATGTATTACAAGGATTCATCTGAACACCCACTGGGTGGAATGGCCAAGCATCAAGGGGCAACAGTAACGTATGGTGTTAGCATGCCCCATTGACCTACACTCAGACAATACAGAATCTACCTATAGCTGAGAGTAAAGAGGCCTCACCAATTGCTTGACAGACCAGGGGCTTCAGCCCAAAGATAGATTTTATGGCCCATGTACATCAAGCTAAATCCTCCCCTGGACTCACCCCCATTTATCTGACCGTCGTAAAATAAAACAAAAAAAAAATGATTAGAATTATTTTATTGATTTAATTTCATTTTGAAATATATGTCTTTACTTTAAAATTTCAACATGATTAGCTTTTCTTTTACTGTGAGTAAAATACTTGTAAATGTTTTACTTTATTTTACATCTATATATAATATTTTAAGGTTTCTGGAATCTGTTTAAATATATCCCATCAATTTCTATTGAAAAAGACCAGACATTCTAGTGGACATAACGTTGTCAACTCCTTAGCTTTAAATATTCACTACGTGATTTATTTTATTTCTAAGAAACACTCTAAGTAGCACATATATATTCAAATCAAAATATATTGGCACCCTTTTTAGATGTTTTTGCTCATCATTCTCCCTACTAGGGCACTTTTATTGATTTTGTTTCCCCCATATGTATTATTTTTTTAACAAATATATATTTTCAATTTGGTTTTTGTTTTGTTTTTTTAAAGCGTATTTAGTGTAGGACTGACCAATGAGATTCACCTTGTTATTGGCTAGTGGGCTTATAATTCTAATGGTCATTATAAGTGAACAAAAATCTCCTTTTTTTTTTTTCTTTTACACAAAGATAGATTGACAGGGCCATTGCCAGATGTACATGGACACCGAGAAACAAGGCAATTTTACAATCTTAACGTTAATGTTTGTGCTCAGCTATGTGAGCGTTTTTTGGGGGGGGGTTTTGAGAAAGGATTTTACCAGGAAGGATACATTGAGATTTCTCTCGTTTTCAAGTATGTCCTGGGTGGCGAGTATGTACCGTTAGGTTAATTGGCCCTAGCACAGGCCACCCATATTACATCCCGAAAGCTAATAGATTAAAAAAAAGTTTACATAGTTACATAGGCTGAAAAAAGATATGCGTCCATCAGATTCAGCCTTTCGGGGATTGCGCTCGTTTGTGTGAGCTTACTGTACTTTGCACTTCCTATGCTTAACATGGGGGAGCGCAAAGAGTAATTAGCGTTCGGATTGCAAAGTCCTATCGCTAATTATTCACCGCTGAATTCAAAAGTTAACCACAGTTTGGAGCTGGTGCTGAAACACTTCTCCGGAATCAGTAAACAGAAGCTGCAAATCCTCCCCTAAAATCAGATGCTCATCTCTCGTCCTGCGGTAAGAACGACGGCTCAATCCGCCTCTGCTGGCCCGGCAGGAGCAGAATGAGACTGCGGGAAAAAATCCCCACAGGGTTATTCAGGGAGCGATGAAAACCAGGAGAATGACTGGAGAATTGAAAATTCTAGGTGAAAATAGCCAAACCAGAAAAATTCTCCCATTTATCTCACTTTCCAAATCGGCTACTTGGCCTAGATTGTTCATTCTCCTGGCAATTCTCCTGGTTTTCACCTCTCTCTGAATAACCCTGCCAGTCTCCCTCCGTGGACCTGCAGGATCTCGCGAAAGGTGAGATAGATCCAACAGTCAAAGCCTCAATGGAGTCCTCTGGCTTATCGCTGCGTTATGAGACAGGCTGCTGGATTAGGCTAGGGTCAGAGTGGGGCAGTCGGAACGCGCGTGCAGACGCACTAAATCACGGCGGCAGTAGCAGCACATAACGGCCAATGACGGCCAATATACGCAGTACGTGCGTACGAAAGTGCGCCGACACCACGCAACCAGCAAATGAACGCATTTTTCTCAGAACGTGAAACCGCTGCTACTGACGTACAGAGTGCGCTGCGGCCGCATGGCAGCGTGTGTGCGTGATTAGGAGACGTCAGACGCTGCTAGTGTGCGGCCTACATAACGTTCAAACAGCCGGATTTCCCTAGACTTCTTTTTACCCCACCGTCATGAAATACGTCCAGAATTGCGCATCGTCTGACCACTTAAGCGTATTCCGTGAAAAAATGCGTGCGCACGCATCGACGTACATTTTGACGGTGGCCGCAGAAAATGCGCTCATCTGTCCCTAGCCTGAGGGACTGCCCCGTAATATGGAGCTAAAACAGGGACGCTAAGCCTATGTTTTTATGCAGGTTACAGATTCCCCTAGCTGGCTGTTAAGCTTCTGTTGTGGTACCTACAGGTGTATGCTATTTCACCTAAATGAAGCCTGCTTAAAGAAGGGATCCACCCTTCCATCAGGGCTTCAACATAAACGTTCCTGGAAGTGCAGACAACCAGACCTGTCCCTGAAGCTCCCTACCATTGTACCTGAATCCCTCCAGTGATACTCCCAAGTGGAACCCTGCTCCCAAGTAGGGATGTGCGTTTCGGGTTTCGGAATTTCGGAATTTTCACGAAATTTCCCGATTCGTGTTTTCGGATGCGGCCGATTTTCCGAAAATTTTTAGATCCGAAAATGGCAGATCCGAAAAGTTTTCCGAGCCGAAACAATTTTTTTTCGGAATTTTCGAATGGACTTGAAATGTGTCAAATCGAAATTTATTTTCGCTCTATTCATGATTTCGGTTCCATTCGTGATTTCGGTTCCATTTCGGTAATTCTGGACATCGTATATTTAACTATTATCGGTTATATCGCTGATTCTGTAAATTTTGTATTTGTAAATGCGTATCACTTGTTTCTTGTGGCATTCGGGTCAGTTTAGCTTTTTTTAAATCGTTTTGTTCCTTGGCTTTCATACCATTTTAATATGATTAAATAAAGTTGTGAAATGTATATTCAATTATTCATAAGATAAAAAGGATCTTTATTTAATAAAAAAAACACGATAGAATCGCCAGAATTATCGTAGACACTTTGAAACGAGGAGAACAGACGTTCCGAAAAAACGAAAATTTCCGAAATTTCCGAAAAGTCGATACAAAAAACGAGCAAAGTGACACGAAAATACGAAAAATGGTCGATATTCCGAAAAAAAAATGTACACGAAAAGCGAACCGAACCGAACCGAATCGAAACAGAAATCGGTCGAAACGAGCCGAATCGAAAAGTTTAAACATCCGAACAAATCGAACCGAATCGAACCGAAAAAAAAAATCGGTGCACAAGCCTACTCCCAAGGAGAATCTCCCTATCAAGGTACCCCGCTCTCAAGAATCCTTGTTTTCGAGAACACCCCGCTCTCAAGAATCCTCGTTCTTCAAGCTGAAACCTGCATACAGTCTGTTGCCTGCCTGCTAGTGCTCCTATTTGTTTTGTTTGTTATTTAATAAACCTTCAGTACCCAGCAACCTGTGTGACTCCTACGATCACTGCATCATGGGCTTACTTCACCCACCGCCGCACTCCCAACCTGACAGAATGTTGAAGCCTTCACACAGTGAGTCCGCAGTGATCCAAATCGTTATGGAGTACCTCAGAAAAGCAATTCAAGACATCCTGCAACATTTGGACTCCGTATTTGCAAGTATGCAGCAGGGTTTAAATGGCACCTCTACTAAGGTGTGCACTCCAGCTCCAAAGAAAGTGGGCAGAGGACCCCTAACATCTGAAGAAATCGCTAGGAGAAGGTCCCAGAAGCTCTGCTTCTACTGCGGGGAACCGTCCCATTCCATCTCGAATGTTTAGTGCTGCCCCGCACTTTCCCTGGAGTTGCAAACGAAATCCTGCAATCCCCAGTGCTACTTGGTGCTACTCCCAAGTCTGCACCTGTTAATCCAAAAAAGACTTTTTCTATCAAGGCCAGAGAACCCTTTTCTACTCCGTCTGTGTTCCCAATGCCTAGTAAAGCACTGCCCACCAAGTTCAAGAAGGCAGTGCCTGTCAAGTCTGCTCCCACCAGACCAAAAAGGGAAACTGTTTCTACCAAGTCCTTGTCCAGAAATTCCACACCTGCTAAAACAAGGACTGTGGGAGTTCGAGTCCACCCTACCTCCAGAATACGAACCTGAAATCCCCATGGAGATAGCTGCTGCCTCCCCTTCTCAGAAGACACCCACCACTCTCAACCAGCATTCCAGGTACCTTGGCATCGCTGTCTGCGCCCCGGCAACCATCTTCAAGTCATCGGTGAAACCAGAACCCCGAGATCTGGAAGCCAACTCCTGCCTCCTTGACCTAGAAGAATCACTGTTGCTGCAGAGTCCAGCTGCCTCCATACCAAGGAGGGCTCTGGGATTCAAAAAGGTTGAGACTCCCACTCCTCACAGCCGCAAGTCCGGGCTGGTTTCTGGACAACCATGCCAAGGAACTGCACATATTGGCACCACTGTCTCTACCCCTGAAGGCACCATTACTATGGAACCCTTGCCCCCTGGGTTCACATATGGTTCCAATGGGACTGTGGTCAGATGCGCAGACCTGCAGGTGTTTCAGAACCCCAAAAGCGCTTGGAGATCACTCCACAATAATAGAGTTCTGCCCAAATATGTCTCCAGTCCACAGTGCAGGAAAACCGCCTACATAGGCACCATCATATGCACCTCACCCTCGGTTCACGGGTTGCCTAAAAAACCTAAGCCAGCTTCTCAGCCTTGCCTGAACCCCATGGTCAAGCTTCACCAGGCCTCAGGCTCTCCAGTTGTCACTGCCCTGCATCCCGCAGGCTCTCCAGTTGTCGCTGCCCTGCATCCCGCAGGCTCTCCAGTTGTCGCTGCCCTGCATCCCGCAGGCTCTCCAGTTGTCGCTGCCTGCCCTGCATCCCGCAGGCTCTCCAGTTGTCACTGCCCTGCATCCTGCAGGCTCTCCAGTTGTCGCTGCCCTGCATCCCGCAGGCTCTCCACAGCCGTGCTGTACCGAGGTACAAGCCCCACAGCCGTGCTGTACCGAGGTACAAGCCCCACAGCCGTGCTGTACCGAGGTCCAAGCCCCACAGCCATGCTGTACCGAGGTCCAAGCCCCACAGCCGTGCTGTACCGAGGTCCAAGCCCCACAGCCGTGCTGTACCGAGGTCCAAGCCCCACAAGAGCCGTGCTGTACCGAGATCCAAGCCCAGACTGTTGCCACCAAAACAGCATTTGTGGACACTGATACCGCTGCAACTACCATGCCAACTCCTGGTAAAACCAATCCATCTAGTGAAGTCCTGGTACTTGTCTCTGCCATGGCAGCCCAGGTGAATACCCTTACCCATACCATACAGGACATTCAGCTGAACCACAAGTTCCTGCAGTCTCAGGTACAGGTTGCATTATCCCGTGGACATATTTCTGCTCCCGATCTGGTTGCCACCAGCAACCCCATATATCTAGACGATTCCGAACCCACTGTGCTCGATAGCACCTCAGATATGGATCCCACGATACCCTAGTGTGCAAGGTATCTTGATACACCGAGCAGACCTTGAAACCCCTGAGACCATCTTGACCACCCAAACCTCATCCTTGGAGGTGACGGGTCATGGCCCCCACCGGCGGCGGCGCAGGAAAAAATAAGTGGCCCCCTTGCTGTACATCTGATTGTTCGCGCCCGGAAGGCGCTCCTTGGGTTGGGGTACTGTCAAGAATCAAGCCTGTGCCCGCACCTAATCCCTGGCAAACCCTTACTCCTACGATCACTGCATCATGGGCTTACTTCACCCACCGCCGCACTCCCAGCCTGACAATGACAGAGACCTAGATGAACACTGACACACTAACAACGACAGAAGCAGATATTGACAGTGAAAAAGGCAGAGACAGACATGATAACAATGGCGCAGGCATGATGGCACACGGGCAGAACTTGAAGGAATCACACAGGGAAAATGACAAAAACATTCACACTTCTCTATTACAGGGCCCTGAGACCTTTCTGGCCCCCTGACTGGACCATCTCCTTTCTTAATCTTTTCCAGCTCTCCCTGACCCCATTCTTGCTCCCACTGACCCTTTTCCAGATTCACTTATACATTTTCCAGCTCCCATTGATCCCTTAACAAATTGATGGACTGGGAGACGTGATATTAGACAATAACGGCAAATTTAAAATAAAACTTCACGTTCACTCAGCTTTGCTATTTTAGGGTAAAGTTTCACAGTTTAGGGAATAAAATACCTATAGCCTTTATTAACTAAAATGCAAGCTTTGGAGAAGTCACAAAGGGATTTAAGAGTTAAAGCAAAATTAATAAACTGGATAAATTACTGAAAAGAAGATTTTCATTTTTATCCAGTTGTAGTGCTAGATAACTTAGAATTTGCCGTTTCGACACCAGTTTTTCAGTTATGTAATCTCATAGAATTACCCCAACAATAGCAACCATAAAGTATCCCCATGAACTGATAATGAAAGATATTTGTAAGGTCTGGAGCCTCCATGGCTGAGGATGCATACATACACAGGAGCAGTTTACTTAGTTAATCTTTCAATCCACAATGTTAGCTCCCTTTTAATAGTTAAACAAAGATTACCATCTCATGAATACTACACCACTGCAAGGACCACAAAGGACCAGGAGCTTTTATCAACCCCAGCAAACTTGAAGAGGTTTAGGTATTACTGGGAATAGAACAAGAAGTCTCTGTATTAGTGTCTAGATCTTGAATACAGGTTATAATGCTTACAGTACGGCTACTTGTGTATATATACTTTGGAAATGTTCATTCCCAACCGTAGTTGCAGAATCTTTACACATCTTTATTCATTGTCTTAACAGTATTTACCATCTGTACAAATGAGTTTGTTTTTTATGAGAATTATAACGTTCGTTCCAAATTGGGAACAAAAAAAATGAGCCTGGGCATTCAAACATTGAAAATGCCAGTATTCAAAACTTTGTCATTTTATAAATTAAACTTATGTTCATGCTAATGGGATTCTCTAGATTCGGTCCTCTGGCGGAATCTGCTATTCCCATATATTTCCCTGCACTTTCTTGGCAGTTCGCCAGTTTCAAGTTGAGGAACTGTATGCACCCAAGCTGAAACATTTAGAAGTGAGGACTGCGAATACACAAAGTTCAGTTTTTCGCTTGCAGTATAACATTGCTACTGTTGTTACCATTTTACCATTGCTTACCGTTGTTTGAAGCAACAAGTGCTTGCAACAATGGTTATCTTTAGGGAACCCGTTCTTTGTAAAACAACAATTCTTTCTTTCCTACAATTAACTGTGTCAACTGAATGGGAACTCCATTCTCCCTATAAAAATAGTAGACATGCGCACCACGAAAAAATTTGTTCAGATTCCGATCGATTCGTTCCGTTTTTCAATTTGTTATGTTACCATATTTAGGATTGATTTGTTAGTTCAGACGATCAGTAATTCGTATTTCGAATTGATTCGTTATTACGTTTTTATTCTTAATTAGTTTTTCGGATCAATTCGTATTTAGTTTTTTTTGCAGTGCCCCGCAAAGCTGCTATCCATGGTGCTGAATAGGTTGCAGCACCAAGAATAGCTGCTGTCCTTGGTACCAAATAGGTTTCAGCACCATAGACAGCCCCTCACCGAATGCAGTTAGACTGAAGGCAAGAAAAAAAAAAACGCTGCGTTTGGCAAAGAAAAAAAGCCTAATTTTAAAATAAATTAGGAATTCAAAAATGTCACCAAAAAAAATCCAAAAAAGGCCTAAAAAACAAAAAGACTTTTTGCTGCAAGTTGAATAAATATTTTTAAAAAATGGGGCATATTTTTTACATTGAAACCTATGGGATTCGCCTGTTTAAAGATGTCGAATAAACCACCAAAAATGAGGGTATTTCACTGACATTTTGGTGCTGTTTGGCGTTCTCTGAATATATTAATCATTACTTGTCTATGGGGAATTTAACTGCTGCCGAATTGCACCGAACAGCAACAAGGCGCTGTCCATGGCCTGTGGTGCTGAATACAACTGATTCAGCATCACGACCAATGAACAGGGACGCAGTGCCATGTTTAAGTGACATGGTATAAAGAAATGATCATTAAAAACAAAATCAATTCGTTTTATACCGTTTCGGTCCGAATTGATTGAGTTTTCTTTCCGTTTACCGACAGAACCGTTTCGTATTTTGGAAGAAATTCTGAAATATGAATTGGGAATATTTCGCCCGAATTGTGATTTAGAAACAAAACGCACATCTCTAAAAAAACAATGGTGAGAGAACTGCGTTCCCAAGGTTCTTGACCACTGATCATAATAAAGCTTAATATATTCATTATTATTTCAGAACAGCAATCGATTTTACAGCTTTAACCTTATTTCATTCCTTTTTAGTACAGAGACAAAGTTCATTTAGGAAGGGTTTTAATGTCAGACGAACGCATTCTGAGTACACTGTGCGTTCGTGCACAACTGACGAACTTTCTGACTGATGATACTGTAGACACCACACAGTCTGGTTTTTTTTGACTGACATTTTTTTTGATCGATGTAGATGGGAAATAAAATAAATATTTAAAATGAAAAAAATTGATACATGATATGAAAAACCATTTTGTCCGTCAAAAATGCTGGACGTCAAAAATGCAATCCGTCTGACTACGTTCCATCACTCACACACAAAGCTACGCGGACGTGACGCACTCTGTGTGACCGTCCTAGCGGTTTGACGTTCTTGCCTAAATTGCGTCCGGTGCCACGTGCGTTATGCGCCCGCACTTCTGTGCAGATGTACTTCGTGTGTGGGTCTCTATTGATCATAATTTTATGCTACGACAGACATTAAAATGTGCGGCAACACAGACGTGATCACTGCTTTCGTCTGACACAGGCCTTAAGGTAAATGCCTCAATTAACGTATTTATATTCTAAGACCCCCCCCCATCCCAAATATTGTCCTGAAAGCTGGGTTTAAAGAGTAGTAAATTCATAAGCTCATACCCCACAACTTTACTCAGGACAGTTCCGTATCAAAGGGGTTGTCCAGCTGTCCCTGTTTGAAAACAATCTGTGTAGGAGGGAGTGAGTACCATTCCAACCTGCCCACCCACTCCGTTCCCAGGGCAACCCACCATTAAATAATATTAATAATAATGCTTGCAATGGGTTTTTAATGGTATAATAACATTATCAAACTGTGAGCTGAGGGACATGTAAATGCAGGGAAGATGTCTCCCCTGAATGGAAGGATGGGTCCCATTAACTCCTATTTATAGCATGAGATTAAATAGTCAGATGCTATTAGCTAAATGCATGATTGTATGGAGAAACAGAAGATTTTTTGTTTCTCTCACAGGTTATGTTCTGTCACACTGGGTTTATATCTTTAATTGTTCTAGTTAAACAACCCCGTACATAGAGTATTCTGACAAAAATGCATTCATGTTGACTTGGCGGGAAAGCTTTCTGCTGGTGTGAATATGCAAAGCAATAACTAGCCGAGGCCTACAGTGAATCATTGCTATGAATTCTTGCAGCTTGACCCATCCTGTTGTCTAATGATTTGCGGGTAATGACATATCTCTATTGATGGGCACTGAGGCAGAAAATGACTCTAATCATCTGCCAATCTCACAGTCCAACACCTTCATTTGCTGAAGCTGCAGCTCACCCACACTCTGGCCTGCAGACCTTAGTTTAAGTCCACCAGTGTTCATTGTACAATACACATGGCAAGCCCCTGCCCTTACTGAGAATATAAAATAAATACAGTGGCTAGAGGATGTAAATGATAAAAGAGTTTAACCCTTTCCCTCCACAGGGCGTACCATGCCGTCCCTGCGTCGGGTGGGCGTGAAAGATACAGGGCATAGTATAGTAGTATGCCCCGTTGACGTCTACGAGCCACCTCAGCCCCGTCCAGCAGTCGCCACAGACGTCCCCCTGCAGCCAATAATGCATGTCACACGTCTGCTGTATGGGCGGGCAATAAGCGAGGTCCGTCGCAGCACCTGGCAGCGGGGCTTACTAGTATGCCATGCCGGCGTTAACCCCCTCCCGCCAGGCACCACTCACCCGGCGTTAAGGGTTTCAAGGAGTACTACCACTAACATAAACTGTAACTAGATTAATTGTGCATTAAAAATTAAACCACTTTATAAAACACATGCTGTTTTTTTCGTTTTAAGCAATTGCATATAAGAAAGAAAAATAAAGTTGTTTTTTATCTTCAATATGTATACTTTTCCCATGATGCAACCTTTACCAAAATCTTATGGCAAGTCTCACTTTGCAGCTGTGACATAGGATTAAATAACATAGAGGCAATGGAGTGGAGGAGGGAATGTTTAGACAAAGCTGCAGTGCGTCTATTGTGTTTTATAGGCTACCCGAGATAAAAGGTGGCAGGTGAATGAGATCCAATAGTGGGCTACCACTGAATGGTACAATTGGGACAGTTTAATGTAATGGTCGACCTGAGACCTTGTAAATGAGATATCTTGGTTTGCATAAAGTTACCTTTAATTTTGGATGCCAACAGCTTACCCGCCTTATTGCCCTGTGTGGAATGCAAATGGTCTATGAAATCTGCGGTCTGCAAAATGTATATTGAGGGCTTCAAGATAGTTTTAGAGGGATTTTATTTTAGCAGAAACATCTACTGTTGGAGATTGTTTGTTAAATTGTTCCAGGGTGGCATGTTCTGACTGTAGGGAAGTTTGTTGGAGTTGTATGCCTTTTTTTGTGTGCTGCTTGAGCTGTAGTTGTGCTGGCTGCCAGTGGGGGGGGGGTTGGGTGTACCTTTTGGCGGTTGGCTGTTGACAGTTGGTCATCCATTTTGTCTGCCAGTTGAGGCTGACTAGTGACGCAGCCAGTTGCTGTTATAGGAAACCCGTATGATTAGTTGTTAATAAACCTATTAAGGAAAAACCCAAGACGTCTCGTATTATCCAGAACAATACAGTGGCGACGAGGCTATTGGATCTGCATGATGGCGCTGATTGGCGCTCTGCATGATTTTAATCCAGACACTGACTCTTGGATCTCTTGGGTGGAAAGGTTTGAACAGTATCTCTCTGCTAATGGCGTTTTGAAGTCGAAACAGGTAGCCGTGTTCCTCACAGCGATTGGAGCAAAGGTGTACGACACACTCAGAGATCTCTTATATCCAGAGAAACCTGCGAGCAAGCTGTTGGCTGTGTTAGTTGCTTTACTGCGGGGCCACTATTAGCCACAGCCAATTGAAATCACTGAAAGATGGAAGTTTTATAAAAGGCATCAGGAGCCTGGAGAAAGCGTCTCCTCCATTGCCGCAGCTCTCAGGAAGTTAGCGAGTACCTGTCAGTTTGGGGAGTATTTAGTAACAGCCCTCAGAGACCATTTTGTGAGGGGTTACAGTGTGAAGCTATGATTAAGAGACTTCTTACCGAGAAAGAGCTGACATTATACAAAGCTATGGATATCATAGAACAAGTCACCAAAGAAGCTGATGCTTTGCATAGGAAACAAAAGACTGAACAAGAGGCAGAAATATTCCATGCAGATACCAGGGAGCGGTACAAGCGGGATAAACAGTACAATTCCTTATGTCAAAGGACGGAGCATGGAGAGCCCCGAAATGGATGTTATTTCTGTGGGGTGACTTCACATGAATCTCACTCATGTCGTTTCCACAATGCAGTTTGTTATTCCTGTGGAAATAAAGGGCATATTCAACAGGTCTGTAAGAAAGGGAAGTTGCATGAAGGGAAGCCGCATAAATTGCTTCAGAAGAGAGCATATCAAATCCAGCTCCAAGACTCATCGGATGGCTCAGACGGCCATATTTCCATTCAAACAGTGAAACTTTAGAAGATGGATTCAGCTTATTCAGCCATTCCTGTTCCAGTGAAGATCGAAGGGAAATATTTGACCATGGACCTGGACACAGGAGCGGCTGTTTCTGTGATTACTGAGCAAGACTGGTGGAGATTAAAAGTAAATGTTCCAGTGATAAAGACAGCTGTTCATCTGCAGACTTATTCAAAGGAAATGTTAACCCCTCTGGGCAGTGTACATGTGAGAGTGCAGTAAAATGGACGCTGGGAAAAGCTGACGTTATATATTATTAAGTCTGGGGGTCCTCCACTATTTGGAAGAGAACGGATTCATAAATTGGGAATGCCAGACATAAAATATAATGGTTGCCACGCCTTACAGACATTACCAGTTTCAACTTGGATACAGGACTTGCAGAGGAAGTTTGCCCCAGTTTTTGGTGATACTTTGGGAAGTGTTAAGTGACGGCAAATGTCCCTAAATATGAGTGAAAATGCTGTTCCAAAATTTTTTAAGGCACAAACTGTACCCTTTGTACTTAAAGCTGGGGTTGAGGTGGAATTGACGCGTCTGGAGAGCCTTGGGATCATTTCCAGAGTGCGCTGCAGTAAATGGGCTTCACCGATTGTGCCTGTGCGTAAAAAGAATGGAGACATTCGATTATGTGGGGATTTCCATATGGCCGTTAATTCTCAACTTGCTGTAGATAAATATCCACTTCCAAAGATTGAGGACATTTTTGCGACTTTGGCAGGGGGACAGCAGTTCACCAAGCTGAATCTCAAACACGCATACCTGCAGTTACCAGTGTATCCAGAATCCAGGCCTTACCTCACCATCAATACTCATAAGAGGCTGTTCCAATATAACAGAATGGTATTTGGGATAGCACCAGCACCAGCAATTTGGCAGCGTACAATGGATGAAATGCTTGCTGGAGTTCCTGGGACACAATGTCTGCTGGATGACATGCTGATCACTGGCCGAATGGAGCGGGAGCACCAGCAGAATGTACAAGACGTGCTCCAGATACTAATGGATAATGGACTTAAAGTTAATATAAACAAATGTGTGTTCTTGAAAGATCACCTGGAATTTTGTGGTCACATCATTGATAAAACTGGACTTCACACCACTGATGATAAAGTGAAAGCATTGATAGAGGCACCCATACCAATGAATGTAACTCAGCAGTGCTCTTATTTAGGGCTGTTGAACTACTATAATAAATTTTTGCCTAATTTAGCCCATACCTTGTTTCTGCTGTATAGGCTTTTGGAAAAACAACAAAAATGGAAATGGACAGAGCCCTGCTCGACTGCTTTTAAAGCTTCAAAGGAACTAATAAGCAGCTCCAGAGTCTTGTTTCAGTATGATTTGCAAACCACTGAGTATTGCCTGTGATGCTTCTCCTTATGGGCTGGGGGCTGTGCTGTCCCATTCCACGCTTGATGGTACAGATCGACCTGTAGCTTTTGCTTCTCGCTCCCTCACCCCAGCTGAGCGCAATTATTCACAAATTGACAAGGAGGCTTTAGCGATAATCTGGGCACTGAAGAAGTTTCACTTTTATATTTATGGCCGTTCTTTTACGCTGTTGACCGATCATAAACCGCTATTGGCAATATTCAATCCTACAAAGAGTATTTCTCAGACCACCACTGCTCTTCTTCAAAGGTATGCCTTACTGCTGGGGGCTTATCAGTATAAAATCCGATACAGGCCTCATGATAAACATACAAATGCAGATGCGTTTTCACGCCTTACTCTTCTACTCTCCACCAATTATGTTCGGAATTCACCAACTTCCATTTACTTTAGCAAAACACTTACTGCGGTTGAAATAGCCCAAGAGACCAGTAAGGATGCTGATCTTCAAGAGGTCATGTCTTATGTACAACATGGTTGGCCATTTCAAACCTCTCCACGTCTCTGACGTTTTCACTCCAGGAATCTTGAGCTGTCAGTCAGAGGGATGCCTGCTTTGGGGAGAGCGGGTAATTGTTCCTCCAGCCTTGCAGAAACCCACGTTACAACTTTTGCATGAAGGGCATCCAGGAATAGTCCGGATGAAACAAAAACATGGGTCATGTATGGTGGCCAGGTTTGGATGAGGATATCTGTAACTATGTTGCAGCCTGTTCAGGATGTGCCCAGGCTCAGAGATACAGTACAGGGGTGCGGTACAGCCCTGGTTTTGGCTTCTTAACCCATGGGAGAGGATTCATATTGACTTTGCAGGACCAGTGAATGGACAGATGTTCTTAGTAGTGGTGGTTACACATTCCAACTACAACTGATGCCACCATTGATGCTCTGGAGAAGCTGTTTGCGACATTCTGATTGCCTAAGATACTAGTATCTGATAATGGGCCACAGTTATTAGCTCAGAAATTTAAAAGTATCATTAAGGATCATAGTATTCAACATCTCCGTACATCTCCGTACAGCTCCGTATCATCCGGCTACCAATGGTCTAGCTGATAGATTTGTCCAGGCTCTAAAAGGATTTCTAAGGAGTACTGTGACAGACCGCAAAAACTTACTTCAACAACTCCAACAATTCTTGTTGCAGTACAGAAACACAACTCACCCAACCACCGGCCAGCTACCAGCAGTATTGATGTTTGGCAGACCACTCAGGGCGAAGTTAGTTAGACTTATTGCAACCGGACAAGGAGGGTCAAATGGACATCTCACAAGAACGAAGTCATGTACAGAAACTGCGGGAAAAGATGAAGCACGGAAAGTATTCATGCACATACAATTTAGGGGATCTAGACTGGATACAGATGTATAGAGGGCCAATCCGGCAGTGATTTCCAAGGTTTTGGGATTCCTCACCTATGAGGTTAGCATGGCCAGTGGTCTGCACACCAAAAGACATTCAACCCAGCTACGGCCCAGACCTGTTTTTGACAAACAACTGAATGACCAGGCTGAAGAGTTGAAAGACACGGATATATGGATGGGTGTCTGACATGATAATGGAGAAGTATTTTCACAAGAAGAAGAGGGTTGTGCCCTTCCTAGGGAAGAAATAGATGGTGGTCGTCTCAGTGAATCAGATTCCACTTCACATGATCTGGCTGGAAATGTCAGTTTAGCTCGGAATCAAAGAGTCCGGCATCTTCCAGAACGCTGGCAAGCTCCAGACCCATTGAGGGATTTCCATCAGAGGAGTAAAAGCTTGTGGAACCACAGATACTATGTGAACCGAAAGCACAGATTACAGAATGGAAGTCAGGAGGGTCTGGAAGATACATAAACTTGTACTGGACATTTTTTGGTTTGCTTTTGTCCTTTTTTTTTTTTTTTTTTTAAGAAAAGGGAGGAGGTGTGGTGTAGTTGTGCTGGCTGCCAATGGGGGGGGGGGGTTGGGTGTTTCCTTTGGCGGTTGGCTGTTGACAGTTAGTCATCCATTTTGTCTCCCAGTTGAGGCTGACTAGAGATGCAGTCAGTTGCAGTTTTAGAGAACACGTATGCTTAGTTGTTAATAAACCTATTAATGGATGGCCTCCCACCACCTAAAGATCAACATGTCAAAGACTGAGCTCCTACTTATTCCTCCCTCTAATGCCGCCCCACCTCCTGACTTCTCGATCACGGTGGAGGGTATCACCATCTCCCCATCAAACCAAGTTCGCTGTCTTGGAGTTACACTTGACTCTGCTCTTTCCTTCATCCCCCACATCAAGTCTCTTTCCTCCTCCTGCCGATATCAACTGCGTAATATTTACAGAATTCGGCCATTTCTTACCGCTGTCGCCACAAAACAACTCATACACGCCCTGGTAATCTCCCGACTCGACTATTGCAATAATCTCTTATCTGGCCTCCCTCTGTCCCACCTCTCCCCCCTACAATCCATCCTGAACGCCTCCGCCAGGCTAATTCACCTCACCCGCCGCTCTGTCTCTGCCACTCCCCTCTGCGAGTCCCTTCACTGGCTCCCCATCCACTGCAGAATTAAGTTCAAAATCCTTATCCTTACCTACAAAACCCTCACTAACTCAGCTCCCCACTACCTGTCCTCACTAATCACCAAATACACCCCAGCCCGCTCCCTAAGGTCAAACAGTGACCTGCGCCTAGCTTCTCCCCGCATCACCTCTTCCATGATAGACTGCAGGATTTCTCACGCGCAGCCCCCACTCTCTGGAACGCTCTCCCTCGTACTGTCAGACTTTCCCCTAACTTCTCTTCCTTCAAACGCTCCCTGAAAACATTCCTATTTAGGGAAGCCTACCACCCAACTCACTGACGCAACCATCAATCACTCTCACCTTACAGTCCTCTCCTCCTGTTTCCAACCCCAACCCTCCCAGATTGTGAGTTCCTACGGGAATAGGGCCCTCATCTCCTCCTGTACTGTTTGTCAAATGTTGTTCAATGTATTGTAACCCTGTCTATACTGTGCTTATTGTACAGCGCTGCGGAATATGCTGGCGCTTTATAAATAAAGAATAATAATAATAATAATAATAATAATGAAAAACCCAAGACGTCTCGTATTAGCCAGAACACTACACTGCTCTTAGTTTAATACAGTGGCCGAGCATAACAGCATTGTGTGCAAGCCAGACCGAGCCACGTTTTTATTTATTTATTTATAAAGGATTTTACCAGGAAGGATACATTGAGATTTCTCTCGTTTTCAAGTATGTCCTGGGTACAAGAGCATTGAAATTTTACAGTCGTTACAGAAATACAAAGTAATAAATGCACGATATTAAGAACAAAACACAAATATACAGATTAACACAGAAAATAAATAAGTAATATAGTTACTATGTTACATGTTTACAGGTGCATCTGTACCGAGGTATGTTAATAGGGAGCTCTTGAGTGACTTAATACTGGGGGAAGATTTGATGGCGTCTGCGAGGTTATTCCATAACTGCGGTGCTCTGTAGGAAAATGAGGATCGAGACACTTTCTTTTTGTATTGTGGTATTGCAAGTAAGGTGCAGGTCCTGGATCGGAGGTTATAGGATGAGGAAACTGCTAGAGGAAGCAGCCTATTCAGGTAGGGTGGTAGCTTCCCAGAAAAGCTCTTAAACACCAGGTTGGAAAGGTGAAGGGTGCGTCTAGATTCCAGCGACGGCCAGTTTAGCACTTTTAACATGTCACAATGGTGGGTCATGTAGTTACATTGTAGCACAAAGTGGCAGAATGAGTTATACAATGTAGTAAGTTTATGAAGGTGTGTTTGTGGGGCGGCTGCATACACTACATCTCCGTATTCAATAGCCAGCATAAGCATTTGTTGTACAATCTGCTTTCTTACTGTGGGGCTCAGGCAGGATTTGTTTCTGTACAGGGCACCTAGTTTGAGGTAAAGCTTAGATGAAAGTTTTTCGATGTGGGGGCCAAAGGATAGATTTGGGTCTAACCACATACCTAGATATTTGAGAGAAGTGACTGTGGTCAGCGTGACATTTGATTTTGTCCTGACACATAGATGGGGATTTTGCAGTTTATGTAGTTCAGGTGCTGTTCCAAAGAGCATTGTTACAGTTTTGTCAGTATTTAGAAAAAGTTTGTTATCTGTGATCCACTTTTCTACCTCTGTGAATTGTTCTTGCAGCACGGCCAGGTTTGAGCTCCTCTAGGTCATTGTGGTGGAAATATTCAGTAAGCGCACGTGAGATCTCCTCTACATGGGTTTTTTCAATCAATAATGCGTTGTTCAGGCACCAACAGCCCACCCCTCTGGTAGGATAAGTAGTAAATGTAATAGTGAAGGGAGCCCAGTGAGACCGGGTGTTGTTACTGATATTTACATCCAGTAATCTGGCAGACCTGTGAATGAGACATAAGTCTATCCGACTATAGGAATTGAGAATGTCGAAAGACAGTAACGCTTCCATGAAGCGATTTCCTAATGACATCACCTTTCTATTAGGTCGTGTGCGGCATGAGTTTTGGGTGTCTAGTAGTGGGTTTGGGACACAATTAAAATCTCAGCAGAGAAATAAGAAACCTTTGTGCATAGAAGACACGTTATGTATTGTTAAGGAAGTATACCAGATTTTTTTTGGGGCGTACATGTTGACAAACGTAACTGAGGTTTGATTCAGGGCGCCCACTAATATAAGAACCCTGGCAGTGGAATCCGAGTATTGGGATTCAAAGCGAAACACCCACTCTCTATGGAATAATATAGAGACACCTTTGAGTTTAGTAAGACTACAGGTATGATAGGAAGGGGGTTTGCGCATACGGAAGTGCTTTTCCTGGAGGCAACCTAACGCTCCTCTAGAACCATGAAGGTCTCTGAGCAAAAAGCCCCTTTTATAAGGGGAGTTACAACCTTTATATCTAAATAAAATATCTTTCATTCAGCTAAGTATTTCCGCATTTTGTATGGATTCAGGAATTCACCTTACATGGGCATTATTCCTGCGCGATCTATCCTCTAAGCGAGCAACTTTAACGCTGAGAGCAGCATAGGATTCATTGAGTGCTGTGTACCTGTCTGCCAAGTCGTCATAGGCAAGGCAGACGTCATTCGTCTTGGTTTCCAGCTAGCCTGTTTTGTTTCCAGTTCTCAAATACTTCGGCAGAGTTCTGCTGCCATGCTGTGAAAATTTGCCTGCAGAGTTGCTCAGAGGAGCTCCTGCAGCATCGACCGCATAAAGTGTTCTGAGGTTGGGGTAGTCTCTGAATGATACCTCCTGTGCCAATGATACCTCATTTGGAAATGTATATGCGTTAACGTTTTGGTCCAAATAGTCCAAAGAAGCATGTGTTTTAACCCTCGGAAACAGGTTACAAACAATATTAGACTCTGTAACCCTAAACCTAAAACAAGCAGAAATTGTAACCTAAGCCTAATTACTATTCCTAACTCTAAAAGAAGCACAAATAATAACCTAAACCTAATTACAAACCCAAATCCTAAAACTAATCCTACAAATGCATAGCTTCTAGAAACAGTCCAATTCAATAGCCATGGAAAAGCGCTTCTGAAAATGGCATGTGGCCTTGCATTTGAAAGCATCCGAATTGAAGCATGTTAATTGGCGTCATTTTTCTCATGTCGTATTCTGAAGCGACCAGGAGGTGGCGGTGTTTCCATAGGATATCTGACAGGCCCGCTTTCAGTATAATAAAACAAACGTGCCCAGGGATCTTTAGACGAAAATGACTAAACTACGTCTTGTGATGAAAAACCCATACTACAAACCAAGGTGGAATTCGTTATTACAGGAAATATTGTCTTTCTGTTGCAGACAGTGCTTAGCAGGGAAATACATACAGATGTATTTCTTTCAGTGGATTCTCCATAACTTTCTTCAAGTATTTTACGTAAAGTGCAACTTGATGGATGGGCCAAGGTTATAGTGCAGTGCAAGATTTCTTAAGGTCTTATCTTGCATTCTAAGTGCTTTAGATAGTACATAATTACAGGTAATAAGTAACCACACCAAAGACGTACAAATATCTCTTATTTGACAGTAAACATGGAAGTTCCACAGATTATCTACTTTATATACTTGTCACAGGAGACGTCTAGAGATCTACAGAAGTTCTAGAATGCTTGAAAAGAAACGTATTAGGTAGATACCCATCCCTCCATTTAAGCGCAGAGGACATATTTTGTCGGTGGAACAATTAACCTTGGTTATCATGCAGAAAAACAGAAACAATGACTTGAGCTATGATTGTTAATGCTAAGGTAAGAAACACATTTAAAAATCATTTTCAAAAGGAAAACAATACACATGTGAGTGTAATGACAGTCAACTCTTAGCTGGCGTTAAACAGGGTGAAAAAGGGTATTACATGTTAAAGTGATACGTCTGGAGCACGCATACACTTACAAAGGTCCTAAATGAGCCTGCCTGTTAATGTAAGTCTCAAGCATCCCCTCTGCCCAGCAAGTCTTCCAACACGTGTACTTGTGCAGAATTCTAGATCTGGCAGTCCAAATGACTGTCATCAAAGAAGTGTGGTGCACAATGATCTTTCATCATAGTCAAAGACCAGTGTTACCTATCCTTTTGATACTACTTCTGACAGGTGTTGCCAGTGGAAGTATTTCTTCTCCTAAAAGACACAAATATATGGTCCCAGCCTCCTAAATCGGTGGACACAAACTACAACACAACAGTGATTTTTCTGGTTATTTGCAAGGACAGTGAATTTTGGTACCACAACAGCGTTTAGTGAATAATACCTTTCTACCTTTCTGATAACGAATTCCACAAGAATAAGAAATAAAAGATAATAGTTCTTTACCAAACACCAGTTTTTGGGTCTCAAAGAAACCTATCCAGATCACAACCTGAC
The DNA here is from genome assembly GCA_009667805.1 of Leptobrachium leishanense. Taxonomy (NCBI): domain Eukaryota; kingdom Metazoa; phylum Chordata; class Amphibia; order Anura; family Megophryidae; genus Leptobrachium; species Leptobrachium leishanense. The sequence continues at coordinate 169,886,311 of CM019063.1, read as the reverse complement.
CTTTTAAGTGGAGGGCTTGAGTCGTACAGCATAACAGCTAGAGCGCTGTGCCTATTTTTTACCCGTCCTATTCTATCCGAGACGCAAGCTGAGTACTGTACATTAGCGTCTCCTATACTTTGTTTGGGAGACACTAATGTGGCCCCAGCACATGGAGAATAAACTATTCCAACCTGCTCTCTCCATCTGCATCTGACATTATTCTGAAACCAATGTTCTTCAGACACAGGTGTTAAGGGATTTGTGCTTCAGCACAATCACATAACACACAAATTTAAACCCACTCAAAAATAGAATACTCACCTCAGGTCTGCGCAATCCAATGCTTCCTCGCTCCGGGGGCAGTGGAGTACTGGGAACAAATAATAGTGTTCCTTCACATATCCATCCACTGCCTCATTTACGTGAACTCTCCTCCATCTTCATGAGGTCTTATGGATTCCTGGAGCAGATAACACCAGCAGCACTTAGCGTGTTATCTCCCTGCTGCAGCTCATCAGTATTACAACTCAAGCTGCTGGCAAAGTGGCCCAGGCGTTATATGGACAATAAAAGCGAGTGCAAATGGAAAACAGCATGATAACATCGCCATGCATCACCATGCGTCGGCCAACGGCCCTTTGCAGCATGTCATTCCCAGCATCGTGATCTGTATCTGGGAAGCACGCTGCAGTAGCAGGCCGGACAATCGTAACTGCGGATTAAGAAATTGACGGACGGCAGTACATTCTTGGGTGTGTAACCAGCCCTCAGGCTTTTAATTAAACTATTTTTGTACTGCCTTTTTTCCCAGGCACGGTCACATCAGAGAACAGGCAGAGGAGCCAGTACAGAGCAGCACTGAGTGCCGAGGCCCGAGACACACATACACATCATCTCGACAGTTGATGCTGAGCGCGACTATTATATTTTGTTACAGCTCCTCCAGACCCCTCTCATTCTTTTTACACCCCCCAGAAGACCCTTCACATTCTTTTCCCTCCCCAGGCCCCCGCCCATCCCATTCTTTATTACTCCCCCAGCGGGTCCCTCACTTTCTTTACCCCCCCCCAGGACCTGCAACATCAGAATGAGAGAGCCCTGGGGGGGGGAGAAGAAAGTGAAGGGCCTGCTGGGGGGAGAAGAATGTCAGGGGGCCTTCTGGGGTTGTGTAAAAACAATGAGAGTGGCTGGGGGTGTAAAAAAGGCTGTGCAATTCCCATTGACCTCCCGCAATCCTTTTTTCGGAACCTACAGGCGCAGATCTCGAATTATATATGGAGGGGGTCTAGGCCGAGACTAAAATTTTTCATCCTTACCCTGCCTAAAACACGGGGAGGGCTTGCCATCCCAGATTTCGCGATGTACCATACGGCTTGCCACCTACAGCGTATTTTGGAATGGGCAAAACCCCGCAAACTTAAAGCGTGGGGGGAGGTTGAACAAGACGAAGCTGGGATTCCCCTCACTGTCCTCCCTTGGCTGCCTAAACTGCAAGGGCTACGCCGTGTACGTGATCTAACTTACACTTCAGCTACACTACGTATATGGCATCGAGTAATGCGTCTTTTAGACCTGTCCTCAGACCCATCGCCACTTACGCCGTTGTTGTGCCAAGCCTCCACACCCACGTCCTACACCCCGTCGATATTTACAGACTTGCTGCAAACACAAACACCACGCATTCGTGACGTATTTCGAGACCGACAACTTGCCTCGCTTCATGACATACTGGGCGACAGGGCAGTGACTTTCCTACGATACTTCCAATATAAACAGATCGTTAGCTTTATCAGATCCATACCCCAACGACCAAAACTGACCCGCCCTTTAACAGAATTTGAAAAACACTGCATGACAGCTGATCTAATGCCCCATGGTGTGTTTGTATGAACTTCTCCAGCGCTCAAATAGGACGCCCCTGCCAAGGTTTATGGGCAGCTGGGAGATGATGTTGGAAACTGCTCTGTCAGACTCTCAATGGGGGGAAATCTGTGACCTTACACACCACTGCTCGGTCTCATCGCAAACACAGGAGACGGCATACAAGTTGCTGTCCCTGTGGTATAAGACCCCTGAACAGCTTAGTCACGCGTTTCCTGATATGTCGGATGAGTGTTGGCGCTGTGGTGAAAGTCCGGGTTCGGCAATCCACATATGGTGGTCTTGCCCGGTAATTCGCCCTTATTGGGAAAAGATATATAAAATCACGCAACTGTTCATAGAACCCCCTCCTGACTTCCGACCAGCCACCATGCTATTACATCATGTACAATATGCTACTTCAGGTTACAAAAAATCGGTGTGTCTTTGCATACTGAATGTTGCCAAAAGCCTAATACCCCTATTTTGGAAACAAAGAGTGAGCCCACCCATGCATCTTTGGCTTTCTAAAATGGAGGAGCTTCATAGAGTCAAACAACTATACTACTCTATGAACGGTATGACAGCCCAATACACTCAGATCTGGAGTACTTGGATTCTCCAATCGGGAGGAACGGAATTTCGTGCCTTGTTACAGTAATTGAGCTAATGTGCCGATGTAACCGACCTCATTCATTCTTAAGGCCCTCTCAACCCTTGGTATATCGTGAATGCACTGTTTTACGGTCTTTGTGTCCAGTAGGGGTTTGCCCCCACTCCCAGGCCATTTCCCCCCCTCCCCAACCCCCTTTTTGGTATTAGTCCAACCAACCCCTTTCACATGATTCTTACAACATTATTCTGATTTGATGCTGATAATTAGACTTCACGGTCTGACATCTAACTGGAATTTAAAAGTTACATGATGTTTTATGATAACACCACCCAGCTTGCGAACTGATGACTTTGATACATGTACAATTTTCGTATATCTCTGCTTAATGTGGGAAAACAAAATAAAAAATTTATTTACAACAAAAAAAAAGGCTGTGCAGCGATGTGATGCACTCATACACACTGCACATTACTGTGAGGTTTATTGCTGTTGAGCTCTGTGATAAGCTTATACACACCACACATTACTGTGAGTTTCATTGCTATGAACTAGGGGGTAATAATGTGTGGAAAAAGGAACATTGTTCTGATCGCTTAGAGTAAAGTGGTGTTGATGGATTTTTACAGAAAAAATGGCATCGCGCCTGTACTCACCAGAGCGGCTGCAACAGCCAGGAGTAACAGGCCAGTTCATGTATAAAACATAACAAGAAAAAAAAAAATTATGTCATCTGCTCTTGTTTCTATACAATTCCATGTGCAACAAAACACTATCGGAGGTTTTAGTTTGCTTTAATGGCCATTGAAACGTAAGCTCACTCGCCCCATCAAGGCACCCTTTGTAGAGTGAGTCCTAACCAATGTACCAAAAGCTGCTCTTCTGAGGCAGAAAAAATGGTGGGTTTTATTTATACACGCACCAAGCACTCTGAATAGCCGAATGAAATGTCCTTATCTTGATTATGTTACGTTCTTGATATCTTACACTTGCTTCGTTTTTCTTATGTTTATTATTATTATTATTATCATTCTTTATTTATAAAGCGCCAGCATATTCCGCAGCGCTGTACAATAAGCACAGTATAGACAGGGTTACAATACATTGACCAACATTTGACAAACAGTACAGGAGGAGATGAGGGCCCTATTCCCGTAGGAACTCACAATTTAGTTAAGAAAATTTGTTACACTGGGGGGGGGGGGGGTTATTCAGAGATCTGAAATGTAACCGGACACAGAATTTCAGTGAACGAGGACATTTTGGGGCCATTCGAGGGCAGTGAAATCCCCATAGAGAAGCAATGGTTCATCTATTCAGAGACGCTAAACAGCAGGGAAAAGTTGCCCAAGTGCCCTGCTGTTCAGTGGTTTCATTCGACAGGTTTATTCAGGCGAATCCCATAGGCTTCAATGTTAAAAATATTCCTGTTTCAATTCAATATCAAACCGTTAGCTTATTCTGCTGTAAAGAGTCTTTTTATTTATAGATTTTTTAGGATCTTCTAGGCATTTTTCGGGATTTGTTCGGCAATTTTTTTTTTCAGTTTTCCTTATCAGACCTTTTTATGATCATTCATACGATCTTATGTGTAAATTCCAGGCATTTTCGTTCAGTAGTTGTTTTTTTCAAACAGCGTTTAAATTTTGAAACTTTCAAGCATACTGTTTTTTTTCGTTGTTTTTTTCACCACGTTTGTCTGCTTGTTGGGTTTTTCCAGCGGCTGCTGTGCGCTGTTATCAGCGGCTAGTCGGGTTTTTCCGGCGTGTTCCGCGAGGTTTTTTGCGGCGTTTTCGGTGAGTGTTCGGCGAGTGTTCAGTGGATTTGCGGCGAGTGTTCCCTGCACTACGGGGGCCCTGCGGTGCTTGCTGAATACACCACAGGGTTGGTGAACTAGGAATCACCCCGAAGTGCGGGGAACGAAAGGTCACCGAACGTGCAGTGACTTTTCAGATCTCTCTGAATAACCCTGAATATGTGCCACTGGGTGCAGCGGTGTATTTTAATTTTCTGCTGCCCTAGGCAACATGAAATTTGGGCACACCCCCATGTAAAGATCCATGATTGCTATGGCAGTCACGGATCTTTACAAACCACAGGGGCTTCTTGGAAACACTTCTAACTTAAGTGCAAAATGTTGACCTTTAGACTGAAGATTTTATGTAGAAAATATCATTGCTGGCATGGGATTTTGCTGCCACTGCTAATTGCTGGCACGGGCTTTTGCTCACACGGGTTTTTGCTGGCCCGGGTTTTTGCTCCCCTGTACTGTGGTCATCGCAATTTACAATTCGGTCTCGGAGACAGCTGCAGCCTGCAGGACTGATGGGCAGCCAGTGGCAAGGCCCTGGCCGGGCCCTCAGCTGGTCAGTCCGCCCCTGCTGCGACAGAGTTGGAACAACAATGGACCCAGCCCCAGACAGACCAGTGCGGGTGTTCGGGGGGCAATTTTTACCACCCCCTAGAATCTGCCGCCCTAGGTGTGATGTTTTGATTAAAAGGTGCTTATTCCTACTTTATTGTCTTCTACAAAACCATCACTTTTTTCTGTATAACCAAGTTGAAGTTTATTAATCTGTATAGAACAGTTTCCTCACATTGCTGCCTCATAACACTGCTTTGCTTCAGCTGCCATTTTACATCTCTCCAGAACATTCCCACCAACCGACAACAGGAAGTCAATGAGTAAACACCTCAGAGCAGAACAGGAAGTAGGGAGGCAGAAGAAAAGCAATGCATCATTCACAGCCACCAACTTCACCTCACAATACCAACTCCTACACACACCATACACTCTTACACAGTCTAACAACCCATACATCACACTAGGCAAACAAGACGTTTGCCTCTCAATAGGTACACCTCCGACTGGGTGCACCCATTTTGTGATCTTTTGTGTTGTAACCTGCCCCCCCTTATCTTCTTCACTTGGTCCTCACTATGGCATTGGTGGTAAAACTGTATTTTAGTGATGTAAAAAAATGATGTGATAGACACTCCAACTGTATTTTAGCGTTGTAAATTATGTGTGATCCATTTCAACTGTTTTATGCATTGTAACCCCTAACCCCTGACCCTATATTGACACATTCTGACATTTACAACGTTATTCTGTTTCAGTTAGGTTTCCAACTAATTTACAATGCTAAAATACAGTTTTGCCACATTGGCCTTATAACTGAGTCTATGGGTCAATCAATGATTCAAATCAATGTATTGTGTGGGATGTATTTGTAGCGCTCACCCCCGGAGGAGCCGCTGAATAAACCTTTGGTTAGTCTCACTGCACTAGGAAATAACTATACACCAGCACTGTTGTGGATTTTTATATATTATATTCTTTACTGATCCCAATAAAGCAGCATATATTACGCATATACGGTATTTGAGTAACAAGAATTCGTAACGCGGGAAAACAAGCAGTGGTAAAAGAAACGGTTAACCCCCTCAGTTCTGGAGTGTACGTCCAGTGAATAATAGCTCAAAAATATATATGTGTGTTGTCTAGAGCAGTGGTCCCCAACCCAGGCCCTCAGGGCCCACTAACAGGCCAGGTTTGCCAGATATCTGAAGCACAGCACAGGTGTTATGATTTGCTGCTCAGTGATTGCAGGATTCAGTCTGCATTTCCCCAAGGTGATCTGCAAAATCTGGCCTGTTAGTGGGCCCTGAGGGCCTGGGTTGGGGACCACTGGTCTAGAGTACCCGGGTACCGTATTCAACTGGCCAGTGAATGAGACAAAACAATCTTTGACTAGTCTCCGTTGGGGCCCTTAAAGGAACCGATAAACAAGTGCGCAATGTTCTGCGTTTTCACCAGGTCGAAGCCTTCTCACCCATCCGGTGTAACCGCTTGTCCTGGACTGATGAACGCTGAAGAAAGGGATCTCTCGAGAGAGGATCTGTCCTCGCTGCCACTTGGAACTCGATGCTGTTATCGCCTGCACTCCTGATCGGGTTCTCCTCCGCCAGAACACGAACACATAGGCTGCCAGCACTCCTCTCCAGTTTGCAGCCTCTCCTCACACGATGTCCCTCTTCTCCCAAACGGCACTTTGTCACGAACAGTTCAGCGTAGCGCACTCTGTACTCTCAACGCTCAGGGAACAGCACGATCGTTAACAGGACTGTAATAACTTCCACACTCCGGCCTGGTTTCAAACCCTAACAGCCCCAGCGTGCATCCTACGTCTCTCGTTGCTCTGATCACACTGCTTCTCCCTTGCACGAGGCTGCTGATCTCTTTCCTCTTCCTGTACCACCCCCTTCCTGTCCTCACGCAAAGGATGATGGTAGATGTAGTTCAGTTTTGTCCAGCATAGTCTAACAATGTCTCTGTCTCCCTCTGGTGGCAGCAATAGTTCAATGCACCATAATACAGTGTTTTTAAAGCAGCGCTACACTCTTCCCCCCTTAAACTCTTGGGGCCCTCCAAGGGAGTGTAACAGATACATGACATTGCAATATTTACATTAAGCAATACATTAAGGTTCAGTAGCAGACATATAATGGGTCAGATATACATCCTCAAGCTGACTCATGTCCCTGACTACCTCAGCTAGCATAGCAGACACTTCGGGCAGCCTTCGCACAGTGGTAACAGCTTCTTCAGTGCTATGTCCCGGTGAATCGTAGGTAAGTCTCTGAGGGGGCTGGATCGAACGTTTGGGCTTTGATTCTGTGGTTCACAATGAGCCTTCATCAATGCAGGGTAACAATATAGCTCAGGAACACCCGCAGCCATGACTCTCAGTCCCTCTGCTCCAATCACTCCTTTGGTTCTGTTCAGTTCAATTAGGCCTCCCAATGGAACGCGTCTTGACCTTTCTCGACAAGTCTTATCATCCTGGAGACGAATGAGGTGTTTAGTGCTCTTAGCGCATCCCATGTCTAGCTCACACTTGGAGACCAAATTTTCCGATTTGAGTATTGGAGACTGAAGCCGCTTCTTCCACTTGAACGAGATAGGAGCATTTTTAGGGTAGAACCGTTCAGCTTGAATCACTTTATTCACTCTCCTCCCTAGATCGGTAGTGGAGAGGGGCCTAACAGAAGCTACTCGCCCGATTGACATCCGTGCCTTCAAATTTACTGCAGAGTCAGACGCATTACATATGCTGACGGAAACTCTTCCACTTGTCCGTTTCAAAACTCTTGAAGAGATTATTTCAGGGACTTCTCTGGACTGTATAACCTTCTCTGTCCCTTCCGTTTTCCTCAGCCGCCTCACTTCTGCAGGGGCTCTCTGTTCTTTGACCATCCGTTGACAGACTGGCTGTAACATCGAGTGCGCCTTTTTGGGGGCATGATTCTCTTCCTTCACCAGTGGGGTTAGAAGACGTCTCACAAAGTCGGTGTTCGTCCCCACTATCATAGAACTTCGATTAGCTCCAGAGGGCCGAGGACACACAATGGCCAACGTGTCACATACTCTCGGTTGTCCAACGGTCACGGAACTGAATTCCAGCTTCACCTGTAGATATCCATCATAGGGAAACCTCTCAGTCCCCATACCCCAGATTTCAAGATCCTTCAACTTTTTCAGGGGTATATGTTTCAAGTATTTCTGATAGAAGTCTCGGTAGATCAGAGTTACTTGGGTGCCTGAGTCTAGAAGAGCCTTGGTGTAGATCCCTTCTACTTGAACTGGAATGACGAGCGAAGGACCTATCAGCTTATCAGGGAACTTCTCTGTAGTAGTAGGAAGCATAGGCCCAGTCTGCTGTAACCTAACCCTTGTCCTCATTCGCGGTGATTGAGGGCGTGCATTGTTTTCCCGTGACGTTTGACCGGTCCTCCAGGGAGAGGATCTTCTATTTCTAGCAGGTACATATTCAGACCCTCCCTGCCTCCTATTTGGATCTTGGGAATCGTAGTAGTCTCCAGCAGTTGGGTACCCAGTTTTTTCTCTCCACCGGGGTCCTCTGAAGTTTCCCACTAGATAACAGTCCTTCTAAGGCCTTTAAGAAATCTTGAACTATTTTCCTTTCTGGCCTTCGGTTCGTACACTGCGCTCGGTAATGACCCAATTCTCCACAGCTGAAACACCTTTCTTTTGAAGATGGGGCCGCACTTTCTCGCTGCGTCTCATTTGAAGACCACCTGTCGGATGCCACAGCAACCCTTGCTGTTCGCATATCTGAGAGAGACCTCTGTATTTCAATCTGTATTTCTGCTACCTTCAAGATTTCTTGGCGCAGAGCCTGCATCGCCTGTTCCACCCACTCTTCGAAGGTTTCTTCTCCCGTCGGAGTTGGTACGTTTCCTGAAAAATTCCTCGACCGTCGGTAACCAAAATTTGTGTGAAGAGGGTTTGTTCTTTGGCATTTAGCCAGCAAATCTCCGATAGCCACGATGAACTCAGGCCCGATCATGGCCAGCGGACTGGACGCAGGAACGTTCGCGGGATCGCCACGTGGCGCACTTGGCTGAATCAGTTGAACTTCCACATCGTCGGTCAGCTTTACACTCACGCCCTGAAAACACACTGGAACACCCTTTCTCCACTCAAAAAGAACATATGTGTGAGAAGTATCTGGGTTCGCTTTAATGTCCAGAATTAACCCCCGATGATCTGGTGTCAGCGCAGCCACGGCCCGGCGAATCTGATCTTCGGCCCAAGTGTCTGCAGGAATGTCCATGACTATGCTTAACCCTATCTGGCTATTTTGCTCCTCACACCATTTGGCAGCAGTGTCTGGATCCATAATTAACCCTTTAATTGCGGTATCCACAGAGACTGGAATCCCGGACGAGCCCCCACGTGTAGCGCTCACCCCCGGAGGAGCCGCTGAATAAACCTCGGGTTAGTCTCACTGCACTAGGAAATAACTATACACCAGCACTGTTGTGGATTTTTATATATTATATTCTTTACTGATCCCAATAAAGCAGCATATATTACGCATGTACGGTATTTGAGTAACAAGAATTCGTAACGTGGGAAAAACACGCAGCGGTAAAAGAAACAGTTAACCCCCTCAGTTCTGGAGTGTAAGACCCGTGAATAATAGCTCAAAAATATTTATGTGTGTTGTCTAGGGTACTCGGGTACTGTATTCAACTGGCCAGTGAATGAGACAAAACAATCTTCGACTAGTCACCGTTGGGGCCCTTAAAGGAACAGATAAACAAGTGCGCAATGTTCTGCGTTTTCACCAGGCCAAAGCCTTCTCACCCATCCGGTGTAACCGCTTGTCCTGGACTGATGAACGCTGAAGATAGGGATCTCGAGAGAGAGGATCTGTCCTCCCTGCCACTTGGAACTCGATGCTGTTAATGCCTGCACTCCTGATCGGGTTCTCCTCCACCAGAACACGAACACATAGGTTGCCAGCACTCCTCTCCAGTTTGCAGCCTCTCCTCACACGATGTCCCTCTTCTCCCAAACAACACTTTGTCATGAACAGTTCAGCGTAGCACACTCTGTACTCTCAACGCTCAGGGAACAGCATGATCGTTAACAGGACTGTAATAACTTCCACACTCCGGCCTGGTTTCAAACCCTAACAGCCCCAGCATGCATCCTACGTCTCTCGTTGCTCTGCTCACACTGCTTCTCCCTTGCACGAGGCTGCTGATCTCTTTCCTCTTCCTGTACCACCCCCTTCCTGTCCTCACGCAAAGGATGATGGTAGATGTAGTTCAGTTTTGTCCAGCATAGTCTAACAATGTCTTTGTCTCCCTCTGGTGGCAGCAATAGTTCAATGCACCATAATACAGTGTTTTTAAAGCAGCCCTACATATTCAAAAGACATCACCATGAGATAGATTAGAAGTCATATCTCATTCAGCTGTCATGTCTTATCTCAGGTAGCAGAGGCAGAACAATAGCCCCCTACTGTCTTATCTACACATTCCCTCCTCCAGCTTATTAACTGGTAAATACTGTATAAGATAAAGCAAGCACAGACCCAAAGTAAATTCACCAGAAGATTTTGGTAAATGTTGCATCACAGAAATAATACACAAAATGGAATCAGAAGATAAAAAACCTTTTTTTTTTCCTTTTCAAATGCAATTACTTCAGAAAAAAACACCATTAGCATGTGTTTTATAAAGTGGTACATAAAGTGGTTTTGTTTGTAATGCACAATTAATACAGCTTATATAAGTGGTAGCGTCTCTTTAACGATTTCACATATATTACACATTTCACACCCATTACACATATCATACACATTCATAAATTATAGCACACATTACACATCACACACATAATGCATATTGTACACATTACGTATATCACACACTTTCCACATATCATTTATAATACTCATTGTACTCAAACACTACACATACTGTATCTTACATGCTTTGAAAATATCATATATTGCACATATCACCCACATTACATATCACACATATCTCACACACACATTACTCTCACATCAACGCATATTTTGTCCTAAATATTTTTGTGTGTTATTGGGGTAGGTGACAGCAGGTGGTGGATTCGTCTTACGTTGAGGATTCATGCAGTGGGTGGAGCGCATATGGGAAACATGAAGAAGGCAGGAGAGGACCTCCAAAGAATGTCCCCCGAAATTGTCTGATAACACTAAAATTGTCACAGGTGCACATAATGGAGACAGAGGAGGCTCAGGAAACTGTGACTAAGGTTCATAGGGACCCTGGTATTTGTTTTATATTTAAGAAGAGTACGCTGCCCTATGATAGGACTTTTTTCTTGTTTTTTGTCGACGGAGTATAGAAACTTCTATCAAGAAAAGAAGCGGAGGCCCCTACTGGTCTCATGTATTAACTGCTGAGCCACTGCATGGCTCTAGAATTTGTGAGTGTCTCTCCTAAAATAGGTGTTGATCTTTATGGTGTATCAATATATGTTGCAATCAGTTTCTTTTGTCTTATTTTTTTTCTATGTGAGTGTCCGGAAGATGCCTACAGATGTGCCTGTAAGTATTTTTTATGTTACTTCACATCTGGGCATTCATACCCATTTCATATAGAAGTTTGTGTTCACTGGACACTGTTGGAAGTCCAACAAAAACGTTAGTGCACTGGGAGACAGCTGTTGTCTTTCACATTATCTGTATATAATGCTTTGGAAGTTTGTGCACTTCTGTCTCATTGTAGCAGCACTGTTGACACAAATCTATTTTGAAAGTTTGCCACTTTGTTTTAATTCTATAGCACTCTATGCACTTTACACCTAAAGCTCAATTTTATTTACAGTCAGGCCTGTCTGAGATACACCTCGAAAAACTGATTACTCTCTACTTTAAATCCTCCTTAACCCCCCCTATCAATAACCCAAAACCCCCTTCAAAACAATTACACAGTTGCACCCTCATCCATGTAGTACAACTTGGCTAACAACATTAGCAGTAATTTCACTTGCCATTATTATCAAAATGTTAATGGAATTATTATCTCTGTTATACCCAGTATTATATATATGTTGGCATTTGCATATTCCCTTTTAGGCTAGGGTCAAATGAATGCATTATTTGCAGCGACCGTCAAAAAGTGCGTCGGAACGCATTGACGTATTTTTTCACGGAATGCGTGAAAACGGTCATACGATGCGCATTTTCGTGTGTGATTTGTTACGGATCCAAACCAGGAAACTTTGGGTGTCTGGACGTTATGTTGGCCGGATATGAGCAGCGTCTGACGTCTCCTAATCACACACACACTCGCCGCTATGTGGACGCAGCGCACTCTGTACGTCAGTACTAGCAGTTCTGCGTTCTTGAAAAAATGCGGTCATTTTCCACTTGCGTTGCACGACCGGACTTTCGTGCGGCCATACTTCGTATATTGGCCATCATTGCGTGTCATTTGCTGCTACTGCGGCCGTGATCAAGTGCGCCTAAACGCACGTCAAAAATGCGCTAGTCTGACCCCAGCCTTAAAGTGGACAGTAATTTTTGTGAAAGTTGAGTCTTATATGCAGAATTGTGCCATGCTGTAATGTCTGTAGATTTCACCTTAAATCATCCTGGGCCTGATGGGAGTGTGAATGGAGTTAGTTTACCCATCATCCCAGTGCCTGATTCCTGATGAGAACACAAAGAATATAAAGAGCTGTTGACTGCAGGCTGGAGTGACGGTTCCCTGCCAGTCGCCCATCCCTCGGCATTGACATTCTTCACCTTACAGAATCAGGCACTGCAGAGGAATGTTTGTTAATGCCAGAATTAAGGACCTTGGCACTGAACCGGGGAATTGTCCCTGTATTACAGCAATGGGTATGTAATATTTGTGTTTATAAGAAAGTTTTGTTTGAAATTAAGTCACAACGTTTAACAATGTTCTTAAAATAATAATCTAACATTGGGAATGCACCAACTTCAGTTGCCAAGCACAATAATCTAGGAAACTTGTAATTGTATCCCACTGGTCATGGGAGTTGGATTTCTTTATGTGTCTGGGCTGTGAGTATTCCCCCTAGTGTTTTCTGCCCACACCCTCCCCTCCTCTGCCCAGCACAGGTGAGTCTATATCACTGAATTATCATGGGATGCCAAAGTGCACCAATCTGGCTCCTGCATGTGAATGGGAATGTAAATAAGGGGGCAGGTTACACATTGATGGGAAAGTAAGGAATGGGCGGTGAACCTGTCTGAGATGGGTTTATAATTAAACCCACATTTCTTCCATACACCTGACACAAGGCAGGAGCACCAATAGGCAGCTGGGTGCACAGTGTCCCAGAGAAGGCTGGAAGAGAAAGGTGGCAACTTGGTGGCAGAGAATTGGGCATAATGGAGGGCACAACACTAAGTGCCACATCCACCCCACCAACAGGGAACACCATTCCTATCAATAATCCTGCGGATATCTCCGTCATTGTGGTGTACTTTCTGGTGGTCTTGGCTGTGGGAATATGGGTGAGTTATAATACTCTGTTGAGCTTTTATGATCAGTAATGATGGGGTGTTTGATAGATATGCAACATTCATTAAATATTGACCCCGATCCTGCAATACAGCACATTCATCAATCAATATAAAGCTTGCATGCTTATTGTACATTATCTGGAAACCCTGATCTTGTGGTTACACTTTAAAAAACGTTAGCCTTGAATTCTTGGCACTTGTTGCATGATATTGATAAATGCAAGACTTCGGTAATTTTGCATTTTACCATAATTTACTTAACATGTAACTGTAAGGATCTCAAATTCTGCCCCACCCAGATGTTTAAATGAATGGCCAGAGAATCCATGGGATATGTAGTTGAGAAACCTCAGGGGGGCCATAGTTTGAGATCCCTGATGTAAAGCGTTTAAATAAAGTGATTGTGTTTATTCCTACATATTGTCGACTTAATCTTAAAGAAAAAAATCATTAAGGACAGTGAGGGACAATTTTGGCACCCCATTGTTTTGGAACTACATATGTTCCATGATCCCTAGCCAGTCTAAAAGCTGTCTGAGCATCATGGGACATGTTGTTTCAGAATTTGTGGATTGCCAAGTTTTGCCATCGCTGACCTAGGACATGGTAGAGTCCATCACTGTAATAAGTGTGTAAATAACACTAATTCTGAAAGCCTTTATGATCGTTATGTCCAAAATAAACAGTGAGAGAGTGAAGTTTCTGTTTGCTGCTTATATTCAGTATTATTTTTATACCCAACATTTGTAACATATTCTCCTCCTGTTTTTTAAATATTATGTAAGTCCTGGTTGTGTATGAATAATACGATGTTTAAGCCAACTCTCTGAGCATCTTTGTGGTAGAGCTGAGATGTGGTACCCAGGCACCAATATGATTTCTACTGTGGACCAACAAGGACATATGGATGGTGAAAGTCTACATTAAGTGTATCCATTCTTTTCTACAGGCCATGGTGAGGACGAATCGTGGCACAGTAGGAGGTTTCTTCTTGGCTGGACGTAGCATGGTGTGGTGGCCGGTAAGACTTTCAGGCTTTTCAGTTCCAAATGATGGTTAGTAGAGAGATTATGATGGGCTGCCACTGGGGGTATAATGTGCTGGTCACAGAAAAACATTGTCGTCTGCATCTTTGCGTGCAGATTGGTCTGTTTTATTATGCCTGTGACATGGGCAAGATATAGCAGATCTAAAAAAAAACCCTGGTTTTGAAAAAACATCCTCCATGGTGAGGTATAGAGCATCATCATCAGTGGTTTCATTCTCTTCATTTTGTATATATGTCACTTTTTAGGAACAAGATCTGGGTAGCTCCTTTATACAAAGCATGATCACAGAAATTTAATATACACACTTAACTATGTCAAGAAGAATGTAGCCTATAGCAAATCAAAGCACATCAATCTGGTTCTCTAATCTCAGAAGTCACAGAAGTGTTTATTTACCTTGCTTTATTTACCTTGCTGGCTGGATGCACACAGTAATCCATCAGAGTGCCTGTTGTATATCAGGATAAAACTCCAGCATGAAAACTAGAAAGGTGCCCCTGATGCATTATTCGTAATGTTCAGAGTGAGCGACTTGGTATTGGTTGGCACAGCTACAGTTTGCTTTGATAGATTTAGCCTCACATATATCTTTTCCACACCATGTAATCCAACAGAAATGCCACTGTCTAATCCTCTGGTATACTTCCTCCTTTTTTGGCAACATTAAAGTATCTATGTGCCCCTGGCCAGTCTGCGTCAATGGCAAAATAGAGAGTTTGAAAATAATTTTTGTAATATTATTAAGACACGATGAAGGACATTCTTGGGACAATACACAATGAAAGGCGTACCTTGTAAGTTATTGCCCAATTTCTGATGATACATTTCATTTGAGACTTGTTTTCATTGTGGTTACTCACCCAAAAAAACAAAACATGATTTATGTCTCTGTTCTGAGTAACATTTCCTAATTTAAAGTGACCCGAATGAAAGCCATGGCCTCCATGGAGATAGGCTAGGCACGCCTAGGAAACCAAGACGCCTAGGATACTTGTCATAGACAAAATATTTTAAAGAGCATTGATTTGATGTGGAAGGATGGGGAGGAGAAACCCTCAAATCATACTATATACAGTATATATAGACAAACGTTTTGGGACACCTGATCATTACACCAAAAGGGACTTTTATGACATCACATTAACATGGAATTATTATTATCATCATCATTTTATTTATTAAACGCCAGCACATTCTGCAGCACCTTACAAAAGGTACAATGATTAAAGACAATACAATTCTACAATAGACTAACGAGGCAAGTAAATATTGCAACAAACGTTGGAGGAATTGAGGGCTCTATTCCCATGGGAACTTACAGTCTATGAGTTGGTTCCCCCCTCTGCAGCTATAACAGCTTTCACTCTTTTGGGAAGGCTTTCTACAAGATTTTGGTGTTTCTGTGGGAATTTTTGCCTATTCACCCAGTAGAGCATTTGTGTGTGAGGTCTGGCGGTGGACGACAAGGTCTGACTAGCAATCTCCATTCCAATTCATCACAAAAGTGTTGGATGGGGTTGAGATCAGAGCTCTGTGCAGTCCACATCAAACTCCTCAAACCTCGTAGCTTGTTTTGGGCACTGGGGCAAACTCAATCTGGAATAAAAAAAGAGCTGTCCAGAAAAACCCATTATTTCACAATTGTAAATGTGGACTGCATGGCTTTGTGCTTGATTTTATACACCTGTGGCAATAGATCTTATTGAAACACCGGAATTCAATAATTAAGAGGTGTGTACCAATACTTTTGTTCATATAGTGTACATTATATTTTTATGTCTGTACAGTTAGGGAAGACCCCATATCCTATTAGATTATATTCTAGTATAGAGTTGAGCTATCAATATGTTATCCTCATGAACAGTCTTGTTCTGTTGTTAAAGATTGACAGGGTTATTCAGAGAAAGGTGAAAATCAGGAGAATTGCCAGGAGAAGAGAACAATCTAGACCAAATAGCTGATTTGGAAAGTGAGATAAATGGGAGAATTTTTCTGGTTTGGCTATTGTGACCTAGAATTTTCACTTCTCCAGTCATTCTCCTGAGTTTCACTTTTCTTTTAATAGACCTGAGAGGTATTTTGGTCTCCTCAAATCCACACTTTCACTTTAGCAGGGCTATTCAGAGAGAGAGGTGAAACCCTTGAGAATGACTGGAGAATTGAGAATTCTAGGGCAAAATGGTCAAACCAGAAAAATTCTCCCATTTATCTCACTTTCCAAATTGGCTATTTGGTCTAGATTGTTCTCTTCTCCTGTCAATTCTCAAGCTTTTCACCTCTCTCTGAATAGCCCTGTATGTTTCCCAGTGCCAGGACATCATGTAACACATCTTCTGTTTCTGAAGGGTCATTTTGATGGGAAAGGAAAGACGCACACATTAAAAGCATCAGAGATGAGCCATCAGGGTAGCCATCAGAAATGATGGGGCCCCTTACTGAACCTCATGATGTGGCCCCCGGCACTCCCTCAACCTCTGAAAGCTTTTCTCCCCCTTCAAAAAAAAAAGAAAAGAAAAAAGGACATAACATCGCTCCACAGTAATAAAAATCACAGCAATGTGCGCTTTGTATGAGCATATCAAAGCTCCACAGCAATAAAATTCACATTAATGTGCCGTGTAAAGGGCCGCCATCAGGGCATTACGCCCCATGCTGCCATAAGGGGCCAGGGACCCGGGCTGCCGGGGCCCGGGCTGCCGGTGCCCCGTCGGCAGCGGCGTCGCCCTTTTACAGCTCCGGTATCGGACTCGATGAGTCCGAATCCAGAGCTGTGTCTCTGCTGCAGGAGCCAGAGGATGTTTCTCCTCCAGCTCCTGGCAGCTTCGCCAGCTGGCTGGGCGGGGTCCAGCAGCGTGTGGGGGCCTCCCAAGCACGCTGCTTTGGCCCCACCCCCTCCACTCAGTGAAGCTGCGCACCTGAGATGGAGGGCCCGGGCTGAAGAGCAGAAGAGAGAAGAAAAGAAGAGCAGAAGAGAGAAGAAAAGAAGAGAGAAGAAAAGAAGAGAGAAGAAAAGAAGAGAGAAATAAAGAAGAGCTGAAGGAAGGAAGACTGCGGAGTGGTGAGTCAGGGCCCAGCCTAGACACCAAGGCCCAGACCCAAAGGCCCAGACCCAGGGCCAAGACCCCAGGGCCCAGACCCAAGGCCCAGGCCCAAGGGCCCAGACCCCAAGGCCCAGACCCCAAGGCCCAGACCCAGGACCCAGACCCCAAGGCCTAGACCCCAAGGCCCAGGGCCCAGACCCCAAGACCCAAGGCCCAGACCCAGGGCCCAGACCCCAAGACCCAGGGCCCAGGGCCCAGACCCCCAGACCCAGGGCCCAGACTCCAAGACCCAGGGCCCAGACCCCAAGCCCCAGACCCAGGACCCAGACCCCAAGACCCCAAGACCCAGGGCCCAGACCCCAAGACCCAGACCCAAGGCCCAGACCCAGGGCAAAGGCCCAGATCCAGGGCCCAGACCCCAAGGCCCAGGGCCCAGACCCCAAGGCCCAGACCCCAAGGCCTAGACACCAAGGCCCAGACCCAGAGCCCAGACCCCAAGACCCAGGGCCCAGACCCAAGGCACAGACCCCAGGGCCCAGACCCCAAGACCCAAGGCCAAGGCCTAGACCCCAAGACCCAGGGCCCAGACCCCAAGACCCAGGGCCCAGACCCCAAGGCCCAGACCCAGGGCCCAGACCCCAAGACCCAGGGCCCAGACCCCAAGGCCCAGACCCAGACCCCAAGGCCCATACCCAGGGCCCAGACCCAGGACCCAGACCCCAAGACCCAGGGCCCAGACCCCAAGGCCCAGACCCAGGGCCCAGACCCCAAGACCCAGGGCCCAGACCCCAAGGCCCAGACCCAGGGCAAAGGCCCAGATCCACGGCCCAGACCCCAGGGCCCAGACCCAGGGCCCAGACCCCAAGGCCCAGATCCCAAGGCCTAGACACCAAGGCCCAGACCCAGGGCCCAGACCCCAAGACCCAGGGCCCAGACCCCAAGGCACAGACCCCAAGGCCCAGACCCAGGGCTCAGACCCCAAGGCCCAGACCCAGGGCCCAGACCCGGGGCCCAGACCCCAAGGTCCAAACCCCAAGGACCAGACCCAGGGCTAAGGCCCAGATCCAGGGTCCAGACCCCAAGGCTCAGGCCCAGGGCCCAGACCCCAAGACCCAGACCCCAAGGCCCAGACGCCAGGGACCAGACCCCAGGGACCAGACCCAGGGCCCAGACCCCAAGGCCCAGACCCAGGGACCAGACCCAAGGCCCAGGACCCCAGACCCCAAGAACCAGGGCCCAGACCCCAAGGCCCAGCCCCAGGGACCAGACCCAGGGACCAGACCCCAGGGACCAGAGCCCAGACCTAGGGCCCAGACCCCAGGCCAGACCCCAGGGCCCATATCCCGGGACCAGACCTCAGAGGCCCAGACCCCAAGGCCCAGACCCCAAGACCCGGGGCCCAGACCCAGGCCAGACCCAGGGATCAGGGCCCAGACCCCAAGGCCCAGCCCCAGGGACCAGACCCCAAGGCCTAGACCCCAAGGCTCAGGCCAGACCCAGGGCCCAGACTCCAAGACCCAGACCCAGAGACCAGAGCTCAGACCCAGGGACCAAGCCCAGATCCCAGACCCCAAGGCCCAGGGCCCAGAGCCCAGACCCAGGGACCAGGCCCCATACCCCAAGGCCCAGACCTAGGCCAGACCCAGGGTCCAGACCCCAGGGACCAGGCCCAACCTAGACCCAGAACCCATGGACCAGGCCCAACCTAGACCCAGCCCCAGGGACCAGACCCCAAGGCCCAGCCCCAGAGCCCAGACCCAGGGACTAGACCCAAAGGCCCAGGGCCCAGACCCCAGGCCAGACTCAGGGCACAGACCCCAGGCCAGACTCAGGACCCAGACCCCAGGGACCAGACCCCCAAGGCCCAGTCCCAGGGACCAGAGCCCAGACCCAGGGCCCAGACCACACCCCAAGGCCCAGGGACCAGGCCCAGCCCATACCCCAAGGCCCAGAGCACAGACCCCAAGGCCCAGGGCCCAGACTCCAAGACCCAAACCAGACCCAGGGCCTAGCCCAGGGACCAGGCCTAGACCCCAGACCCAAAGGCCATCATATACAGCCCATTACTGTGAGCTTTATTGCTGTGGATTGTGTGATATGCTCAAACACACTGCACATTACTGGGAGTTTTATTGCTGTGGTGCTGTTATGTCCTTTTTTTTTTGAAGGGGAGAAAATCTGTTAGAGGTTGAGGGAGTGCCAGGGGGCCCCGGGGGGGCCCCATCATGAGGTTTAGTAAGGGGCCCCATTATTTCTGATGGCTGCCCTGGCCGTGTGTGTGAGCATATCACAGAATCCACAGCAATAAAACTCACAGTAATGTGCGCTTTGTATGAGCATATCAGAGCTCCACAGCAATAAAAGTCACAGTAATGTGCTGTGTGTATGAGCGTATCACAGAATCCACAGCAATAAAACTCACTGAAATGTGCTGTGTATGATTACCTTTGGGCTTGTCTGGGTCCTGGCCTAGGCCCAGAGGCTGGCCTGGAACCAGGGTCTGGTCTGAGCCCTGGGTCTGGGGCCCTGGGTCTTGTCTGGGGCCTGGGTCTGGTGTATGCCTGGAGTCAGGGCCATGCTGAGGTTTGGCTGGGTCCGAGGCTGGCCTGAGACAGGCAGCATCATACTCACCGCTCCTCCGCTGCTTTCTCGTCTGACGTCTTCTTCATCCACCAGTCGCTGCGTCGCACATGTGACTGGAGGGCGGCGCTTCGCACGCTGCTGTAGGGCTGCCCAGGAAGCCAGTACAGCTCCGGATTCGGACTCCTAGAGTCCGATAACAGAGCTGATAAAAATTAAGGGTGCGCCGCTGCTGACGGCGGGGCCCCAGCGGGCCGGGCCCCAGGCCCCTGACCGCAGCATGGGGCGTAAAGCCCTGATGGCAGCCCTGAAAGTCGTTAATGGACAAAGGTCTAAATTGGCAACGGAGAAAGAAAAATGATGATTACTCCACATTTAGAACCTTGCCCCAGAAGTCATTATATACAACCTTTCCTACTAAGGGGCCACATACAAGCCATAATTATGGTTTATTGTGCATCAAAAAGCAACCAAAAATCTGCATGAAATATAAATTGTTAATTGAGGTGTTAGATTGTCTTTATGTCCTTCCCATGCTATATCAACTCAAACATTCCTTGAGTCTCCACTGGTCTTTCACGTGGAATAAAGTTGTGTGTAAAATATGTTGGTCTATCTGTTCTCCCATGTTACCCATTAATCTGTTTATGCTGTCTTGCTCAGCACCTTTTGAACATATAACTCATTATTCCAAGTTGAGGTCTGCTTGTCTTTTTGCCTGAGCCACCAGACCATGATCATCTAGCTCTCCTGCTCATTGTCTCTTTTTAGTCTTATTACCGGTTTGAACATTGGCCATATTAGCCTTTGGTTTCAATCCCATTATTCTGGAGACAGAAAGACAACAATGAGCTTATAGCAATATTTCTTATTCTTTTTCCATTTCTCATCCCTCTCTCCTACTTGCTTTCCCCACCGTAATAGTATCATGTATTTCGCTTGAAAAAACAAACAAACACACTTGTGTAAAATTTTTCATTGCACCTTAACACCACACATGCATTATTTTTCTATTGTGAGTACAGTGCAAAAACTCTACTCCTGTTAGGCTCATGGTTACTTTTAGGGTAAGGGTTATCAATCAACTAGCCCTGACCTACAGATTCTGCTTCATTTATGCTACATTATTAGGTCACAAATTCTGCTCCTTCTTTTCATGCAAGCAAAGAAAATGACACGAGTATAGTGCAAACTTGCACTGAAAAACGGACAAAATTGTGTTGTTTTTTTTATGCCACATACAACTTATTATTCTCCTAGCATTTAGATGTATCGGCCATTTTTTTATTAAACACTTTGTATTGGAGCAGGTTGACAGAATGCAGCAGGTTGACAGAATGCAGCAATCCAACAATGAATGGTACAATAATAGTAAAGAATTAATGTAGTATATGTTGTACAAAAGAAAATACCCAGAATGCTAATATGAAACCCATTGTCACCCGATCAGCCTCCCTCGGCAGAGGGCCAAAATAGTGTATTTTAATTGTTCTTTTGTAAGAAACTGGAGAGGACAGTAGTAGGGAGGGATAATACAATTGTCGTGCTGCCTCTAAAGCTTCGTAAAAATACAATTTATTACACCTAAACGAATATGATAGAATGTCTTGGTGTCTAGGAGTAAATGCGTTATTAGGGGTGCCCAAAGGCAAAATAATTTCTCTGTTAATTCTAATTTTTGATTTGCGGTTTCCGTCCAGTCAGTAAGAAAGATCTCATATATCCTATTGTATATGCATTGGACTTGTTTAAATTGGCAACTTTTTTGGTTTCTTTTCTATGCATATTTACTAGGTGCCAACGTTTATATAGGATACCCACTCTCATTGACGCATATCCTCCACATTCACACATGAACATCCATTTGGTTACTTAATCCTTCTCAATCTACCACCAAATCTAGTCCTCTTCTTCATCTAACTACTACACCAAAAGATCTCACTCCATTGACATTTACATCCATTTTCCATATCCTGAGATCTTCTTGCTTCCTCCACATATGCCACACCCAGTATCTCCTTGTTTTCTCTCCCAGCCCAGGATCTCCATCTTCATTATTTTCTCAATATGAGTGTTTTTCATCCAATCAGTTCTCATTACCTTCTTTTCTCCCACTATGCTTATAAATCCACATACTCACCTTCCGCTCACAATCACATACACAATACATTTTGGTAAAATCAAAACCTCTTTCAATTTGAACAGGAATCAGGTAATCACATGCCTCCTTCACAAATCTTGATTTCCACATTTCTTATTAATAAATCTGATGCAATGAAGAAAAGGGAAATACAAATTTAAGCCAAATAAGAATACTCTTTTCTCTCTGTATCATGTTGGCAGCATAAGTTTAAAACATGCACTTCTTATGACAATTCCCAGTTTAGTGAATAAATTCAGAGGTAGTTTCGGTTTAATGCTGACACTTCAACCAAGTGTCAAAAGTCCACTCAACATTGAATTCCATTATAGGACTGGTGAGGTGCAATTCTGTGTGGTTAATGATTTCAGATGATTGTGTGCTTAATACCTGTTATTAAGATTAATAATTTATCTGGTTGAGGATCAGATTAGTTCATATCTCACAACTTTTTTTCCTTCTTTCACTGTCGGCTTCTCTTAACCCTTATAGTAATGCTCCGTCTCTTGACACGGTTCACAGCCTTGCAAACATAGCAGTAGCCATTCATTTTCTAATAGTTTTCTACAGGTCACATTACTAGCAGGTACCTTCTGTTTTCGTTTCCTTAAAGTGTGGTTATTCAGATTAAGCGATATCGATAGTAGTGACAACCTGTCTAATAACCCACTTTCTCCTACTGTTCGAGAGCATATGTTTAGGAGAGTTATTGTGGTTTCCAAGTTTAAATAGGTCTTCCTTTTAATTTCAACCTAGACTGAGGAGAGTAAAATCATTCACCTTCATCTACCTTTTACAGTTTTTTCCCCCAACTACTATTGCCTGGCTTCAATTGTGTTTACTCCAACATGCTGGGGCATGATGCCATCAACCCTCAACTCATCTACTTTTCCTTTGTAGCTGTGATTATTCCTTGCTCTGTTTCGACTGTTTCCGAAAACATGAGTCTCATGTGTATTTTCTGGTATTGCACAACCCAGAGTATTTCCTTGTGCCTGTGTAATGTTTTACAATTTTGTCCCATTAAATTTACTTTAGAGAAACTTCCTCTTGGCATCAGAACAATGAAAAATCATTTAACACTAGGTTCTGAGACCCAGTATTCTTTGCAGTACTTCTCAAGCCATCAATAGTGAGCTATGTTTAAATAACTCACTGTTCTCTCTCTATAAAGCAGTGTTTCTCAACTCTGGGCCTCAGGACCCACTAACGGGACAGATTTTAAGGATTACCTTGAGGGCAACGCAGCCTGACTACTTCAATCGCTGAGCAGCAAATCACATCACCTGTGCAGAGCTTCAAATCTGGTAAACATGGCCTGTTAGGGGACCCTGAGGACCAGGATTGGGAATCACCAGTGGTGTAGCGTGTGGGGGCCTCGGGGGCGGTCGCCCCGGGCGTAATTTTCTTAGGGGCGCAAAATTTCAAAAGAAATTTGAACCACTAATATTATCCAGCAGGGATCAGCAAGGTTTCTGCTCATGGACACTGCTGTCCGTGAGAGGCCCTTGCATGGGCAGCCCCCAGCTTTATGGGCTGACGAGCAAGGTACAGGGTGTGACGTCCGATAATGCTCCGCTGCTTCACGTGACTCATGTCAGCGTTAAGGAGTCAGGACAGAATTTTCTGTCCTGACTCCTTAACGCTGACATGAGTCACGTGGAGCAGCAGAGCATTATTGGACGTCACACCCTGTACCTTGCTCGTCAGCCCCCTTGAAGCCCTGTGCCAGCCCCCCCTCCCCGCTGGCAGCCCGGCAGCCGCTGAACAGGAAGGAGGGAGGGAGGCACCTGCCCTGCAGCACATTTAAAATTCGGTCTCTACTAAGCTTCCTGGACAGTTCCCCCCCCCCGGGCCACCAGCAATTCCAAGCAGGTAGGCGCCACTGTGTGACACCAGACAAGCGTAACCAACACAGTGAGGGGATATGGGGAGAGGGTGACTGGAGGTTCAGGGAGAGAATGACTGGGAATACTGGGAGAGAGTGACTGGAGGTACGGGGAGAAAGTGGGGGTACTTAGAGAAAGAGTGACTGGGGGATACTGGGAGAGAGTGACTGGGGATACTAGGAGAGAAAAAGTGACAGGGGTACTTGGAGAGGGAGACTGTTTGGGGGTACTGGGAGAGAGAGAGTGTGACTGGGGTAGTGAAAGAAAGTGCAGGTAATGAGAGAGATAGTGACTGGGGGTACTGGGAGAAAGTGGGGGTACTGGGAGAGAGAGAGTGTCTGAGGGTACTTGGAGAGAGAGTGCCTGGGGGGTACTTGAGGGAGAGTGACTGAGTATAGTGTGAGAGCGGAACTACAGTGGCAAGAAAAAGTATGTGAACCCTTTGGGATTACGTGAAGTTTTGCATGAATTGGTCATAAAATGTGCTCTGATCTTTATCTAAGTCACAACAATTTGAAAAACACAGTCTGCTTAAAATAATACAACACAAACATTATATGTTTTCATGTGTTTATTGAACATAACATGTAAACATTCACAGTGCAGGGCGGAAAAAGTATGTGAACCTTTGGACTTAATAACTGGTTGACCCTCCTTTGGCAGCAATAACCTCAACCAAACGTTTCCTGTAGTTGCAGATCAGACCTGCACAACGATCTGGAGTAATTTTAGACCACTCCTCTTCACAAAACTGTTTCAGTGTAGCAATATTCTTTGGATGTCTGGTGTGAATCGCTCTCTTAAGGTCATGCCACAGCATTTCAATCGGGTTGAGGTCAGGACTCTGACTGGGCCACTCCAGAAGGAGTATTTTGTTTTGTTGAAGCCATTCTTTTGTTGAATTACTTGTATGCTTTGGGTCATTGTCCTGTTGCATCACCCATCCTCTGCGGAGCTTGAGTTGGCAGACAGATGGTCTTACGTTTTCCTGCAAAATGTCTTAATAAACTCTGGAATTCATTTTTCCATCAATGACAACAATCTGTCCAGGCCCTGAGGCAGCAAAGCAGCCCCAAACCATGATGCTCCCTCTGCCATGTTTTACAGTGGGGAGGAGGTTTTGATGTTGGTGTGCTGTGCCTTTTCTTCTCCACACATAGTGTTGTGTGTTTTTTCCAAACAACTCAATTTTGGTTTCATCTGTCCACAGAATATTTTTCCAATAGTGCTGTGGAACATCCAGGTGCTCTTTTGCAAACTTCAAACGTGCTGCAATATTCTTTTTGGACAGCAATGGCTTCCTCCGTGGTGTCCTCCCATGTACTCCATTCTTGTTTAATGTTTTTGTTATTGTAGATGTGTCAACAAAAATGTTAGCATGTGCCAGAGATTTCTGTAAGTCTTTAGCTGACACTCTAGGATTCTTCTTTACCTCATTAAGCATTCTGCGCTGTGCTCTTGCAGTCATCTTTACAGGACGACCACGCCTAGGGAGAGTAGCAACAGTGCTGAACTTTCTCCATTTGTAGACAGTCTGTCTTACCGTGGACACATGAACATCAAGGCTTTTGGAGATACTTTTGTAACCCTTTCCAGCTTCATGCAAGTCAACAATTCTTGATCGTAGGTCTTCTGAGAGATCTTTTCTGCGAGGCATAGTTCACATCAGGCAGTGCTTCTTGAAACCAGTAAACCCAAAACTGGTATATGTTTTTAAAGGGCAGGACAGCTTTCAGCAACACATCCAATAATATCACACATGATTGGACTCCAGGTTGGCTCACTCCTGGCTCCAATTCGCTCTTGGAGAAGTCATTAGGCTAGGGGTTCACATACTTTTTCCACCCTGCAATGTGAATGTTTACATGTTATGTTCAATAAACACATGAAAACAAATAATGTTTGTGTTGTATTATTTTAAGTAGACTGTGTTTTTCAAATTGTTGTGACTTAGATGAAGATCAGAGCACATATTATGACCAATTCATGCAAAACTCCACGTAATCCCAAAGGGTTCACATACTTTTTCTTGCCACTGTATGCTAGGGTATACTGGGACAGGGTGACTGGTAGCAGTGGCGTAGCGTGTGGGGGCATGTGTGTTTCATTTTTTATATCAATATTTTGTTATTATACAATACATGTGCTTGTGGGGTAAGGGGGTCAATACTCTATTGGTAGAAGGGAATCAGGGTGTGTTACCGTGTCCACAGGTTGGGGGGGCACACAATTTTTGCCTTGCCCCGGGCGCTGACAACCCACGCTACGCCGCTGGGAATAACTGGTCTAGATGATTATATATGCCACATACTTTTTGCATATGTAGCGCTCACTCCCGGAGGAGCCGCTGAAATTGAACCTCGGGTCAGTCTCCCCGCACTAGGGAATAAATATACTCCAGCACCGTTGTGGATTTTATAAATTATATAGTTTACTAGAATAAATGGCATATAATGAATAACACGGTGTTCGTAGACATATTTACAGTACTTCGTAATGCGGGAAACGCGCAGCGGAAAAGGAATACGATGCTTCGTAATTCGAGAAACGTGCAGCAGAAAAAGAAAAGGAAGAATAAATCTTTAACCCACTTTTGTGTTTGGGGAGTGAGTCCCGCACAGGTTATGTCCCAGAATGTACGTGTGTGTGTGTGTTATGGTACCCGGGTACAATATTCAACTGGCCAGTGAATTGCTTAAGAGGTATCTTCGACTAGTCAAGTTGGGGCCCTGTGGATTTTGGAAACAAACAGCAGCGTGCTTTCTTTATTCACAAACGGCCTGGAACGCCTCTCACCCATCCGCCAGATACTTGGTGCTCCGTTCGACCCAGGACGTCTCTCCGCTCGATATTGACTGGGGTTCTCCTGGCTTCTGGATCCGCTGTCTGGCTTTCTGCTCCTGCCGCGACTTGTCCAGCTTACCGCCTGCTCTCCCAGTCCGATCGACCTGCGGTACTCCTAACTCGGGTCCTCTGGCATTCGCAATAGCAGCTTGGGTAATCTTGTGGATCACTGGGTCTCCCTTTGGTAAGGCTGAGCAACCCGATCTGTAACTCCCTCAGGCCGCACCTGCGCTCCGGCCTGGACACTGTTACGTTCTGCAGCACTGTGTCTTGTCTCTCTCACTCCCTGGCGCGCTCTGCCAGCTCTCTCCACGAGGCTCAGGATGTAAGGGTCTGTGTCCCACCCACTTCCTGTGTCTGCCCCAAAGCATGCCGGGAAACGTAGTCCCAATGGTTTTCTGTGTTCCTCTGGTGGCCATTGCAAGTAAATGCAGCAGAACAGTCTTTTTAAACACAGCGCTACACTCTCCCCCCCTAAACTCTTGGGTCCTCCCAAGGGCGTGTAACGGGTACATGTGTCGGTCATACATAACACAACATAACATAACAACAGTTGCATTACATTTCAACATAACATTTCTAACTTTAGCCTATATATTCAGGGTTGAAAACAGGCAGCAAATATCCTCAATCTCACCCAAACCCCCAGACACCTCGGTAAGTAGGGCTGACACTCCAGGAAACCTCCGCACAGTTGTTACAGCTTCCTCTGTGCTATGTCCTGGTGAATCATACGTGAGTCTCTGAGGGGGTCGTATTGACCGTTTAGGTTCAAATTTTTCAGGAACCTCTTCAGTCGGGAGAGCTGACTCTACAGGCTCAATTCTCTCATCAACAATCGGAGCAAACATTTCCTCAGAATATGAGCCCTCCAGTGAAGGCATAGAACTGTAATCTATGGATATTTCCTCTAAAACTTCAGGAACTTCCCAGGTCTCAGGTACTGCAGGTGCTCGAGTCATAACTTCAGAGATATCAGACCCTAAATCACTCTCACCCCAGTCAGAGACCGGCTTGACGCTCTGGGACTCAGGTGCCCACACCCAGCTCAGACACCAGCCTTCTTCTTCACTGTCTTCTTCACTCTCTCTAACGGAACGTAACTGATGAGACCGAATAGTAGGAGTCGGACGAGTTATAGGCAGAGCAGGCACAGAGAATTTGTCTCCAATCGATACTTGTACAGTCTTTCCTGACCGTAGGGCCTTCTCTGTCCCTTCCGTTCTCCTCAGCCTTCTTACTTCTGTAGTGGCTCTCTGTTCTTTGACCCTCCGTGGACAGGCCGGTCGTGACATCGAGTGTGCCTTCTTAGGAGCAGGACTCTCTTCCGTGACCAGTGGGGTTAAGAGGTGTCTCAACACATCAGTGTTCATCCCCACTATCATAGAACTTCGATTAGCTCCCGAGGGACGAGGACACACAATTGCCAACGTGTCACATACTCCGGTTGTCCAGCGTTTACCGAACTGAATTCTAGCTTCACCTGTATATATCCATCATAGGGAAACTTCTCCATTCCCATACCCCAGATTTCGAGATCCTTCAATTTCTTCAGGGGTATATGCTTCAAATATTTCTGATAGAAGTCTCGGTAAATCAGCGTTACTTGAGCACCCAAATCTAGAAGAGCCTTAGTATAGACTCCTTCCACTTGAACCGGGATGATGGGCGAAGGACCTATCAACTTGTCAGGGAACTTTTTCGTAGGAGCAGGAGAGGTAGATCCAGTCTGTTATACTCTAACCCTTGTCCTCATACGTGGTGACTGCGGGCGTACATTGTCTTCCCGTGACGTAGGACCAGACCTCCAGGGAGAGGATCTCCTAGGTCTAGCAGGCACATATAGAGACCCTCACTGTCTCCTTTCCGGGCACTGAGCCTTGAAATGGCCGAATTCTCTACAGGCGAAACATCTTCCCCACGAGGATGAGGGCACACTTTCTTCCTGTGGCTCATTTGAAAATCCCCTGTCGGAGACCACAGCAACCGCTGCTGTTCGTATATCTGAGAGAGACTTCTGTATTTCAGTCTGCATTTCTGCTACTTTCAAGATTGCCCGGCATAGGTCCGTGTGTGTCTGTTCCATCTTAACTTGGGCTTCTTGTACTTTCTCGAGAGTCTTTTGTATCTTACCATACACCTGGTTTGACGACTTTTGAGTTATCTCCGGCTCATATGTCTCTTCCGGATCATCTTCATCTGATGAACACTCGTTATACTCTATGGGTTGCGCATAGACCTTTTCTCCCTTTCTTCCAAGCTTCTCTTCCAGAAGGGCTTCTTCTTCCCGAACAACTCGAATCAGTTCCAGGTAATTTAACTCTTTATTACCTTCTCGAGTCTTCAGTTGCAACATCACAGGATCCAAGGGTAAGGCACCTTTCAATATCTGATGCATTCTAACCTGATCTACTGTAGTGGGGTCTGTTCCTTTCTTCAACAGTACTTGGTACAGTATCTTATCCAGGCGCCTCATGTATTCTGTCATCTTCTCACCCCTTTTCTGGCAAGTATGCTCATACTGGTACATAAGCTCAGCAGCCTTTTCCGTTCGCCCGAAGACTTCCGGTAATATGTTCAGGTAATCTAGAGCAGTACAGTCTCTCTTACTCAGCTTCAGATTTCTGACAGCCTCTGACGCAGGTCCCTTTAAGCTCTCAGTAATTCTTTGCTTCTTCTGCGCTTCAGAGACGTCCCACTCATCCAGAGCCTGCATCGCTTGTTCTACCCATTCTTCGAAGGTTTCTTCTCCCACCGGAGTTGGCAAGTTTCCTGAAAATTTCTCCAACTTCCGATATCCGAAGCTGATGTAAGAAGGGTGAGCCCTCTGACACTTAACCATGAGGTCTCCAATAGCAGCAATGAACTCCGGCCCGATCATGGCCAGCGGGCTGGATGCAGGAATGTTCGCTGAATCACCACGTGGCTTACTTGGCTGGATCAGACGAACTTCCACGTCGTCGGTTAGCTGTATACTCACGCCCTGAAAACACACAGGAACACCCTTTCTCCACTCAAAAAGAACATACGTGTGAGAAGTCTCTGGGTTCACTTTAATGTCCGCTAGAAACCCCCGCAGTCAGGTGCCAACGCTGCCACGGCCAGGCGGATCTGCTCTTCTGCCCAGGTGTCTACAGGAATATCCATTACTACACTCAACTCTAACTGGCCACCCTGTGCTTTACACCACTCTGCTGCTTCGTCTGGATCCATATTTAACCCTTTAAATGCGGTTTTTCCAGAGACTGAATCCTGGACGAGCCCCCACGTGTAGCACTCACTCCCGGAGGAGCCGCTGAAATTGAACCTCGGGTCAGTCTCCCCGCACTAGGGAATAAATATACTCCAGCACCGTTGTGGATTTTATAAATTATATAGTTTACTAGAATAAATGGCATATAATGAATAACACGGTGTTCGTAGACATATTTACAGTACTTCGTAATGCGGGAAACGCGCAGCGGAAAAGGAATACGATGCTTCGTAATTCGAGGAACGCACAGCGGAAAAGAAATACGATGCTTCGTAATTCGAGAAACGCGCAGCAGTAAAAGAAAAGGAAGAATAAATCTTTAACCCCCTTTTGTGTTTGGGGAGTGAGTCCTTTACAGGTTATGCCCCAGAATGTACGTGTGTGTGTGTGTTATGGTACCCGGATACAATATTCAACTGGCCAGTGAATTGCTTAAGAGGTATCTTCGACTAGTCAAGTTGGGGCCCTGTGGGTTTTGGAAACAAACAGCAGCGTGCTTTCTTTATTCACAAACGGCCTGGAAGGCCTCTCACCCATCCGCCAGATACTTGGTGCTCCGCTCGACCCAGGACGTCTCTCCGCTCGATATTGACTGGGGTTCTCCTGGCTTCTGGATCCGCTGTATGGCTTTCTGCTCCTGCCGCGACTTGTCCAGCTTACCGCCTGCTCTCCCAGTCCGATCGACCTGCGGTACTCCTAATTCGGGTCCTCTGGCTTCCGCAATAGCAGCTTGGGTAATCTTGTGGATCACTGGGTCTCCCTTTGGTAAGGCTGAGCATCCCGATCTGTAACTCCCTCAGGCCGCACCTGTGCTCCGGCCTGGACACTGTTACGTTCTGCAGCACTGTGTCTTGTCTCTCTCACTCCCTGGTGCGCTCTGCCAGCCCTCTCCATGAGGCTCAGGATGTAAGGGTCTGTGTCCCACCCACTTCCTGTGTCTGCCCCCAAAGCATGCCGGGAAACGTAGTCCCAATGGTTTTCTGTGTTCCTCTGGTGGCCATTGCAAGTAAATGCAGCAG
The DNA here is from genome assembly GCA_009667805.1 of Leptobrachium leishanense. Lineage (NCBI taxonomy): Eukaryota > Metazoa > Chordata > Amphibia > Anura > Megophryidae > Leptobrachium > Leptobrachium leishanense. The sequence goes on along the minus strand of CM019063.1, from coordinate 169,855,176 downwards.
AACAGTCTTTTTAAACACAGCGCTACACATATATTTAGCCTTACTCATAATACTACGTATAGGATCCATTAACATACAATAAAGAGCCACTAATGCCAAGACACAAGTAAAGCTTGCGGCTTTATTGGAATATCGGCTCTAGCCATAACACTAGCAACTGGAGTCATTAATAGCATGAGTCATTTTCTATGCCCCTTTTTCTATGTTCTTCTCCTTTCTGTCTTTCATTAATCCTCTGACTTTGAGCACAGGGAAAAGTGCTGCTCTGCAACATGTATATTTCATATGCTGCAGAATGGAAATCAAGGCAGGTCACCTGGGAATCCTCTATGATTTCTTACCTGCAGCATATAGATTCTGCGTGCTGCGGGGTCACATTCTTCATGCACTGCCCATCAGCATGAATAAATTATGTGTCCCTTTAAACATGGCTGATATGGTCACCCTATATATACACAGGGCTGACTCTTCTTGGGTGCGAGGTGTGCGGTGCACTTGGCCCTGCACTCAAGTCGGCCCCATAGGGCTGCAGTGCATGGATGTGAGTGTAGCGTTTTGGGGATTCCCTTCCCAGTACTGACGATGCTCCCCTCATGTCCTGTCTCTGTACCTGCTCAGCACCAATCTGGCTCTAAGCAGGGGCTTCTGCCACTGTGGGACAGCCCCCTTGGCAGCTGGAGTCATTGAGCGTGCGCATGATGATGTCTTGGACAGGGAATCCCATTATAGGAGACGCAAGGACTATTTAGAATCTTGAGCAGATACCAAAATTTCAGAAGTTTGTGATATTCTGAATCATCTGATTCTGATTATTTTGGAAAGTTTACAAAAAGGTCGTACGAGGTGGAGACACAATACGGAATGACTCTGAAAACGAGAATGGGCCAGACTTAACTCTCGATCCAATGAACATGAGCAATACCCCCAGTATATAAACCGAGAGTACATATCTGCAATCTGTTTCTCCTTAGTGTGTTCTCGTGAGTCAGTGAATCAGAGCAGAGTCAAGTGTTAACACCAAGACAGCAAACCTGGTTTGATGGGGAGATCGTGATACCATCGACCATGATAGAAAAGTCAGAATGTGGGGAGACATCAGAGGGAGGAATTAGTAGGAGCTCAGTCTTCGACACATTACTCTTTAGGTGGTGAGAGGCCATCCAGGAGGAAATGCCAGATAAACAGTCACTGACTTTGGAAAGGACAGGAGGAGAGATCAGGGGTAGAGAGGTAGATCTGAGTATCATCAGCATAGAGGTGGTAATTAAAGCCAAAGCTATTAATGATTTTGCCCAGGGAGGAGGTGTAGATAGAGAAGGGCAGAGGTCCTAGGACAGAGCACACCAACTGATAAAGACAGTGAAGAGGAGGAGTTACCAGCAAAGGACACAGAGAAGGGCCTGTTGGACAGATAGGAGTCAATCCAAGAAAGTGCAGTGTCACAGAGACCAAGAGAGCTTAGAGTCTGTAGAAGTAGGGGGTGGTCGACAGTGTCAAAAGCAGCCAAGAGGTCAAGCAGGATGAGAATAGTATAGTGACCGTGGTTTTTAGCAGTTAGGAGGCCATTGGTGACTTTGGTGAGGGCATTTTCGGTTGAGTGTAGGGGATGGAAGCCTGATTGCAGGGGGTCGAGTAGGGAAATAGAGGACAGGAAGAGGGAGAGACGGTTGAAAACTATTTTTTGCAATAGCTTAGAGGTAAACGGAAGCAGGGATACAGGACGATCATTGGATGCAGAGTTGGGATCGAGGGAGGGCTTCTTTAGTATAGGAGTTACCTGCACGTGTTTGAAAATGGATGGGAAGGAGCCGGTGGAGAAGTAGACTTGTGCACCGATTTATTATTTAATTTTTTTTTTCGGTTCGATTCGTTCGGATTTTTAAAATTTGCGTTACGGCTTGTTTTGGCCGATTTCCATTCCGATTCGGTTAGTTTCGGCTCGACTTTTTTTCGGAATATCGTCCATTTTCGGGTCTGCTCATTTTTTTTTCGTGATTTCGGAAATTTTCATGTTTTTCAGAACGTCTGTTCTCCTCGTTTCAAAGTGTCTATTCGTTTTAACGTAAACTAATGTTTTTTTGGATCCGATAATTCTGTCGATACGATAATTCTGCCGATTCTATCGTTTTTTTTTTATTAAATAAAGATCCTTTTTTTCTTATGAGTATGCATTGCACAACTTTATTTAATCATATTAAAATGGTATGAAAGTAACAAAAAAAATGAACAAAACGATTTAAAAAATGCAAAACTGACCCAACCCAAATGGTCTGACTTTAAAAATAAACACCAGAACAAAAAGTTTTAAAACGGAAAAAAAGTTGATCAAAATTATCTGAAACGGAAAAATTTATTACAGAATCAGCGATATAACCTAAAAATACGATGTCTGAAATTACCGAACTGGAACCGAAATCAGAAATGGAGCCGAAATCACGAATGGAACGAAAATGAATTTCGATTTTACACATTTCTAGTCCATTCGAAAATTCAGAAAAGTTTTAGTTTTGGCTCGGAAGTTTTTTCGGATCTGCCGTTTTCGTATCCGGTCCGATTAATCGGCCGAATCCACAAATCGGGAAATTTCGTGAAAATTCCGAAACCCAAAACGCACATCCCTAGTGGAGAGCGATAGGTTGAAGATGTGTGGAGGAGGAGAGTGGAGGTATAAGATGTGAGGGAATGGGGTCAAGCGGGCACGTGGTGAGATGTGAGGAGGACAGTAAGAAATTGACTTCCTCGGTGGCTGGGAGGAAGCTGCAGAGGGTAGCAGAGGGGGCTCCTAAGAGTGGAGGTTGTGGACCACTATCTTGTGTTGGGATTCTGATTATTTAAGAAGCAATCTGCTAGGTCCTGAGCGCTAAAGGCAGATGAGGGAGGAGCTGTGGGTGGGTAGAGGAGAGAATTTAAAGTGGACCAGAGTCGTTTAGGGTTGGAGGACAGAGTAGATATAAGAGATGAGAAGAAGGATTGTTTGGCCAAGTGAAGGGCAGAGTTGTATGACCGCAGAATAAACTTGAAGTGAACGAAATCGGCTTCAGAGCGTGATTTTCTCCAGGCACGCTCTGCAGTGAAAAGATATAATAAAATATTTACATAAATGTGAGGGGTGTACTCACTTCTATGAGATACTGTATGTATATGTGTGTTTATATATATATACATATATATATGTTGTGGTGGAGGACAAAAAGTGAGATAAAAAGCCTCCACGCTATAATTGATTATGTTTATTATTGCAGAAGCCACCTGCACATCACAGCAATTCAAAGAATTGCATCCCAGAGCTCCTGTGCAATTTCCCATATGCAGCAAGGACGTCTGGGTAGGACATGCAAATTATTCGGGATGTGCGTTTCGGAATTTTCACGAAATTTCCCGATTCGTGCATTCGGATTTGGCCGATTTTCCGAAAATTTTCGGATCCGAAAACGGCAGATCCGAACAAATTTCCGAACCGAAACAAAAACTTTTCGAATGGACTAGAAATGTGTAAAATCGAAAATCATTTTCGTTCCATTCGTGATTTCGGCTCCATTCCTGATTTCGGTTCCATTTCAGTAATTTCGGACAACGTATTTTTCGGTTACATCGCTGATTCTGTAATTTTGTATCATTCCCATCTCAATGTATCCTTCGTGGAAAACCATAGAAATCTCAATGTATCCTTCGTGTAAAACCAGAGAAATCTCAATGTATCCTTCTTGTAAAACCAGAGAAATCTTAATGTATCCTTCCTGGAAAACCAGGAACTTTAAACAAAGTAGCAAAACAAGAGGACATAGTCTTAGATTAGAGGGGCAAAGGTTTAAAAGTAACATCAGAAAGCATTATTTTACTGAGAGGGTGGTGGATACATGGAACAGTCTTCCAGTTGAAGCGGTAGAGGCTAAAACAGTAATTGAATTTAAGCAAGCATGGGATAGGCATAAGGCTATCCTAAACAAAAGATAAATCCAGGTAAAGTATCCATGTAATTGGGCAGACTAGATGGGCCGAAAGGTTCTTATCTGCCGACATTTTTCTATGTTTCTATGTTTCTAATCAGAGAAATCTCATTGTATCCTTCCTGGAAAACCAGAGAAATCTCAATGTATCCTTCTTGTAAAACCAGAGAAATCTCAATGTATCCTTCTTGTAAAACCAGAGAAATCTCAATGTATCCTTCCTGGAAAACCAGAGAAATCTCATTGTATCCTTCCTGGAAAACCAGAGAAATCTCAATGTATCCTTCTTGTAAAACCAGAGAAATCTCAATGTATTCTTCCTGGGAAACCAGAGAAATCTCAATGTATCCTTCTTGTATAACCAGAGAAATCTCAATGTATCCTTCTTGTAAACCCAGAGAAATCTCGATGTATCCTTCCTGGGAAACCAGAGAAATCTAAATGTATCCTTCCTGGAAAACCAGAGAAATCTCAATGTATCCTTCCCGGGAAAACCAGAGAAATCACAATGTATCCTTCCCGGGAAACCAGAGAAATCTCAATGTATCCTTCCCTGGAAACCAGAGAAATCTCAATGTATCCTTCTTGTAAAACATGAGAAATCTCAATGGCAGAATTATCGTATCGACAGAATTATCGTATCGACAGAAATATCGGATCTGAAAAACCATTAGTTTACGTCAAAACGAATAGACACTTTTAAACGAGGAGAACAGATGTTCCGAAAAACACGAAAATTCCCGAAATCACGAAAAAAAGTCAATACGAAAAACGATCCGAAAACGAACCGAACATCGGCAGAAACGAGCCGAAACTTTACAAAATACGAATGAACCGAAAAAATATATAATCGGAGCACAAGTCTACAAATTATTATTATGAGAAAGGATTTTACCAGGAAGGATACATTGAGATTTCTCTCATTTTCAAGTACGTCCTGAGTGGTGAGTATGTACCGTTAGGTGTCTTGCCCAAGGACACTTACTGGAAAGGTTGCTTGCTGGGATCGAACCCATGACTCCACAGGCTCTCTCCACGCAGAACAGTGATGTTACCTCTACTCCACCCAGCCAGTACATGACATCTGTCTCACTTTTATGCATCCTGGGTCTGTTATTACCAGGGGCGGACTGACAAGTAATGGGGCCCCCGGGCAATAGAAGTTAGTGGGACCCCTTGTGCCACGCCTACACAGTAGGCCACACCCATGAACAATACAACGCACAACCCACATGCACATTGTTGCGTTAAAGAATTTATTTCTTTGCACAATTTTCAACTATTAATTTTAACGAGTTAATAAAATCCACTCGGGCCCCCAGCGAATTGGAGAATCCATTGTGCCCCCTCCAGACTTACAAACTGCCACTGCTCTGCTGCAGTAGCCGCCACACACTCGTGGCAGCTACGGCCGCGGCACAGAACAATAAAACTCACTCATACACACCGCACATGGATATATATTGCCCCCAGCAGCTCACACATGGATATATATTGCCCCAAGCAGCTCACACATGGATATATACTGCCCCCAGCAGCTCACACATGGGTATATACTGCCCCCAGTAGCTCACACATTTATATATTGCCCCCAGTAGCTCACACATGGATATATATTTCTCCCAGTAGCTCACACATGGATATATACTGCCCCCAGCAGCTCACACATTGATATATACTGCCCCCAGTAGCTCACACATTTATATTTTGTCCCCAGTAGCTCACACATGGATATATATTTCCCCAAGTAGCTCACACATGGATATATACTGCCCCCAGCAGCTCACACATGGATATATATTGCCCCCAGTAGTTCTCACATTGAAATATATTGCCCCCAGTAGCTCACACATGGATATATATTTCCCCTAGTAGCTCACACATGGATATATACTGCCCCCAGCAGCTCACACATTGATATATATTGCCCCCAGTAGCTCACACATTGATATATATTGCCCTCAGTAGCTCACACATTGATATATTGTCACGTTTGGGGCCTAGCTCTGAGTGCAGGATGGTTGGGTGTGAGCCTAATTCGCAGTGAGACATTTCACTAGACAGATACAGGGTTAAACTAGACAGGGTTTATTCAATAGAGCAAGAGATAACCAGACAAGACTTGAACTGAATTAGTAAGCATAGACAGAATGTAAACAAAGCAGAACTAAGCACAACGGTACATACAAGAACTATAGTAACAGAATTGCAGACAAGATAAACAATAATAACAAGTAATCCAGGCAAAGGTACAGAATAGGTTCAGGCACTAAGAATGTTCAAATATACAATCATAAGGTCTAAGTAGGTCGCAGGCAAACAGAATAGTCAGGATACTAGGCAAGAGGTCTGATACACAAGATAAACAAGATTACTGGGTACAGGGGACACAGGGGACCGAGTAGGGTACCGGTGCTATGAAAAGTACTAACCAGAATATAGCAGAGGGTAAGCGTGAACAAGAACAAGATAAACCTAGAGCTCACATTTGATATATATTGCCCCAGTAGCTCACACATTGATATATATTGGCCCCAGTAGCTCACACATTGATATATACTGCCCCCAGTAGCTCACACATTTATATATTGACCCCAGTAGCTCACACATTGATATATATTGCCCCCAGTAGCCCACACATGGATATATACTGACCCCAGCAGCTCAGGGGCCCGGTTTTGTAAGGGACGTTCCGACCACGGCGGCGCACTAGCAAACCGCCTCGTTGGCGGCGCTGCAGCATGCCTTCCTGGGCCCCACGTGCACCCTGCATTGACGCCGCCCCCCTCGTGATGCAGGCGGTTTGCTAGTGCGCCGCCGTGGGTGGAACATCCCTTACAAAATCGGGCCCCCACTGACCCACGGGCCCTCGGGCAGCGCCCAAGTGCCTGATGGGTCAGTCCGCCCCTGGTTATTACACAGAACCATTAAATCAATGCCATGCCATACTAGTTGGCTTTTTTTTAGCAGAGATAAGGTTTATGCAACTGGTCAAAGCCACTCTTAGGACAGCGCTGTTTCGGGATAATTGGACCCTCATCAGACGGATGTCATTTGCATGTCCTACCCAGAATTTCTTATGGGGAATAAGGGGAATGCAGCACAGGAGCTCTGGGATGCAATTCTTTTAATAGCTGTGATGTGCAGGTGGCTTCTGCAATAATAAACATAAACTAATATATATCACATGGGGGGGTTGCACTCAACCTGAACTAAGCTTTCAGTGCAGGTGCGTCTCAAAAATGAAATACAAACAGACCAGTGAGAGAGCACTCCAGTCAACACATTCAAAAACCAACAACAGCTTCATGCATGTGAACATTGTACCAGATTTTACCACATGTTGAAAAATTCTTAAAACTAAGCTTTGTTGAAAAAAATGGTGGAAATTTAGTTTGCAATTAACGGCCGTGAATTGCTTAAGCCTGCCAACAACGTCAATGTAAACCACCCTCGGGTAGGTCCTACTCTGCAAACCTAATGACTTTGTTGTCAGGCTTAAGCAATTCATGGCCATTCATTGCAAACTAAGTTTCCACCATTTTTTCCAACAAAGCTTAGTTTTAAGAATTTTTCAACATGTGGTACAATGTTCACATGCATGAAGCTTTTGTTGTTGGTTTTTGAATGTGTTGACTGGAGTGCTCTCTCGCTGATATATAATATATATTTATTATAGCTTAGAGTCTCATTGCTGGGATTTTTACTCCTTTGCACCCGCACACCCTGAATATATAGGGGAGCCCCTAAAAAGACGGACATTTGGGAAGAAAAAAGGGAGAGAGCGATGTAGGCCCAAAATGAGGACTATCTCTCCTAATTATAGATACTTGGAAAGTATTTGTCCTATGGAGAAAGATGACTTGGATCCTGATCAGACCAACTTTACAATCTGAAGGTATAATTATTCTAAAGGTAAAAGTATATTTCCATCCCAGACCTGTATGTTATATAACAGTAAGCACAGCTGCAGATTGGTTGCTAAATAGAATAACAATGTACAGCGTCAGCAGCATTTACTTCTGTAGTGGAAAGATAAAACAAGGTTATGTGGTATACATGTTAAGAATTATGAAACCAAAGTTTATTTAATTCGCCCCCTAGAATAACAGAACTTCAAAAAATTAGATTTTTGTTCCAAAAAATTAGTGGCCCAGGTTTATGTTCAGTTGAATATTCAAGTCTTTTTTTAATACAAAAATAACAAATAAACCATAGAGACACACATAAAAAATGAAGAGGAATTGGTTAGAGATTTTTGAAAATAAATAAATTAAAGGGATACACTTTTGAAAATAGTGCTCCCTTTTTTCCCGTTAAACAATTGGGCAGATGCTGCTGACAGACAATTTTTTTTTCCCTTTTTACATGATTTTACTCACCTTTTCTCCATCACTGCATGCAGCGCCTCTGCTTCTGCTCAGGGCTTTTCAAATTCACTGTAGCTTTGCTGCGCAAATTGCGTGGCTACACAAATTGCGTAGCGTAGGATCTGCCAACTGCTCACTCTGTCACTCAAAGAGGGTGAATTTAGCATGTTCTCTGCGTGCTGACATCAGAAGTGCCTGATCTAGTAATCAGCAGCCAGGAAATTCAAAATCCCGACTGCTGCTGAAGCTGGGTGGATGGAGGAAACTCCTCCACTTCATCCGGTGACATCACCAGATCAGGGCAGCGGGGACAGTGGGAGAAGGGGGAGCACTCCTCATAGCCTGACCACTATAAAACAATAAAGGGCTCTATCACCTCCTTAACGCTAGTGCTCACATAAATGAGCGTTAGCGCTAGCTTAAATGAGGTAATAGCTATTCGGAGGTGATTCAGTTGGAGCGCTAACGGGTAAAAGAACTGTTAGCAAATCGTTATTAGCGCTTTTTAGCCCCAGCTTACTGTACTTTGTGCTCCCCATGTTAAACACGGGAGCGAAATGTGTAAGCACTAGCGTTAGGATCACAAGGTCCTAACTAAAATAGTTGCAGAATCAGTTGGCAGCAGCTGAAAACCCCCAAAAATCAAATACTCACCTCTCATCCCGGGACAAGAACGGCATCCCGATCCGCTGCTTCTGGCTGCCGGGAGTAGAGTGAGACTGGCGGAAAAAAATCCCAGTCTCCCTACGTGATCACTCCGCCGACCTGCAGGATCTCGCAAGAGACGAGATCCTGACGTTCATGTGACCTGGCAGCAGAAGCGTTAGTATTGTCTCGAGCATCCAGGACCCTAGCGGCCGCTACGGGGCAAGCTGCTAGACCCAGCGCATGCCCCGTAATCTATATATATATATATATAAACGCGAAAGTCCTGACTGACTCATCAACGCCCAGCTGAAACTGTTTAACCTCGGAATGTGAAATTTTGAAGGTGCACTGTTTTTATGATGTAGGCACCCACTAAGGAAGGATTTTTGGAAACTCCGCCCCTAAGGGGGTGAAAAAGGGGTTGAATATTTTAAACAGGATACCTATAGCTCAAAAACAGTAGATGTTACAGATGTAAAAATTGGTATTTAGAGTCGTCTTGAAAAATAAACAAACACGTATTTTACCGTTTTTCAAAAATCCAAGTGGGGGTGAAAAAAGAGGGTTTGAATATTTTATATATTTTAAACAGGATACCTATATCTCAAAACAGAAGACGTTACAGGCCTGAAAATTGGTATTTAGATTCATCTTGAAGAAAAAAAAAACCACGTATTTTACCATTTTCGGAAAATTCCTTTGGGGGCAGAAAGGGGGGTTGAATACTTTTATCATAAATGCGTAAGTCTTGACTGACTAACTCCTCAACGCCCAGCTGAAATCGTTTAACCTAGGAATGTGAAATTTTGAAGGTGCACTGTATTTATGATGTAGGCACTCACTAAGGAAGGATTTTTGGAAACTCCACCCCTAAGGGGGTGAAAAAGGGGGTTATATATTTTAAACAGGATACCTATAGCTCAAAAACAGAAGATGTTACAGACGTGAAAATAGGTATTTAGATTAGTCTTGAAAAACAAAAAAACACATATTTTACCATTTTTCAAAAATCCAAGTGGGGGAAAAGGGGGTTGAATATTTTAAATATTTTAAACACCATACATATAGCTCAAAAACAGAAGATGTTACAGATGTGAAAATCGGTATTTAGATTCGTCTTGAAAAACAAAAAACACATATTTTACCATTTTTCAAAAATCGAAGTGGGGGCGAAAAAAGGGGGTTGAATATTTGAAACAGGATACCTATATCTTAAAAACAGAAGACGTTACAGGCCTGAAAATTGGTATTTAGTTTCCTCTTGAAAAACAAAAAACACGTATTTTACCATTTTCCAAAAAATCCAGGGGAGGAGGCAAAACTGGGGGCTGAATACTTTATTAGTATACCTATATTTCAAAAACCGAAGATGTTACAGGTGTGAAATTTGGTATTTACGATCTTCGTGGAAAAAAAACAAACATGTCTTTTACCATTTTCCAAAAATCCAATTAGGTCGGGGGAAAGGGGAGTGAATACTTTTATCAGTATACCTATATTTCAAAAACCAAAGGTGTTACAGGTGTGAAATTTGGTATTTCCAATCATCATTGTGAGTTCCTACGGGAATAGGGCCCTCATCTCCTCCTGTACTGTTTGTCAAATGTTGTTCACTGTATTGTAACCCTGTCTATACTGTGCTTATTGTACAGCGCTGCGGAATATGCTGGCGCTTTATAAATAAAGAATAATAATAATAATCATGAAAAATAAAAAAACAAGTGTTTTACCGTTTTCCAAAAATCCCAAGTGGGGGATGAAAAAAGGGGGGTGAATACTTTTAAACAGGATACCTATATCTCAAAAACAGAAGATGTTACATACGTGAAAATTGGTATTTAGATTTGTCTTGAGAAATAAAAAAACACACATATTTTACCATTTTCCAAAAATCCAGTGGGAGGGGGATAAAAGGGGGGGGTTGAATACTTTTATCACTATACCTATATTTCAAAAACCAATGATGTTACAGGTGTGAAATTCGGTATTTATAGTCTTCATGCAAAAAAAACAAACGTGTTTTACCATTTTCCGAAAATCCAAAGTGGGGGCTTAAAAAAGGGGGTATGAACAAAAAAACTCATTTTTCTTTTAAAAACAATTTTAACAAACCCCAAAATCCACCCGAGCGAAGCCACGGGCAAAAGCTAGTCTATTATTAAAACTAGGATGCAAATGGGAAATTAGCGAACGCTAATTTTTCTCCTTAGCTTCTTGATTTTAGCAAGGGCCAGGTGATAGGGCCCTAAAGTGGTCAAGATGAGTAGAGTGTTACTTGCCTTTGCAAAATCATTTAATACTGTAATTTAACCCCCTAGAAATCCTATACTCGAGAACAAATAGTTTCGATGTCCCTCCACATTTCCTTCCGCAGCCCCTGCACGTTCGAGCTCGCGCATGGACGCACAGGGCTCCATGGAATTGTATGGACTCCAGGAGCTGATACTCGCAATAGTGCTCCATGCCGCTGCAAGTAGGGATGTGCAATTCGTTTCGTACCGAATCGATTTTTAGATGAAATTTATCATTTTCGTGCTTCCGAGGGCATCCCGAATCTGAAATGTCGACCACACGATATTTCGGATCGATTCGATATTTCGAGTCATTCGATTCGATAATTCCGATGATTCTAAATTTCAGGTCGATTTGGGTCATTTCGGCGTTTGGATCATTTCGGTGATTCGGATCATTTCGGGTCATTCGGTTCAGTTGGTTTTTCGTTTCATGCTGCATTATTATACTGTAGAGGTGCTGCCCAGCAGTGTGCGGATTCATATGCTGCATCATTATACTGTTGAGGTGCTGCCTGGCAGTGTGCGGATTCTTATGCTGCATTATTATACTGTAGAGGTGCTCCCCGGCAGTGTGCGGATTCATATGCTGCATTATTATACTGTAGAGTTGCTGCCCGGCATGTGCGGATTCGTATGCTGCATTAATTATACTGTAGAGTTGCTGCCCGGCAGGGTGCAGAATTATATGCTGCATTTTTATACTGTAGAGGTGCGGCCTGGCAGTGTGCAGATTCATATGCTGCATTATTATACTGTAGAGGTGCTCCCCGGCAGTGTGCGGATTCATATGCTGCATTATTCTGTAGAGATAAATCATTTTGTTCATTTTTTCTTTTTTCATACCATTTTAATATGATTAAATAAAGTTGTGCAATGCATCATCATAAGAAAAAAAGGATCTTTCATAAAAAACGATACGTCAGAAGGACCGAATCGGCAGAATTACCGTATCGACCGAAATATCGGAGCATCCGAAATACCATTCTTTTAAGTCAAAACGAAATAGACCCTTTGAAACGACGAGAACAGACGATCCGAAAGACTGAAAATTTCCGATATCATGAAATGAAAGTTGATACGAAACAACGAGCGGAAACGAAAGGAGCCGAAATGAAAATCAGCCGAAACGATCCGAAACGAAAATTTAAAAAAACCGAACGAGCCGAAACGAACCGAAACGAAAAAAAAATGCGTGCACATCTCTAGCTGCAAGTATCAGTATGTAACTCATTTATTTCGAGCCCAGACACACATAGCACGGCTGGGTCGGAATAGCATTGGTCAAAGGGAGACGATAAAGGAAATCTGTTTGCACAGATTTTCTCTCGTACCATCTCCCTGTTTGTGGCTCAGTTGGAATAGGGCTCACAAAGTGTAAATATAATACTTTCCCAGAAATTCAGAGGGGGGGGCTTTGTTTTTTTTTTTAAATATTTCTTTCTTTAAAGTCCCACATATGCAAATTCTGGAAAAAACAATCTTGAAAGGAAAAGAGCTCTGCAGTAAAGGGCAATTTTATTGCTTATCTCTGCCTGTTGTATAATACTCATTAGATTTCATTTACCTTCAACAACAATCCATTGTGTAAATAAAGCACAAGTGTGATTGGTCATAAAATAATAGCCAAGAGTTCTTGTGAAGCATTTCTACATGATCATACATTATCCTTCTTTGCCATGGTTTCAAAATTTTATAGTTTAACCCCTTAGGCTGGGGTCAGACCAGCGCACTTTTAACGTGCGTTCTGGCGCACATAATTACGGTCGCACTAGCAGCAAATGACGGACAATATACAATGTACGGTTGCACAAAAGTCCGGCCGTGCAACGCAAGTGGAATTTGAACGCATTTTTCTGAGAACGCTGAACCGCTAGTATTGACGTACTGAGCGCGCAGCTGCGGCATAGCGGCGTGTTTGCGTGATTAGGAGATGTCAGACGCTGCTAATGTCCAGCCTACATAATGTCCAGACGCAAAAAGAGTTTTATTGACGATCCGTACAAAATCACGCCCGAAAATGCGCGTCGTCTGACCGCTTTTGCGCATTCCGTGAAAAAATACGTCAATGCGTTCGGACGCACTTTTTCACGTTCGCGGGGAAAAATGCTTTCGTCTGACCCTAGCCTTAATGACCAAGGCTTTTTAGCCTTGCTATGCGTTAAGGTTGTTCTACTTCTGGTGATGAATAAAATCCCAATTGATGAATACTGCCGTATGCTGGAATTATTTTCTTTATAGTTGCTATGTGTTAAGGACCAGAGGAGGCCATTTTTGATAGGTACATGTTCACCTGTGATTTCCGCATTCATATTGAGTGCACCCATACTTATTATATACCATTCTGTAAAAGACAGATACAGATTTATATTAATGTTCAATATATTTATATCTAATCAATTCCCTTGAATAATGAAAAATGTGCAAGTTGGTAAACCACTTAAAAAACACATAATTTCACAGTTTTGAATGTTTTAATTTGGGCACACATAGCAAAAATGAAAAAAAGTACCTCAGAACAGAGGTAATAGAGATTGGTAACGAATGTAGGAATACCTCACATGTCTTGAATGTCTGTAATGTTTAGATTTTTCTACTAGGTATGTAACTACAGGTGTGTTATGGTTTTATACTGACATTTTGCACGCTTGGTAGGTTGCCCCAGTGATTGGCAACCTAGTAACACCACATTTGGCTTTAGCTGATCTGTCCGGCTTGCCAGGCAGTCCGCAATATCGTAAACACAATATCCAAATGCTATACAACTCAGAATGGGAATTTCAGTGAATGACAGTCTATGCCGTCGCTGGGCGTTAAAGCCCTGCATTGCATCACAGCAATAGACCATAATATGTTGGGTTTTTTAAGTGGTTAAGCTTTATGGATCTCCAGTTGCCTACACATGTCGGTATTGTACAACTGATGGCCTCGCTTCTCATTCATCACAACCTTAAACACTAACTATTCCATGCATCCGAACCCATTCTTTATTCATCCAAGATATATCACAATAATTTGGGGTGTTGGGGGCTATAACCATAGTCATCCTTGATGCTAGAATGTAGCCCCCATGTAGATAAAACCCTGAATGTGACAGCAAAGAGAGTGATAAGGCAATTTACACACACATATACAAACTATTCACTCTCATCCTTTACCTGTGAAGCTGTGGGATGAAAGGCTATAGAGAATAATAATGAATCTCTATGTGTAATGTTCCCCACAATTATTTAATACTGGCTGGCTTCTTAATTGACCACAAATTTGACTCTCTGGAGGCAAATTCAGAAACTTTAAAATAATTCCTCCTAAAACGGAGACTATAAATAAATTATAAAAATAAATATGTGAATGAACAGTTTATGGTCTCCAATGTTGCCTTAACAACAAGCTAGATTTGTAAAGTGGTTTCCTATCTTATTAATTGAGTGACTGAGCTTGCTAATGTTCAAACATTATAGGGGAGAACGTATGTGAATGAAAATGTTGACTGGAAACCTCTCATTTCACTAACCCAAGCGATGGAATGGAAGATGATAAAATCAAGCCGTTTTTCTTCAATTCTTCAAGCTCCTGATATCGAAAAAATGTTTTTTCCATAAAAATCATCCTCCATGAGAGAATCCTCCACTTGGTGTCCAATTATACAGTGGCAAGAAAAAGTATGTGAACCCTTTGGGTTACGTGGAGTTTTGCATGAATTGGTCATAAAATGTGCTCTGATCTTCATCTAAGTCACAACAATTTGAAAAACACAGTCTGCTTAAAATAATACAACACAAACATTATATGTTTTCATGTTTTTATTGAACAGAACATGTAAACATTCACAGTGCAAGGTGGAAAAAGTATGTGAACCTTTGGACTTAATAAATGGTTGACCCACATTTGGCAGCAATAACCTCAACCAAACGTTTCCTGTAGTTGCAGATCAGGCCTGCACAATGATCTGGAGTAATTTTGGACCACTCCTCTTCACAAAACTGTTTCAGTGTAGCAATATTCTTGGGATGTCTGGTGTGAATCGCTCTCTTAAGGTCATGCCACAGCATTTCAATCGGGTTGAGGTCAGGACTCTGACTGGGCCACTCCAGAAGGTGTATTTTGCTTTGTTGAAGCCATTCTTTTGTTGAATTACTTGTATGCTTTGGGTCATTGTCCTGTTGCATCACCCATCCTCTGCGGAGCTTCAGTTGGCGGACAGATGGTCTTACGTTTTCCTGCAAAATGTCTTGATAAACTCTGGAATTCATTTTTCCATCAATGACAACCATCCTTCCAGGCCCTGAGGCAGCAAAGCAGCCCCAAACCATGATGCTCCCTCCGCCATGTTTTACAGTGGGGATGAGGTTTTGATGTTGGTGTGCTGTGCCTTTTCTTCTCCACACATAGTGTTGTGTGTTTTTTCCAAACAACTAAATTTTGGTTTCATCTGTCCACCGAATATTTTGCCAATAGTGCTGTGGAACATCCAGGTGCTCTTTTGCAAACTTCAAACGTGCTGCAATATTCTTTTTGGACAGCAATGGCTTCCTCCGTGGTGTCCTCCCATGTACTCCATTCTTGTTTAATGTTTTCCTTATTGTAGATGTGTCAACAAAAATGTTAGCATGTGCCAGAGATTTCTGTAAGTCTTTAGCTGACACTCTAGGATTCTTCTTTACCTCATTAAGCATTCTGCGCTGTGCTCTTGCAGTCATCTTTACAGGACGACCACGCCTAGGGAGAGTAGCAACAGTGCTGAACTTTCTCCATTTGTAGACAGTCTGTCTTACCGTGGACACATGAACATCAAGGCTTTTGGAGATACTTTTGTAACCCTTTCCAGCTTCATGCAAGTCAACAATTCTTGATCGTAGGTCTTCTGAGAGCTCTTTTCTGCGAGGCATAGTTCACATCAGGCAGTGCTTCTTGAAACCAGTAAACCCAAAACTGGTGTGTGTTTTTAAAGGGCAGGACAGCTTTCAGCAACACATCCAATAATATCACTCATGATTGGACTCAAGGTTGGTTCACTCCTGGCTCCAATTAGCTCTTGGAGAAGTCATTAGGCTAGGGGTTCACATACTTTTTCCACCCTGCAATGTGAATGTTTACATGTTATGTTCAATAAACACATGAAAACAAATAATGTTTGTGTTGTATTATTTTAAGCAGACTGTGTTTTTCAAATTGTTGTGACTTAGATGAAGATCAGAGCACATTTTATGACCAATTCATGCAAAACTCCACGTAATCCCAAAGGGTTCACATACTTTTTCTTACCACTGTATTTCTTATTGACAATGCAATCCTGCCCCCACATGAAATGCCATGTCTTTGGTAAATCTATAAGGCCCACTGTAACTGGGACGTTACATTTTCATACATTACTTTTAAACAGTAGATAGCTGTTAGCAAATTACTGCATTTTGGGACTTTAAAGAGATATTTAAACACAGTACGCATTTAGCTTTCTTTGAATAATTTTGAACTGTGGTCAAATGACAAATAATTCTGCCCTAAGTTAAGCTTTATCATCTTACTTTTATCTCACCTCCCTGCACTCGAATTTGATATTTATACATTTATATGCATGATCATAATGATTCCCTGAAATCTAACCCATATATTCATACATATACAAGCTGGGATTTATTAACATTATGATAATCTTAATAATGGTCATCTATTTGTTGTGACTTTGTACAGCAAATGCTTATGCCGGTCATTGAAAACGGAGATGTAGTGTATGCAGCTGCCCCCAAACACACCTTCTTAAACTTACTACATTGTATAACTCATTCTGCTGCTTTGTGCTACAATGTAACGACATGACCCACCATTGTGACATGTTAAAAGAGCTAAACTGGCCGTCGCTGGAATACAGACGCACCCTTCACCTTTCCAACCTGGGGCACTATTACAATCATCACGCTAAACCGGGGACGCTAGGGAGAAAAACCTGTGCCTGCAGGTTTCTCCTTAGCGCCCTGTTTTAGCGTGATATTACGATGCAGGTGCTAGAAAAGCTTCCTGCAACGTAATCCGGCATTAAGCAGCACTGCGTGCATCCCCTTGATGGAGTCCATAAGACTCCATTGAGGGTGACACTGCCGGTCACATGACCTGCATGTCGGCGTAGTGATCCGCAGAGGGAGACTGGGGGACTTTTTCCCCCAGTCTCTCCCTGCTCCAGATGGCCAGAGGAGGCGGTTGGAGCCGCCGTTCTCGCCTCGGGATGGAAGGAGAGTATATGAATTATTTGGGAGGATTTTTGGCTGGTGCTGACGGATTCTGCAGCAGTAGAATCTGTTGGCACCAGGTCGTGGCTGTGTTTGACTTTCGGTTTAACAGTTATGGAATAACCTCCCAGACGCCATCAAATCTTCCCCAGTCTAAAGTCACTTAGAGATCCTTGTTAACATACCTCGATACAGAATGCACCTGTAAACATGTAACATAGTGAATATATTTTGTACATATTTATTTTCTGTTAATCTGTATATTTGTGTTGTTTTTAATATCTTGCATTTTATTACTTTGTATTTCTGTACCTACTGTAACAATTCAATGTTCTTGAACCCAGGACATATTTGAAAATGAGAGAAATCTCAATGTATCCTTCCTGGTAAAATACTTTATAAATAATAAATAAATATATGATTGAACAATTAAATAAATCTTCACAGCGTGTGGGGCAAATGGGAACTCTGTTTCCTCTGGAAAAATAGCAGGAGAACTGTGTTCTTGGCTTTTCCGCTTGATCCCCATTATATATGCAGCAATAAATTTGATACAGAGACCCTTAATATCTATTTTTTTATGTAACACTTGCCCACAATTTCAATCCACAGTTCAAGCAGTTTGCATTACATATTCAGTTAATTCAAGTGCTGGCTGGTGCAGTCACAAAATAGCCTGTAAGATTATTATTCAACGCTATGTTTTTTTTTTCACATTTCCATTTATTTGGTGGGATGTGAGAATGCCTTGTGCCAATGATGCATACAATTTCACAATATAGATCAGCACTTTAATCATGCAAGGCCAGACAGGTGCCACCACAGTTCATTGAGAGACCACCTCCACATAAATAGAAGGAAAGAACTCCAGACACTCAACCTCCTGGATTTGTTAAAGCAGTGTTTCCCATCCCTGGTTCCCAGGACCCGTTGACAGGCCGGGTTTGCCAGATATCTGAAGCACAGGTGATATGATTGCTGCTCACTGATTGCAGCATTCAGTCTGAATTTCCCCAAGGGAATCCTTAAAACCTGGCCTGTTAGAGGATCCCTTGGACTGGTTTGGGAAACACTGTGTTAAAGGGACACTACCACTTACATAAGCTGTAATTAGTTTGCTTGTGCAATACAAACAAAACCACCTTATGAAACACATGCTGTTTTTTTTATTCTTTTATCTTTGAAGTAATTGCAGGTAAAAAGGAAAAATAAAGTTAGGTTTTGATCTCTGTTTTCTATTTTGTGTTTTTCCCATGGTGCAACATTTACCAAAATCTTATGGTGAGTTTTACTTTACTGCGGTGGTTTAGCCTCTACAGTATTTAACATTCTGTGTTCAATGCCCCACACTGAGGGGCAAGTGCTGTAATTATACTGTGGGGGGCCCATGGTGCAACATTTATCAAAATCTTATGGTGATATTTACTTTGTGGCTGTGCTTTATCCTATACATTATTTAACAGTTAATGAGGTAGAGGAGGGAATGTTTAGATAAGGCAGCAGGGGGGGGTGTTGTCCTGCCTCTGCTACCCCAGGTAAGATATGACAACTGCACACAGTGACACTTCTAGAGATGAACATTTTTTTAACTAAATCTATGCGACAAAAACAAAGTACATGTAAGATATCAGCAACACAAAATAAACAAAATAAGAACATTTCATTTTTGGTGGTAGTGGCCTTTTAAATCTAGTAGATCTAAAGATTATCTAGCGGGATGGACTTTATCCTCCTGAATGAAATAATCTCGCCCAGTAATGTGTTCTTCAATGTGTTTTTGTTTAGTATAATATTGTTGTTATAACGGAGTCAATACACATCATTTGTAATATATGACCTTGAATACCCTTGTAAAAGATTAATCTGACTCTGCTTCTTTCTCTAGATCGGGGCATCTCTGTTTGCCAGTAACATTGGCAGTGGGCATTTTGTTGGTCTGGCAGGGACAGCAGCAGCTGGAGGCATTGTGATTGGAGGCTTTGAATGGAATGTAAGTTTTTAACTTTTATTATATCATATAAAACAATTCATCTGATTTGGTATGTATGGTTAATCATTGTCATACAAAAGGCATAGGAATCTGACTGAGCTAATTAGCCATATTGGTCATGAGAAACAAAACCATATCTGCTAAGGTTTTACCTTTCACAACTGAACTGGACAACCTTGCCGGTAACGGCCCATTTTACATTAATTCTGCTAAAACGGGGGCTGCGGAGTGATTCGCGGTGGGAGACTGGGGACTATTTGTCCCCAGTCTCACTCTGCTCCCAGTGGCCAGAAGCAGTGGATCAGGCCACCATTCGCGTCGCAGGATGAGAGGTGAGTATCTGATTTTTTTTTGGGGGGGCACTTTAGCTGGTGCTAACTGAATCTCTGCAGTAGGGGATGGGCAAACGTAGCAGAGCCCAGTGGCCCATCAGGCACCTGGGTTACTTTTAAAGTTTCAGAATCCCTGTGCTCTGTGGTTCTCAACAGTAGCTCCCGTAATATGTTACATACATGCTGTGACAGCACATCCCTGTGATTTTAGTATCACGATTGATGTCTGTTAAAAATCATGGATTTGAAAAATGTCCAGAAAAGAATAAATTCATACAAATGGGGAAAAAATTATGAAAAATCAAATGAAAGGGAAATGGGGCACAAATCAAATTAAAATAGAAATGGAGTTATAAAATAAAAATGGGAATGGGGCAGAACTAACGACAAAAGGGAACTAGGGCACAAATTAAATGAAATGGGGACATAAATGAACCGAAATCGGAATGGATGCACAAACCAAATGAAAAAAAGGAATGGGACATAATGAAATAAAAAGGGAGGGTACTATTTCATTCTTGAAATCAGTTAGGTTTCCTTGTTCTATGCCCGCTTGGATATCATTACAAACTTTTAAAAGGGTGGTTGTAGTTGAATGTTTTGGACGAAAGCCTGATTGATCTGGCGTTAAATAGTTCCGATACCGATAATAATCACGTAATTGAGTGTAGACACATTTTTCCAGAATTTTTGACATTACAGGGAGCAGTGATATTGGGCGGCAGTTGGATACCAAAGTATTGTCTCCACTTTTATGGGTAGGTACCACCCTTGCAGTCTTCCAGTGTTTGGGTATGTATCCAGTCGCCAGTGATTCATTGATTAGGGTTGCGACAGGTTTTGCAATTGCTGGCGCACTGATTTTCAGCAGCATTGCTGGGATTTGATCAGGTCCAGATTGGTATTTCATTTTTTGATTACGGAGAAGTTTAGTGATGACACTGACAGGCACTGGTCTAAAACTGAATTTCTCTGCGTTACAGGGTCTTTGCACAGTTGGTGGGGCCTGACCTGCGTGCAGCCTTTCTGATTGCGTGTCATTTCCTAGCTTAGCAATCAGGGTGGTGGCGTATCCAACAAAGTAATTATTAAATATAGAGGGAGTCAATCAGGACGTGCCCCACACGTCATCCGCAGCGAAAGGGTTAAGTACAGAATATTTTCACCTGACTATAGCTTCAAGATTGGAATATCGATACCAGACATTAAACTTACTTGTCCAACGGTAACTATTACATTTCGAGACCCTACATTAGCACCAACTATGGAATAGTGCCTGGAATAGGGCATAAATAAATTAAATGAGGAAATAAATCAAATGACATGAAAATGAGGGCATAAATCAAAGGAAATTGGGTTGGATCACAAATGAAATTTTAATGGAGGCAAAATTAAAATAAAATGGAAATGGGGCATAAATGAAATCAGGTGTTTAATGGCGGCAAAAAAAAGTGGACATGGTTACTGTTGCTTAAGAATATTTTTTGGGATGTTTGAGGAGCCCTAAGAAAGTAAGTCTTCATTTTATTAGTATAAATGTCATTGTGTTTTGTTGGGATAGTTAGATGTGCTGTGCTGTTACTTATGATATGTGCATGCCATAATACCTTAAAACTGTCTTGTTGGTCTGGTGAGTTGGTATTCTTCTTTTTCCTTTTGCTACATGCCATGATCCATTCAGTGCTATTTTATTCATATAATGATTTTATTGAAGCTGACAGACCATTTCTGCCATTCTGCCATTTCCTTTTCTTTATAGAAATGTACAATATTTGAACATCTCTGTTGTTGTTATGCCATTGGTTATAATGCTTACTATATACAAAGAGTGTTTTCAGGAGTTATTTTCACCTGATGCCTAAGGAATTGTATATTTGTGTTTTTTTTTTTTTTTTAATATCTTGCATTGTATTACTTTGTATTTCTGTAACTGTAACACTTCAATGTTCTTGAACCCAGGACATACTTGAAAACGAGAGAAATCTCAATGTATCCTTCCTGGTAAAATCCTTTATAAATAAATAAATAAATAAATTCATGAACCCACCTGAGGGATCTGGACCCCTCTTGGTGGAGTTTATGATACTGTGCACTAAGAATTAGTATTACAATGGCTTGTTTTGTTTTTTTGTTGTTTTATTTCTTCAGGATGAAAAAGGAGGTCATGAATATATGTTCAAAGCAGTCCATGTCATGCTGGTGTTAAATGACAATCGATTTACATAACACAAAGCTTTCATTCTTCAAGAACATGTAGAACGAAACCTGCTAGATTTTCAGCGAACTAATGAATGAATCAATTGTGTGATCTCTGAACTGGCACCACAGAGACTCTTGGATATGGTGTGCTGGCTCAAGTGTTCATGGTCTTTCTATGTGTTTTTTTTCTTTACAGGCTCTGGTTATTGTGGTGATTCTGGGCTGGATTTTTGTACCAATCTATGTGAAGGCTGGGGTAGGTTGTGATGATGCATTCAATGTGTTACGTTACCCATTTATTGTGATTAGCATATATACCTCTGCAAAATCTGTAGCTGTTGATATTGTATGATAAACATATGCAATAGAATTAAACAGAAATATAGAAATCTCTTTTAAATTCAATAAAAAAAAGAAATGACATTCGTGAGAGATTCACATTTGTGTCAAAGCGATAAAGTGCATGTTATGTTGCTGAAGGCACGTACATTATGAGAAAATGCACAATTGCAACAAATGACACCGTATCATCATGTCTGTGCAGGGTCTGTAGAAATTCCCCTTGTTGCTATAGCAGCCAGTCGATTGGTTCTGCACGTGCATCACCAATCCACCATTCTACGCAGGCCCTGCAGAACTTGCATACAAAACGATTCAAGTTGTGAAGGTTACACAATTTGTATTGTGTACATACTCAGATTCCATTAGATAGCTGTAGAGACTTATGCATTTTGGCAGCCATGAGCTGACGGGGACGAACGGGGTGCCCCGAGGGAGAAAAGGTATATACAACCAAATTAAAAATATATATTAAAAAAAAATATTACGCAGATGCTCTCAGCATCTCGGGGACTTTTTTTCATATAGTGTCCTGTTATGAAAGCAACTAGGCTTTAGGAAATTCGGGACAAAATGCACAAAAACATAAAGAACTAGCCTTTCGTATTTTCATAAAGAAATACTGGTTTTATATTTTTGTTCATGGTATAGATTGCTAGTTTGTTTCTCAACATAAAAGCATGGTGGAAATGGTGGGTTCTTTGAGAAAGCTATTGAAGTAAACCATAACAGTTTAGTATCACTTTATTGTTCTTTTCAAATGGCATAGTATGTCATTAGACTTCATTTATGAAGGCAATATAAGACCTTTGCTCTGGTAAGTCAATAAATGCTTATGTAATGTAGTATAAGTGCATTTAGAATATCTGTTAATCTTTATAATAAATGTCTTTTATTGATTATATTCGTTACACTGCAACAATGAACCATAATATTTTTTTCTTTGAAAGTTATGATTAGAAGAAAATTAGGTGACACATTACGTGCTTCATACAATCTATAGATACACATAAGATGAACTGCAGTGGTTACAAATAAAACACTTACTGTATGTGATTAATATAGAGTATTGTGAAAAAGAAAGTGCACCCTCTTTGAATTCTATGGTTTTACGTATCAGGAGCAAAAACGAGGTTTGTGAGGGTCCTGAGAACCTCTAAACACACTGTAAAGCAGACCACTAGTGCTTTTGCTCGTTCTCAGGACACTCACAAACCTTGTTTTTGCTCACTATAAGTATACAGGGTAATCCAGACGTGGAACTCTGGATTCAGGTGCCTAGACAGATGTCAGCTATACTCTCCTGACGAGGCAGAAACAATCAGCGGGGGTTGCTGCACTTTCAAGGTTATTCAGAGAAAGGTGAAGATCAGGAGGAGAATTGACAGGAGAAGAGAACAATCTCCTGAGTTTCACCTTTCTTCGAATATACCTGCCAGTGTACAGGGATGACGTCCTTGGCATTTCAGTACTGGCCACCCTTTCTGGTTGATAGTCTGATTTGCATATGGAGCAGTCATCCCTGTAATGGCACGTTCGGGTTAAAACCTTGGGAGACCTGAGCGAGCCCCACTGTAGAGCAGACCACTAGCGCTGTTATTCATCCTCAGGACCCTCAAATATCAATTGTTTGTTAATTTTATGTATAAGACATAATAACAAATCATCTGGTCCTTAGGAGGTCTTAAAATTAGGTAAATATGACCACAAATTAACAACAACACATGACATATTACACTGTGTCATGATTTATTTAACAAAAACTAGGCCAAACTGGAGAAGCCATGTGTGAATAACTAAGTACACCTTATGGTTCAATAGCTTGTAGAACTACCTTTAGCAGCAATAACTTGATGTAATCGGTTTCTGTATGATTTTATCAGTCTGTCACATTGTTGTAGAGGAATTTTGGCCCACTTCTTTTCAACATTGCTTCAGTTCTTTGAGGTTTGCAGAGATCGCTTTAGGTTCCTCCACAGCACTAAGGATTTAAATGGTCGGACAGGTAACCTCTACATTTGACACTAGAATAATTTGGTATACAGAGGAGTTCCTAGATGACTCAATGACTGCAAGGTATCCATCAAATCATCATCATCATCCCTCCACCACTGTGCTTGACAGTTGGTATGCGGTGTTTGTGCTTATATGCTGTGTTTGGTTTTTCTATTGTGAAATAAATGGTAAGCGCCACACAACACGCCATATCCACCCAAACTCCAATGCTACACCAGCAGGTAGTGGTTTCCCCCACACCATGAAATATAGACAAAATATTACGTATCTGGTGAGCACAAATGAATGCTCTGGGGTTCGGATGTCTCATGCAGGCCCGCAATACATCATATGGTTATGAAAAGAAGCAAATACAAAAGATCATAGTGCAAACTGCAAGAAATATTATTAGAGGCAATAAAAATGTATAGTTTCTCCACTCACAAGTGTAGAGCCCCAACACTGGCTCTGAGTGGGATCTTGCCTCTGGGTAATTTGTCTTCCTCCTTGTTAGCAGGTGAC
This sequence comes from Leptobrachium leishanense, assembly GCA_009667805.1. Taxonomy (NCBI): domain Eukaryota; kingdom Metazoa; phylum Chordata; class Amphibia; order Anura; family Megophryidae; genus Leptobrachium; species Leptobrachium leishanense. The sequence goes on along the minus strand of CM019063.1, from coordinate 169,830,319 downwards.
CCCCACCTTAGCGTACCAATTTTTCTTCAAACACCGTATATTTATGGAAGCGTAGGAGGATAGACAAAGAAATATATACTTTCCTAGTGTAAATCTTTCTTAATAATGAGCACAATTATTTTCTGCTGATTCAAAACTTACACTTGGTGGAGCTACCGAAGCTCAAGTTGGAACGCCCATGGATTTTTTGTAGGGAAAATCCAAATATTTTTAATATTTAATATAATATATTTTTAATATTTAATATAAAAAAAATTATTTGGATTTTCCCTACAAAAAATCCATGGGCGTTCCAACTTGAGCTTCGGTAGCTCCACCAAGTGTAAGTTTTGAATGCCCTGTCATTCGGTGGTTTAATTCGGCGTCGTAGCGTTTCGATGGGGAGGCTTTCAGCACGTCTGCAGCATGCCTGCTGTAGCCCACGCAATTCGTGCGCTCGCTACATCGTGTGGCCGGCCCCATCGAAGCGTCACAACGCTGCGATGGATGCCAGGAGGCATGTCAGTATGGGCGCATGTAGTTCGCTCGTCTGACCCCGGCCTTAGAGTTAACTCAGTCTTGTTATTAAATGAATGGGGGGAAAAAGCCTTCTGGTACCTTTTGAATGAAGTTACCTAATTGATCATGAAGATAGCAAAACCCATTTTGAAATAACAGAGGTAAAATGCTAGGTCCGGGTGCCAACTTTGTGCTGTCACAATGTATTCCCCATTTCCACCAGAACTGTAATTTAAAAAGGTATCTTTAATTTCATATGTGTATCACATGTCTATATAGCTGTAAGTTTGTTGATATTGTTTGCCAAGTCACTAAAACTCTACAATACTCATGTTTTTTCTCTACGGTTTGTTCCCAGGTGGTGACAATGCCAGAATATTTGAGGAAGAGATTTGGAGGTGATCGGATACGGGTTTATTTATCTGTCCTGTCTCTGCTCCTCTATGTCTTCACCAAGATTTCTGTAAGTTCCTTTCAGTCCCAATATTCTGAATTCTCTCTCACACTGAAGGCAATATTACAATCTTAACGCTAACATTAGTGCTCAGCTATGTGAGAGTAATGGTAGGTTAAGTGGCCTAGCGTTGGCCGCCCTTATTACATTCCGGACGCTAATAGGTTAAAAAAATTAGCGCATCGGAGATTGGGGAGCGCAAAGAGTAAGCTAGGAGTAATTAGCGTTAGTAATTACGCACCACTGCAGTTAACTGAAAAGTTATCCACAGCTTGGAGCTAGTGCTGACACTGCTTCTGCGGAATCAGTTAACAGCACCTGCAAATCCCCCCCAAAAATCAGATACTCACCTCTAATCCTGCTTCTGGCTGCTGGGGACAGAGTGAGACTGGGGGAAAAGGTCCCCAGTCTCCCTCTGCGATCACTCCACAGACCTGCAGGATCTCGCAAGAGGCGAGATCCTGCAGGTCATGTGACCCAGCAAAGCCTGAATGAAATCCTATGGACTCCAGGAGGGGATGCTCGGGGTGGCGTGTTAACGCTGACTGGACTATTTTCTGGCCAGTGGCATAACTAGAAACCTGAGGGCCCCGGTGCGAGAATCCATGAAGGGCCCCCCCAAAAAAATATTTTTACTTTTTTTTTTCCTGAAATATAAAAAGATAGTACGCCATTTATATTATTAAGTTCAACTTACTTTAATTAGGTCATTAAATAGGTCACCAGCATATTGAAAGCCCCACCCCCCGGTAATCCTGACACAATAAAACTTGCAGTAATGTGCGGTGTGTATGAGCATATCACAGAGCTCCACAGCAATAAAACTCGCAGTAATGTGCAGTGTGTATGAGCATATCACAGAGCTCCACAGCAATAAAACAGTAATGTGCAGTGTGTATGAGCATATCACAGCTCCACAGCAATAAAACTCACAGGAAGCACTGGGGTGTATGAGCAGGTACAGAATCCACAGCAATATAACTCACAGGAAGCACTGGGGTGTATGAGCAGGCACATAATCTACAATAGAAAAACACAGGGAATTCGTCAAAGATGGATGTCCGGAATGATGCCCAAACCGATCCAAGGCTGAAATCGCCAATACCGGAAACGCCAATAACCGGATTTTTGGCAAATAAATGGGATGATGGGAATTTAAATGAACAAAAATGATTTATTGTTAATAAAATATCAAACAAATAACGCCCGACGCGTTTCGTCTAAAAGACTTCCTCAAGGGCAATAATATTATTTTATTTTGATATACTGCATATGCCCTTGAGGAAGTCTTTTAGACGAAACGCGTCGGGCGTTATTTGTTTGATATTTTATTAACAATAAATCATTTTTATTCATTTAAATTCCCATCATCCCATTTATTTGCCAAAAATCCAGTTATTGGCGTTTCCGGTATTGGCGATTTCAGCCTTGGATCGGTTTGGGCATCATTTCGGACATCCATCTTTGCCAAATTCCCTGTGTTTTTCTATTGTTTTGGTGTGGAGCTGTGGACCATTTCCTGGGAAATATATCGGCATTTCTAAAGATAAGTATAATCGTGCCTCTCCTATCACCAATTGTTTGTTTTTTGCTTATGAATACATAATCTACAGCAATATATCTCAGTGAGCGCTGGGGGTGTTTGAGCAGGCACATAATCCACAGCAATGTAACTCACAGGACACGCTGGGGTGTTTGAGCAGGCACATAATCTAAAGCAAGAACTTGCAGGAACCATGACTGGGCCCCCCCACCATAGGCAAAAACATACCCCCCCCCCTCCTGTTAGCATGCATTGGTCCCCCTCCTGGTCCACAATGCTGACTCCAGACAGTATCACATTTTTTTCCAGGTTCACTATTATCTCTTCAGTCCATCCCATTTTTAATGTAATTTGCATTATGTGTATCTCACAGAGCTCCACAGCAATAAACCTCACAGTAATGTGCATTATGTATCAGTGTAAATCACAGAGCTCCAAAGTATTCACAAATAAGTATAAAATAAATTAAAAGAATTATAGGCAAGCACCCAGGCAGGCGAGTGTGGCCCCCCCCCGGACTCAAGGGCCCGGTTGCACCCTCTGCACCCCTGGTAGTTACGCCCCTGCGTCTGGCTAAGTGCTGTGTTACGTGGCAGGCTGCTGAATCCGCGTCTGCCCCATCCTATGGTGCTAAAATGGGGACGCTAAGGAGAAACCTGCAGGCACAGGATATCCTCCTTAGCGTCCTGGTTTAGTGGGCAGTATGTAATACTGTCCTGACTCTATTCACTACAGCCAAATTTGCTCAGGGAATTAATTATTTTCCTATTCATTGTTATTTATACTTTTTCAGTAAAACCAGAAGCAAAAAAGTATAGAATGATATAAAACCACAGGAAAGCAATGTAACAAATAGTTTTTGGAAAATAATAGTTGATGGGAGAATGAGAAATGTATAGATTTTCCACTTTACCAAATTTTTCAACCTTAAGAATCCAATCACAAAACTTTTGATGTTTTTTTCTACGGTCCAGGATTAACCACTTAGCTGTATAATAATGGTGGCGGAGCACACTTTTTTTGTAATTAGCGCAACAATGAAAAATATGGTGCAGAAAAACCTCGGATTGTGGAAAATCTCCTTACCTACCAGTAATACAGTTAACTGCATTAAGAAATGTAAGCCTAGAAGAGTCCAAGAGTGGGCAAGACCAACATATGTAAATATATTTCCACCCCCTGCTCCACCACAGGGGCAAGTTAGAGATATCAAGAAAATATTTGCAATAGAGTCTAGGGCTAAGCTAAATTTACTTTCCTCTAACAAGGTGCAAAAAGATGCATAATGGGGCAGCTCAAGAACATGTCACCAATATTGATCGTAAAGGGCTTGGTCCAATGCCTTATATCATGACTGAACGTGTCAGTGAGAATTGTAAAAGTGATAAATAATGAAAAGTGAAGTGAAGTGAAATGAAGTGAAGGTACAATACTGATCAAATACACAATGTCTCAAAGGGGACAATAATCGGAGCGAAGTAAATCCAATGGCTGAGGTCGAACAAAATGGCACAATTGTGTATTTATTAATGATCCAGTTTCTTATGGAGATTGATGGAAACAGAAACATATCTGAATCAGATCAAAATTGACATCATAGAAGATAAGAGCAACGTCTGGTTAGTTAAGAAAGTAGGAGTGCAAACTGCACACCAGCCTGAAATGAGAGAAAAAAGTCCACCTAATTTCCGACAAAGGGGGTTATTCAGAGAGCACCGCAATCCCGCCGAAAACCTGCTGTATCTGCCGGAAAAACCAAGCCGAACACGCTGGAAAAAGCCGATGAGCCACCTATCACAGCTCAGATCAGCCGCTGGAAAAAGCTGACTAGCCGACGAACGTATGTTTGACAGTTTCAAAATTGAAATGCTGTTTGCAAAAAAACTACTGAACGAAAATGTCTGGAATTTACACATAAGATCCTATGAATGATGATAAAAAGTTCTGTTAAGGAGAAATGAAAAAACTATTTTAAAAAAAACGGAAAAATTGTTTGCTGAAAAATGGCTAAAAGATCCTTACAAATCTAGAAATAAAGAGACTTTTTACAGCAGAATAAAATAATAAACGGTTTATTAGATATTGTATTAAAACGGGAATATTTTTAACATTGAAGCCTATGGGATTTGCATGAATAAACCTGCCGAATGAAACCACCGAACAGCAGGGCAATTCACTGACATTTCTCAGCTGTTCAGTGCTCTCTGAATAGACGAACCATTGCTTCTCTATGGGGGGTTTCACTTCCCTTGAACAGGTGCCGTACGTGCAGGCAATTTGCCAAAATTTGGTGAATTGCCTGCTCTCTGAATAGCCGAATGGCCCTGAAATGTCATCGTACACTGAATTTCAATGTCCTGTTACATTTCAAGCACAAATCGTCTCTCTCTGAATAACCCCTTAAATCTTCTTTGTCAAATTTCCATTGTACAAATATACTGCTGCATCATTGAAAACCATTTCTGATCTATGTTTATGTTGATCATTTCTTCCAGGCAGACATGTTCTCAGGAGCCATCTTTATTCAGCAAGCCATGAGGATCAATATCTACATAGCCATTGTGATGCTGCTCCTTATCACAGCTTTATACACAGTTACAGGTGAGGCTAACTGCTTTATCATTAATACGTGTGTAGCGCTCACCCCCGAAGGAGCCGCTGAATTAACCTCGGGTTATTCTCACCGCTCTAGGGAATAAATATACACCAGCACTGTTGTGGAGTTTATAGATTATATACTTTACTGATCCCAATAAAGCGGCATATAAAATGTAGATCCGGTATATGAATGACAGGATTTTGTAATGCGGGAAAAACACGCGCCGGCAAAAGAAAAGTTTAATTCCTTCAGTTCTGGAGTGTAAGTCCCGCGAAAGTAATGTCTCAGAAAGGTGTGTGTGTATGATCTCGTGTACCCGGGTACTGTATTCAACTGGCCAGTGAATGGAATGAGCAAATCTTCGACTAGTCACGTTGGGGCCCTGTAGATTTAGACAATAATGCAGCATGCTTGGTTAAACTTGGAACTGTGGCCTGTAAGGCCTCTCACCCATCCGTTAGACAATCTGTTCCGCTGCCCGATCAAGGATGTCTCTCCGCTTTTACTCTCTGGAACTCTGTGCCACCGGATCCGCTTCCCTTGCTTGTCCGATCTCCGCAATGAGAAACTACGGCCTACCGCCTGCACTCCCAGTGGATCATCGCGGTCTCCTTACTCGGGGTCCAACCGGAACTTTGTGTGTGTACAGAACCTCTCAGCGGTGCGTAGGTAGGTCTCTGGCAAGTCACTGTCCCGATCTCCAGCACCCGCGAGGCAGCGCCTGCTCTCCGGCCTGGTCACAATCTCTGGCAGTCTCATGTGCGTCCTCCACCTTTCGCCGCTCGGCTCATTCTACCTCTCCTCTGCATGAGGCTGCTGATCTCCTTCCTCTTCCTCCCACCCACTTCCTGTACTCCCGCAAAGCATGATGGAAATCGTAGTTCAGAGTTTGTCCAGCAAGTCCATATGTCTCTATCTCCCTCTGGTGGTCATAATAATTAAATGCAGCAAAACACAGTCTTTAAAGCAGTGCTACACTCTCCCCTCCCTTGAACTCTTGGGTCTCTCCAAGGGAGTGTAACAGATACATGACATTTCAGCATTTACATTAAGAAATATATTCAGGCTCAGTAGCAAACATATAATGGGTCAGATATACATCCTCAAGCTGAATCATGCTCTTGACTACCTCAGCTAGCATAGCAGACACTTCAGGCAACCTTCGCACAGTGGTAACAGCCTCTTCAGTGCTATGTCCCGGTGAATCGTAGGTGAGTCTCTGAGGGGGTCGAATAGAACGTTTAGGCTCTGGTTCAATCATCTCCTGTTCGGGTGGAAGTGCCACATTTACGGGCTCAATTCTTTCATCCACAACTGCAGCAGACACCTCCTCTGAGTATGAGCCTTCAAGTGAAGGCATAGAACTATAATCTATGGAATCAGCTTCTGGAATTTCAGGAACTTCCAAGGTTTCAGGTACTTCAAGTCGGAATTCTGGAGCATCAGGCCTCAGGCTACTTTCACACTGATCAGAGCCCGGAATAACTCCTTCAGTCTCAGGTGGGCGCACCCAGCTCAAACACCAGTCCTCTTCCTCACTGTCTTCTTCACTTTCTCTGACAGAACGTAACTGCTGAGACCGAGTAACAGGAGCCGAACAAGGAACAGGTGGATTTGGCAAGGAAAGTTCATCTCCAACTGGTATCCGTACCGTCTCTCTCAAGGGTAACAGATGATTTCTGTGCCAGTTCTTTAGAGGCCCGGCCTTTCCATCTGGACGGATTTGGTATACCGGCAGACCAGGCAGTTGCTTGCAGACAATGTCAATTTGAGAACTCCATCTATCGGCCAGAAGTGATCAGTCACTACTAAGATATTTTCCTGCCCGCTAGCATCAGGCTCTAAGCACAGGAAATCAATGCACACCAAGTCCATGGGTCCTTGACTTTGCAGGTGGCTCATTGGAGCAGTTTGGATTGGTAGGGTCTTTCGCTGAATGCACCTCAAACACGAATAGCAGTAACTTTCAACTTCAGATCTCATACAGGGCCAATAGAATCTGTCTCGCACCAGCTTAAAAGTTCTCTCTGCACCCAAATGTCCATGATCATCGTGCAATGCTCTCAATACACTTTCTCTGTGCTTCTCTGGGAGGAACAATTGTTGCGTTTCTTCAGCATTATTCGAGGGGCCCCTTCGGTAGACCACCCCATCTAACATCTTCAGTCGCTCTCACTCTTTATAGACCAAACGAGCTCCTTCGGGAGAATTTGTCAGCAGAAGTCCCCTTTGACCCGCGTTCATTGCTTTTATTGTCAATCCGATCAGGAGATCTCTGGCTTGATCTGCTCTCAGGTCCTGTTTCGAGAGAGTAGGTAAGCTTTCACTCCTCAGCTGTGTAGGATTACAATAGAGTTCTGGAACGCCCGCAGCCATAACTCCTATAGCCTCTGCCCCAATCGCTCCCTTGACTCGGCGCTCCGCCCCTTGACATAAGGCTTGCACCCCATCTGGAGTCAACTGAGTCCATTCCGTATTATAAGGCCTTCTTGACAAAGCATCTGCATCTCGATTATTTACTCCAGGGCGATACTTAAGGCTGAACCGAAACCCTGACAGAGCGGCCAACCACCGATGTCCCGTTGCATCCAGTTTCGCAGTAGTAAGGACGTATGTAAGAGGATTGTTGTCAGTCTTTATCACAAATTCAGCCCCATACAGATAATCTTTCAGCTTGTCTACTACCGCCCACTTCAAGGCTAGGAACTCTAATTTGTGGGTAGGGTAGTTCTTCTCTGAAGGCGTAAGGCTTCAGCTTACATACGCTACAGGCCTCAACAACCAATCATATTCTTGGTATAGGACTCCCCCTAGACCTTCTCTGCTGGCATCCACATGCAATTCGTACGGCTTATGAGGATCAGCGTAAGCTAGGACGGGAACTCGAGTCAGACTCACTTTCAACTTCATGAAGGCACTTTCACATTGATTAGTCCATTCTTCCTGGATGGATTCTCGAGCCTTCCTTGGCCCTTGAGTCGACGAACTTCGATCAGAGGCCCTGGAGCCTTCTTCCACTTCTTCTTTCTGTAGGAGCTTATTCAAGGGTTGAGCTATCTTAGCAAATCCTCCTACGAATCTTCGGTAATATGAGCAGAACTCCAGGAAAGATCTAAGTTCAGTAACATTTCGGGGTCTAGGCCAGGAAGCTACGGTTTCCAACTTTCGAGGATCCGTTGAAACACCTTCTGACGAAACAACATGTCCCAGATACGTAACAGAAGGTAGACAAAATTGACACTTCTCCAGGGACAGTTTCAATCCCTCTTCGTTGAGCCTCTTCAAGACCTTCTCCAACCGCTGCTCATGTTCTTCCAAAGTCTTCCCGAACACAATAATATCATCAAGATACACCAACACTTCTATCAGGTTCATATCCCCGACTGTCTTCTCCATTAACCGTTGGAACGTGGCGGGAGCCCCCGTAAGGCCTTGAGGCATTCTATTGAACTCAAAGAACCCCAGTGGGCAGATGAACGCAGTCTTCTCTTTGTCTTCAGGATACATTGGTATCTGATGATACCCACTTCGCAGGTCTAGTACACTAAACCATTTTTCTCCAGACAAACACTGTAGGGCATCTTCTATCCGAGGAGTAGCATATTGATCAGGAATGGTCCTCTGATTTAACGTGCGATAGTCTATACATAAGCGGATAGAACCATTCTTCTTTCAAACCATCACTATTGGAGAAGCATACGGACTCCTGGACTCTTGAATCACCTTAGTCCTCTGTAGTTCATTTAGCTGTTCTCGTAGATCATCCAAGTCTCCCAGCGGAACTCGTCTTGACCTTTCTCGAAACGGCTTATCCTCTTGTAGTCGAATGCGATGTTCAATGCTCTTAGCTAAACGCACGTCGAACTCATCCTTCGAGAACAAGTCCTTCCATTTTACGATCTGGGACTGAAGTCGCTTCTTCCAGTCAGGCGAAATGGGAGCATCTTTAGGATAGAACCTTTCAGCTGGAATCTCTTTATTCACCCCCCCCCTAAATCAGTAGGGGAGAGAGGTGTAACAGAAGCTACTTGTCCGATGGGCATTCATGCTTTCAGGACCACTGGAGAATCAGACACATTACACACACTAACTAAAACTCTTCCTCGTGTCCGTTTCAAAGCTCTGGTAGAGATTATCTCAGTGACTACTTCTACTCTGGCCTTGCTCCCATGACTGAGATCAGTTTCCAGTACCACATAAGGACCCGGCTGTGATCCGTTCAACTTGACTGAAGCTCGGAAGCTCGCCACTTCTCCTGATTGCAGAACCTTCTCTGTTCCTCCCAATCTCCACAGATGCCCCACTTCAGCAGGTGCCCTCTGTTCTCTCGATCATTCGTTGATAGACTGGACGTAACATCGGATGCACTCCTCTTGTAGAACCTTCTTCCATCACTATGGGAGTCCGCAGACGTCTCACCAGATCAGTATTCGTCCCCACTATCATAGAACTCCTGTTGGCCCCTGAAGGGCGAGGACACACAATGGACAATGCATCACAACCTCCAGACTGTCCGATGACTTCGGATCCAATTTCTAACTTCACGTGTAGATATCCATCATAGGGAAGCTTCTCAGTTCCGATACCCCAGATCTCAAGGTCCTTTAATTTCTGTAGAGGTATATGTTTCAAGTGCTTCTCGTAGAAGTCTCGATAGATCAACGTCACTTGAGCCCCGGAGTCTAACAGAGCTTTAGTGTAGACTCCCTCTACTTGGATTGGAACGATGGGAGAAGGACCTACCAGCTGGTCAGGAAACTTGTTCGTAGCCGCAGGAGGTATAGACCTAGTTCGCTGTACCCTAGCTTTCTTCCTGACTCATTGAGGTCTTGGGTGTGCATTGCTTTCCCATGACATAGGACCGGATACTAAGGGAGTAACTCTTTCAGTCCTGGCAGACACAGCATTTGGCACGGATCTGAGCCCTCTCGGCCTTTCATTTGGAACTTGAAAATTGGAGCGTTTTTTTTCAGTCGGGTGCCTAGTTTGCTCCCTCACCAGGGCCCTCTGGAGTTTCCCGCTTGCAAAGTGGACAACAGTTTTCCCATGGCCTTCAGGAGTTCTTCGACCGGTTTCTTTTTGGCCCTCCCCTTTGGGCACTGGGCCCTGAAATGGCCGATTTCCCCGCAACCAAAACATTTCTTCCTCGAGAGTGTGGGCATATTTTCTTCTTGCGGCTCCCTTGGGGACCCCCTGTTCGAGGTTACAGCAACCCCCTCAGTTCTGGTGTCCTTAGCCGACAGCAATGTCATCAACTCTATCATTTGCGACATCTGAGTTTTCAAAGCCAGCACTTCGGTCTGTATGTCTGCTACACAGAGAGTTCCTACTTCTGCGGTGAAAACTGTGTGTGAAGCATTAGCAACCCTTTTAGCCTTAATTAAGACCTCTTCTTCTCGGATAGCTTTGACCAGTTTGGAATAGATCAGTCTCTTGCTCTGGTATCTAGTCTGAAATTTCAACATTATGGGATCCAGTGGGAGTGCTCCTTTGAAAATTTGAACCATCAAAGCTTTGCTTGCATGACTCGGTTCCATGCCTCCTTTGAGAATGACCTGATGGATGATTTTATCCAGCCGCCAGACATAGGTGGACAATTCTTCTCCTTCCTTTTGATAGGTGTGAGAGAACTTGTGGATAAGCTCGGCACAATCCTCCACTCCCCCGAAAATTTCCTGTAAAGCTTCTAGATACTCCGAAGCAGTGCAGCCTGGCTTGTCCCTTTTCAGATTTCGGATGACATCTGAAGCAGGACCTCATAAACTCTCGATCAACCTTTGTCTCTTCATGGTGTCAGCAACTTCCCATTCTTCCACGGCTTGCACTGCCTGATCTATCCAAGTCTCAAAGTCCTCTTCTCCAGTTGGCACAGGGATCTTACCAGAATAAAACCGTAACTTGCGATATCCATAATTGGGAGACGCAGCAGAGTTTTGGGCTAATGTTTCCACCAGTTTTCCCATCGTGGTAAAGAATGCAACAGGAGGGAACCCTGTCACCGGGGTTGAAGTAGTATCCGGTACCCTGTGACCGGATGTTGTCGGGCTAGCCGCGGGAACATTTGCGGGATCACCACGTGGCGCGCTGGGCTGGACCAGTCGAACTTCCACATCGTCGGCCAGCTTCACACTCGCGCCCTGAAAACACACCGGAACATCCTTTCTCCACTCAAAAAGAACATATGTGTGAGAAGTCTCTGGATTCGCCTTAATGTCCAGTATTGCCCCCCTATGATCTGGTGTCAGCGCTGCCACGGCCCGGCGGATTTTGTCTTCAGCCCAAGTGTCTGCGGGAATGTCCATAACTACACTTAACCCTATCTGGCTATTTTGCTCCTCACACCATTTGGCAGCAGTGTCTGGATCCATAATTAACCCTTTAATTGTGTTTTTTTACAGAGACTGGAATCCCGGAACGAGCCCCCACGTGTAGCGCTCACCCCCGAAGGAGCCGCTGAATTAACCTCGGGTTATTCTCACCGCTCTAGGGAATAAATATACACCAGCACTGTTGTGGATTTTATAGATTATATACTTTACTGATCCCAATAAAGCGGCATATAAAATGTAGATACGGTATATGAATGACAGGATTTCGTAATGCGGGAAAAACACGCGGCGGCAAAAGAAAAGTTTAACCCCTTCAGTTCTGGACTGTAAGTCCCGCGAAAGTAATGTCTCAGAAAGGTGTGTGTGTATGATCTCGTGTACCCGGGTACTGTATTCAACTGGCCAGTGAATGGAATGAGCAAATCTTCGACTAGTCACGTTGGGCCCCTGTAGATTTAGACAATAATGCAGTGTGCTTGGTTAAACTTGGAACTGTGGCCTGTAAGGCCTCTCACCCATCCGTTAGACAATCTGTTCCGCTGCCCGATCAAGGATGTCTCTCCGCTTTTACTCTCTGGAACTCTGTGCCACCGGATCCGCTTCCCTTGCTTGTCCGATCTCCGCAATGAGAAACTACGGCCTACCGCCTGCACTCCCAGTGGATCATCGCGGTCTCCTTACTCGGGGTCCAACCGGAACTTTGTGTGTGTACAGAACCTCTCAGCGGTGCGTAGGTAGGTCTCTGGCAAGTCACTGTCCCGATCTCCAGCACCCGCGAGGCAGCGCCTGCTCTCCGGCCTGGTCACAATCTCTGGCAGTCTCACGTGCGTCCTCCACCTTTCGCCGCTCGGCTCATTCTACCTCTCCTCTGCATGAGGCTGCTGATCTCCTTCTTCTTCCTCCCACCCACTTCCTGTACTCCCGCAAAGCATGATGGAAATCGTAGTTCAGAGTTTGTCCAGCAAGTCCATATGTCTCTATCTCCCTCTGGTGGTCATAATAATTAAATGCAGCAAAACACAGTCTTTAAAGCAGCGCTACACGTGTCAACACTGTATGGTTATCTTCTTATGTTTTACTTTAGCAGTGCTATTTCTAGATTTTTTTTGTTCTACTTTTTCTGTATCGTCTTCATGCTCCTCTCTGATTATAGTTTCTGTTTGTGCTATCACTAGAGTTAATCACTAGAGTAACTAAAGTGCTTTATCACACATCATTTAGTAGCAAGGTAAGATAAGAAGGAAATACATTTGCCCTGAGCAAGTATCATACACATATTATCACATTCATTTTCAAAATAAGTTTGCAGAAGGCTTGCACATTACCAAAGGTCACCCTTGCATGGTGCTTCTTGTTTCTGGGCTCCATGTGCCTCCCATTTTGAAACAAATTATATCTTAAAGATACTGTTCTCAGATCCTTATAGAAAGTATACACCACTAAATATCATCTTTGTCTATCAGGGATATTCAGAGAAAGGTGAAACTCTGGAGAACTTTTGGAGAAATGAAAATTCTAGGTCAGAATAGCTGATTTGGAAAGTGAGATAAATGGGAGAACTTTTCTGGTTTGGCTATTTTGACCTAGAATGTTCACTTCTCCAAAAGTTCTCCAGAGTTTCACCTTTCTCTGAATAACCCTCATTTCTTCAGTGTTGTCACATGTAAAGATATAATAAAATATTTACAAAAATGTCAGGGGTGTACTCCTGTGAGATACTGTATGTATTTAAAATACAGCTAAGCTTAAGTTTTGGACACATAAATTAAAATTAAATCATGAGACATAGAGGGTGTTATATCACTGTGTATTTCTTAGGATTAGTTTCTCCCCAAACATTGTACTCTAGAGTAAAAGGAAATTTGTAATTGTTCATTTTAGAGAACATTATTCAATGCACACCTTCTGCATCTATTGCTCATTTAAACAATGTTTTTTTACTTTTAATTGGAATTTATTGTAGCTGACTTGTTATCTGCAGTGCTCTCCAGGTACATTTTACAACCTTTGGTCTGGTGTCTTTTCTTCTACAGGGGGTCTTGCAGCAGTGATTTATACAGATACCCTTCAGACAATCATCATGCTGGTGGGATCATTTATATTAATGGGGTTTGGTGAGTTTAACAGTTTTATTCAAATGCTAACTTGCCTATGTATTGTTACTTATTTTGTGAAGAACTAAATCCATTGGTTTTGTTCTAAATTTACCATGCATTGAATAAATAGAGGAGGGTTTGGGGACAACCTAGTCGAGTCCTGCTTTCTGCCACATTTAGAAATGTAAAGAACCCAAACGCCTTAAATCATTTGGTTCACAGAGCAAAAAAAAGATAAACCTTCCTAGCGCTAAAAATGTAAATATGCTGTGGGAGATTAGTGCATAAAGTACCGTATTTAACATCAAAAATAACGTGCACAATGCTGTATGGTAATTCTTATTAACGATGTGCCATGCAAAGTGTGACATGAGCCAAAAGATAAAAATATACCTAGATAGGAGCCGGTGTAATCCCTTTAATCGTTTCCATACATGGAATATAAAAAAAATAATCATAAAAAGCACATATAATAGTGCCATATTGTATATAAAGGAAAAATGAAGATAAAAGTTACAAATTACAAACTCACACTATTCAGAGCCGGCATAATACTGGCTCTGTAGATAGAACGGAGTGCCAACTTCTGGGGGGGGGGGTGGCACTGCCCACCCTGTGTATCCAGATATTCCTCGAAATGAGAAAGGGAGAACACACTACACAGGGCAATGCGTCTCGCTTTCTTTTCAATACACCTGGAGTTAATAGAGCCACTAATCTCTTTTGAAGCCTTCTATGGTTGGTGTCCCACCTCTGTCTGCTGGCACACCAATCCAGACAGATGTAGTGCAACTGTTTATTTGATTTTTTGCACCTTAAACATTAAAACATTTACTTAAATATCTTTCCAACAAAATGTATCAATATTCAAAAGTATGTATTTTTTTTCTAGGAGATTGCAAAGTGGCTGGTGTTGTACTCGATAAGTCTTTGATCTACAGACCTAACATGTCTTTATATGTAGAATTTTATAGACATATCTCTCTCTTTCAGCATTCGCGGAAGTTGGTGGCTATGAAGCATTTGTAGAGAAGTATATGAAAGCAATTCCATCTAATATCTCCTATGGTGATGTTGTGATTCCTGAGCAATGTTACACTCCACGTGCCGATGCATTTCACATTTTCAGAGACCCGTTAAATGGAGACATACCATGGCCAGGGCTTATTTTTGGTTTGACTATCCTGGCTACGTGGTACTGGTGCACAGACCAGGTAACCTATTTTGAGATAAATTTTGTGACTGCACATTGGACTGCCGCTGGGCACGCATTTCTTATTTGTTTGTACTTCTCCCTGACAGGTGATTGTTCAGAGATGTCTTTCAGCCAAAAATATGTCTCATGTGAAGGCTGGCTGTATCCTGTGTGGGTATCTTAAACTACTGCCCATGTTTCTGTTGGTGTTTCCTGGAATGATCAGCCGAATTCTGTATACTGGTAAAAAATATATTTCTCTATTTTAACAGTAAATGACAGAGAAGACAATTTGTTTGGTGGATGAGATTGTCAGTAGTAATATAGGACGACTTTATATCTTTTTCATTAGATGAGGTCTTATGCGTTGTCCCTGCTGAATGTAAAAGAATTTGTGACGCAGAAGTTGGGTGTACTAACATTGCGTATCCGAAAATAGTGATAGAACTGATGCCTGATGGTAAGAAATTCTTATTTTTATTACCAGATTTGCCTTCTGTGTCTGAGTTACTTGGTGAAGAAATAATTACGAAGATATGGTTAAGATTAGATCAGTGGTTTCCAACCCTGCCTCGAGTACACACTAACAGCCCAGATTTTAAGGATTACTTTGGGGAAATGCAGACTGAATCCTGCAATCCCTGAGCAGCAAATCATTATCATATCAGCTGTGCTGTGCTTTGGATATCTTGCAAAACAACACAATGTACAACAGACAGTAAAATGAACATTTTGTAATTAGGGAACCATACGATACAGGACATAACTCCCCAA
Source organism: Leptobrachium leishanense (assembly GCA_009667805.1). NCBI lineage: Eukaryota > Metazoa > Chordata > Amphibia > Anura > Megophryidae > Leptobrachium > Leptobrachium leishanense. Next base: position 169,814,831 of record CM019063.1, on the reverse strand, counting down.
ATGCAGCTGGTGTGGTTCCTCAGGCAAGTGAACTCTTAAATACCACTATCACATATCACGAATGTCACTGCTAAGAAACATATCTGCTGTCTTGGGGGCCCCTGGTGATTTGCGAGATGAAGCTAGATTCATTTTCTCAATCTCTCGCTCTGCAATGCCTCCATTTATTCTCCTCTTTCACCTTGTAAGTATTGGAAGATGAAGCTTTTCCATGCCGTCATGCCACAGTTCTCTCTCACATGTATGAAAAGCATAAAATGGATTGCATGGAAAATGATAGGATCCTCTGAATCTTCTTGTAAATCCACAATGAAAAGCATCTGAGCTTGTTTGTTATTTTCACTGGGGAATCTTCTTGGATATGGCAAGCGGGTAAATTTCAGGGCAGTCAATATGCATACATCATAAATCTTCCATCACTATGAAAATAATAGCAGGCCTGCTGATGTGCATAAATTGAGCTATTTGTGTTTTCCAGGGATTTTTTTCGGGGAAATAGGTTTTCCTTAGACTAGCTCAATAGGTACAATCTATTCTTGTTTCAAATGGTATACCTGCTTTGTCTGGTGCCTTGACCATATAAACTGTTAGGGCTTTAGTCCATAGTTGGTGCTAACTTAACCAGAGCTGTTGTAAACTTACCAGAGCCATTATAGGGCCCTATTCCCTACTAGGTGCTAAAAAGGAGACACTAACGGGGAAAACCTGCGCCTGCAGGTTTCCCCGTACCATCCCTATTTTGGCACCGTATTCCGGGGCAGGCGCTGATTCAGCAGCTGGCAGTTAGCATTCACTAGGCCTAGGAATAGGGCTCATAGTCTATGGAGTAGTTAAGTTTACAATAGCTCTGGTTAAGTTAGTACCAACTTTGGGATACTGCCCTGACTGTCTCTCTCCTCACTGACAATACAGATAAAAAAATGACACACAAGCTGTAGATCAATCACCACAGAGAATATCTGTTGCTGCTAGTTGGTTGCTTTCTTATTTGAAAACCTTGTGACATACAGCTTGCCGCAATGGGCACTATTCCCTACTGAACGCTAACAGTAGTGTTCTGGTGAGTAAGTGGTAACGTCAGGATAAATTACTTTAACGCAATCCACCCATGTTACATCTCTAAAGCTAAACCCCTGAAAAATCCATTAGCGCATCAGTGATTGCACTAGCTTTGCGAGCTTACCGTTCTTTGCGCATCCTATACTTAACATGGGGAGCACAATCGATCATAAGCATTTCGATAAGTAAGGTATTACAAAGTCCTAGTGCTAATTACCACACTGATGCGCTAACCAAATATTTAGCTATGCCTAAAAGCTGGTGCTAAATGATTCTGCTTTTGCAGAATCATTTGGCACCCCACAAAAACCCTCCCAATAAATCCTATAGTCACTTCTCATCCCGTGACTAGAATGGTGGCTCGATCCCCCGCTTCTTGCCGCCAGGAGCAGAGTGAGACTGGGGACAAATAGTCCCCAGGAGATGATGCTCACTGCTCACCAAGGGTAGCACTTTGTTCTAGGGCAGGCGCTACCTCAGCACATTGCTGTCACGCCTCACCGGCCGCCGCTCCCGTCCCCGCATGGTCGCGGGTACTCCCTCCGGATCCGCGGGCTCCCGAGCCGCCTCTCCTCGGACTCGTCGGGGTCCTCGGGTCCTTTGGTCCAGATGGCCGCTCCCCGTCGGCGGCGTCCCCTGGCCATCATGGCGTGGTGTTCCGCCGCCCATGCGGCCGTCGACCGCTGCGTGGGACGCCAGTCAAACGGAGCTGGCCAAGATGGCGCCCAGGGGCCGATCGAGACCTCCATGGTCAGAGGGGGAAGGAGTCGGAGCTCTGCAGAGACCACAGGGGGGAGTCTCCCATCTGACCTCCAGCAGGACATAGGGGAGGCGGTGCCCAGAGTGGAGGCGTGTCCACCTCCACCCTGTCCACTATATAAGACCGGTGAACGCTCTCTGACATCGCTTCACAATTGTTTCCTCTCCGGTTGAAACAAGAGCTCCTCAACTTCTCTGTATCCAGTGCAATTCTTACGACTTGTCCTGATATATTTCTCAACGCTACCCGTGTATCTCAGGCATCCTAAGATTCCCTCTAATTGGGTTCTTACTCGGTCCCATACCATTATGGACGTGACAATTGCCCTGGAACAAACACTAAAATGGGGACACTACAGGGAAACCTGCAGGTGCAAGTTTTCCCAGTTAGTGTCCCCATTTTAGCATTAGGGAGGGAATAGGGCCCAATATGTTCCAGCCATTTCCAGTTGCTGTGCTTGTTGTGCTGGGCTTAGTTAGTGTGCAAGTGCTTCCTGCTTTTGAGAATTCCCATTCCCTGGTCTCTATTGAGGTCACTAGAATATGACATTTGCCTTCAAGCAGTGTTATTGTGGATTTAGGGGATTGATGCAAGACCACGCAGAAGCCAGGTTGCACATAGATAATTACAGATAAATTGTTTGCAAACAGAAACTTGACTAATTCTGAAGATTATTTTTTTATATATTACCGTAATCATGGTTGTGTTGCAATACCTTTGTTCCAGCTCAATCTTTCGTGAATTGATCTGTATGATTCCCCTGTCAAGTAATGTGATGGCTTAAATGGGCACCTTGTATGTTTCGGAGATATCAGGAATTCCAACATTTTTTTAAGAGATTGGGTGGCCTTTCATACTCCAGATCTAGTTACACACTGTCTGTATGCAACTTCCACAACCTCACCTTAACGCAGCTGTTTATTTTAGGATCAGGTCAAATCAGAACTGTATGAAAGCTCTTTATCTTTTTTAATCATACTGGTAAAAAGCATATTTGTCTGTTGTTCTGCGTTACGTAACATTTCAGGTCTACGAGGTCTGATGCTCTCTGTGATGTTGGCTTCTCTCATGAGCTCCCTGACTTCAATCTTCAATAGTGCCAGCACCCTGTTTACAATGGATATCTACACCAAGATCAGAAGGAAGGCGTCTGAAAAGGAGCTGATGATAGCGGGGAGGTGAGACACTGTATGACTTGCTCCTCACATGACTCAGATTTGCTCACATGTGATCTTCATAGAATGTGGAATTATTACAGGGTGGAGTGGACTTGTTTTTAACTCAACTATTTTATGACTCTCGCAGATGTTTATAAAGTACATTTAATGTGTGTTCATGGCTTTGAGCAGCTCTTATTCGTGGTCAATGTTTTGGTTGCTTGGATGCAAAAGTGTTGATTGCTATACTCATGAGTTGCTAAAACAGTGTCATTTCTTATTGATGCATTCTGATCATGTCTGACATCTATTTGCATGTTGCTTCTATTTCTTTTGCAGGGTCTTTATACTCTTCTTAATCGGTGTGAGCATTGCATGGGTCCCCATTCTGCAGTCTGCACAGAGTGGACAGTTATTTGATTACATACAGTCAGTCACCAGCTACTTGGGTCCACCCATTGCTTCAGTCTTCTTCCTTGCGATTTTTGTCAAGAGGGTGAATGAGGAGGTGAGTTTCTCAAAGGAAGAAATCACAAGCCTGGCCTGAAGCCAAGGAGCTTGATAGAAGTTCCTAGTAAAGTAATATACTATTGCTGAGTGTTAAACTATGTTCACAACATGGCAGGCTAAGTTATTTACTTATCTCCAAATCACACTTGTGGAAAGGTCAGCTTCAGTTACATGTAAATATAAATTTCAACACAAAGGCAACAGCCAAGAGGTAGCTGACAAAATGAGTTCTAGAAAAGGTTCCTCTGCTCAGAAACACAAATGAATCAGATGCATCGATTATAACTTTAACTTCACACTTATAATCAAGGTGGTAGGCATTGAGCAATGCTTGCTTCTTGCTAGCACATTATATAAAGTGTTGTGGATATATTTTTGGGTTTGTCAAAATGTAGAAATAACTTGAAACCACTGCTGTCGTACATATTAAAGTATATGAACTTGCAATGGCTCTACAATTATTAGGTACAGTCAGGTCCAGAAATATTGGGACATCGACACAATTCTAACATCTTTGGCTCTATACACCACCACAATGGAGTTGGAATGAAACAAACACAATGTGCTTTAACTGCAGACTGTCAGCTTTAATTTGAGGGTATGTACATCCAACTCAGGTGAATGGTGTAGGACTTACAGCAGTTTGCAGATGTGCCTCCCACTTGTTAAGGGACCAAAGGTAATGGGACAATTGGCTTCTCAGATGTTCCATGGCAGGTGTGTAATATTCCCTCATTACCCCAATTACAATGTGCAGATAAAAGGCCTAGAGTTCATTTCAAGTGTGCTATTTGCATTTGGAATCTGTTGCTGTCAACTCTCAAGATGAGATCCAAAGAGCTGTCACTATCAGTGAAGCAAGCCATCATTAGGCTGAAGAAACAAAACAAACCCATCAGAGAGATAGCAAGAACATTAGGCGGAGCCAAAACAACTGTTTGGAACATTTTCAAAAAGAAGGAACGCACCGGTGAGCTCAGCAACACCAAAAGACCCAGGAGACCACGAAAACAACTGTGGTGGAGGACCAAAGAATTCTTTCCCTGGTGAAGAAAACACCCTTCACAACAGTTGGCCAGATCAAGAACACTCTCCAGGAGGTAGGTGTATGTGTGTCAAAGTCAACAATCAAGAGAAGACTTCACCAGAGTGAATACAGAGGGTTCACCACAAGATGTAAACCATTGGTGAGCCTCAAAAACAGGAAGGCCAGATTAGAGTTTGCCAAACAACACCTAACAAAGCCTTCACAGTTCTGGAACAAGATCCTATGGACAGATGAGACCAAGATCAACTTGTACCAGAGTGATGGGAAGAGAAGAGTATGGAGAAGGAAAGGAACTGCTCATGATCCTAAGCATACCACCTCATCAGTGAAGCATGGTGGTAGTAGTGTCATGGTGTGGGCATGTATGGCTGCCAATGGAACTGGTTCTCTTGTATTTATTGATGATGTGACTGCTGTCAAAAGCAGCAGGATGAATTCTGAAGTGTTTCGGGCAATATTATCTGCTCACATTCAGCCAAATGCTGCAGAACTCATTGGACGGCGCTTCACAGTGCAGATGGACAATGACCCAAAGCATACTGCAAAAGCAACCAAAGAGTTTTTGAAGGGACAGAAGTAGAATGTTATGCAATGGCCAAGTGAATCACCTGACCTGAATCCCATTGAGCATGCATTTCACTTGCTGAAGACAAAACTGAAGGGAAAATGCCCCAAGAACAAGCAGGAACTGAAGACAGTTGCAGTAGAGGCCTGGCAGAGCATCACCAGGGATGAAACCCAGCGTCTGGTGATGTCTATGCGTTCCAGACTTCAGGTTGTGATTGACTGCAAAGGATTTGCAACCAAGTATTAAGAAGGGAAAGTTTGATTTATGATTATTATTCTGTCCCATTACCTTTGGTCCCTTAACAAGTGGGAGGCACATCTGCAAACTGCTGTAAGTCCTACACCGTTCACCTGAGTTGGATGTACATACCCTCAAATTAAAGCTGACAGTCTGCAGTTAAAGCACATTGTGTTTGTTTCATTCCAACTCCATTGTGTTGGTGTATAGAGCCAAAGATGTTAGAATTGTGTCGATGTCCCAATATTTCTGGACCTGACTGTATGCTTTTATTAGCATTGCAAAGCATAATCATTGGTTGCATTATTTACCTTAAACAGTCCTTGACAACTACTTACATGTTAATGGCTGTCCCACCTTTAATAAAGATAGCAGATAAAATATGCTTTGTTTTCCTGAGTTAAAGCATAAAGGTATATTTTTCCTTATTGTAAAGGCCAGTAAATCAATGATCTCAAGATGACATGACTCAATAATTCTTAGCAAATAACAGGGTTTTATTCACTCAGGCAGGGAATTGGACAGAGGTCAAATCAAGGGGAAAGGTTTGGAAACGCAGTTCCTCCACTGTTTTTGCAGAGGGAACGGAGTTACCATTGATCGCACACAGTATAAAGCATGTATTCCAGTGTTCAATCAAATCTTTACCTGTTAAGGCACAATAAATATAGGATTTATCATATATTTTTTGCTAAAATCCACATATATACATAAATATAACAGATTTGAGTGTGTGTTTGTGTTAAGTGTGCGGTTATAAATGCTAATTGGGAGACAGTAAACTTAATTCGGTCCATCACTTCTTTTATTGGGACATAACCAAATTTTATGCCAAAATTCCAAGTGCTAGAAAGTAGCGGAGATTACCGGAGATTACCATTTCAGTAGAAATTTCAAATTCCTTTGTTGGTTCGCTACAATTACACATGTATAAATAAAGCCTGGATAATTCTTGATCTGCTCTTTAGCAGGTGCCAAATAGACAATTTGATGTCAGAGTATTCTTGAGATTAATTAATGACTCTTTGTATATCTGCCCTAGGGAGCTTTCTGGGGATTAATCATTGGACTCTTGATTGGACTATCAAGGATGATCGCAGAATTTGCTTACGGTACTGGGAGTTGTGCAAACCCTAGCTCATGTCCAGATATCATCTGCAAAGTGCACTACCTCTACTTTGCTATAATACTGTTTGCTTGCACCACTATTGTCGTTGTGGCGGTGTCATTTATGACCAAACCCATTCCAGATAAACATGTAAGTATGGAATGAAGTTGTGGTTAAGCCACTCTGTCAGGTACCAGCGTTGCAGGCCACCAAATATTTAGCAACAAAGACTATTAGGCCCGTGTCAGACGAACACAGTGATCACGTCCATGTTGCCGCACAGTTTAACGTCCGTCGTAGCATAAAGACCCACACACTAAGTACGTGCACACCGAACTGCGCACACACAACGCACGTGGCAAACGGATGCAAGTTTGGCAAGAACGTAAAACTGCTACCACGGACGCGTAGAGTGCGCCACTTCCACGTAGTGTTCTGTGTGAGTGATGAGATGTCAGACGCAGCGCATTTGCAACGTCCAGCACCTTGACGCACACGATGGCTTTTCATATCCTTTTCAAATTATTATCATTTTTCATATTAATTTTGTTTCCCATAATTCCCCCTTTTTTTTCTATGTCCGTCAAGAAAAACGGATCGTGTGGTGTCTACAGTATCTACCGTCAGTACGTCCTTCCGTTATGCACGCACGCAGAGTGCGCTCAGACTGCGTTCGTCTGACTCTAGCCTTATAGTCTTGTTGGTTTTTTTCCCCTGAATTTGTTATTGTGGTTTTATCACATATTACATTTCTAATCTTATACATTATGTGATTCGCCACATTTCACCTTGCAAGAGCTAATGACACAGAACTTGTCAAATTTATCTTTGAGCAGTCTATTTCCTATAAAGCTTATCACATTTCTTACTTTCAAACATTCAATTTGTGTGTACAATTCATCACTATTTATTTATAAAGTATTTTACCAGGAAGGATACATTGAGATTTCTCAAGTTTTCAAGTATGAGCAGTTTGTTTCTTTGTGCTAAATGAGGTTTAGAAAAGAACAGTTACAGTCAAGCAACACAAAGAGGGTTACCCAACAGCAATTTGTTCAATTCTTCTACACCGGTACCAAATATATAATGTTCAATACAGTCCCAATTCTGTTCAAAACTTAGCAAATGTAAATTCAAATACTAATTATACCCTTTGCCCTGTTCTGTCCCGGGCAGTTGATAGAAATACTGACAGCAAAGATGGCTAATACACAACTGTATTATGTGTACCTTATATTTCCTGGCTCATTTATGATGTCTCCTCCTTATTTATCGGAAGGACAAATCATTTTTTAAATAAAAAACTACCCAATTTCCATTATACTCCATTTACAAAAATATGATGCAACCTTTACAAAAATCTTAGCAAAGGTTTTACTTTACAGCTGTGGTATAGCTACAGTATTAAAGAGGCAATGGGATAGAGGAGAAAATGTTTAAATAAGGCTACAAGGGGTCTATTTTGCTGTCTGCTACTCGAGATAAGAGGTGGCAGCTGAGTGAGATATGACAGGTAGCTTAAAAGACTTCTAATCTACCCCTGGTGATGTCATTTGCAATCTTAATGAGTCGTTTTTCTGGATTTCTGACCCTTAGAGCCCATTCTATGCCCCTTGCCACACAGTGAGGAGCAACTGCTGTAAAAATATTGTGGGGGGGGCGTTTACAACACAAAATAGATGCACACAGCGACACGTGGAGTAAAATATTTTCTTCAATAACCATGAAAAAAAAACAAAGTACATGTAAAAGAACATCATTTTATTTTCTGGTGGTAGTGTCCCTTTAACACATATAGCGCTTGTAATTCCCTATCCAATGAGCCCAACTTAAGTTAGGCATGAAAGGGTCACTTTAGTTTACTGAACGTATCACTGTGTCTTCATCCTGCAGCTTTACCGATTGTGCTGGACGCTAAGAAACAGCAAAGAAGAAAGAGAAGATCTAGATGCAAATGACTGGGTTGACCAACAGGTTGAAGATGATGATGATGATGATGATGACGGTCAGTGTCAATATCCGTATCTATACACCAATTATGAAGCAGAAGCAGCCACCAAAATTGGGAGTGGTTTATATTAACTCTTTCACTACCAAAAAGGAGTTTACACAATTTTGCATTGAAATACAATGAAATATGAAAAATAACATATAAAATCCCACTTGCATATCTTTTTGATGCAAGATTTAAACATTGTATGTGAGGTCACACTTCTGTCACCCTGTATTACTGCAGAGCTACAAGGAGCAGTCCCCACCCTCACTGCAATTAAAAGTTCAACAAACTTTACGGTTGCGCTACAACATCCAGGCAGAGGGCAGAATACATGCGAGATCTTTGGTCACTCTCTGTTGTGTAGGGATAAGTTTCAGTTTCTTACAGTTTTTGAAATTCATGTACTTTACAAATCCAAGGTGTTACTTTAATTTTATATGCAGATATTATGCCCACACAGGTATATTTCGTATTTTTTGAAGCTGCCTTGCATATCTAATGTTAATAATCACTTTGAATACCTATAAGCTATATTAAGATATATGACCATTTTTATTATTTGTATTTATCACATTTACTACATGTGTTTGGCCTGTATGCCAATAATGCAGACCCACGTGAAATTGTGAAAAGATAACCAATGCCGTATAGAGTTTAGAACCTTTCCTCCTGACAATCTTTCTGTGACCGATAAATGAGTAAATTAAAAATTAGAAAATCTACATTATTTTAATAATTACTTTAGAGTGACAATCTTTATGTAGAATTACTATTTTACCCTATATTTAAAGTGAGCCTGTAATGGCCAGGTTCACTTCCCCTGATGGAATATTACAGGCAGGGTAATTCAAAGAGATTCGAAAAGTCACCGCACGCTCGGTGACTTTTCGTTCTCTTCAATTCGATTCGTTTTGCCGATCCTGTTTCGGTGACCCTGCGGTGTATTCAGTAAGCACCACAGGGCCCCTGAATTGCAGGGAAAAGCTGCTGTAAACCTGGCGAAAACTAACCGCAAAACCCGGCGAATGCACGCCGAAAACCCTCAAAAACATCTGGATTAACCTGCCGAAAACCACAGAAAAACCCGAGCAGGAGCCGATCACCCGCAGCGAAGCCTCTGGAAAAAGCCGACACCGCAGAAGAGGCAGTGAATAAATTAGCAAGACAGTTTGCTTGAATGATTGAAAAGTGAAACACTGTTTGCAAAGAAACTACTGAGCGAAAATGTCTGAAATTTACATAGGAGATCCAGGGAATGATAATAAAAAGAGCTGTTACAGAAAAAAATAAGTAAACTTAAAAAAAACACCAAAAAAATCAGACTTTTAAAAAAAAAAATCCAGAAAAATGCTTAAAATATCCCAAAAAATCTATAAATAAAGAGACTCTTTACTGCAGAATTTTATAATGAACGGTTTATTACATATTGAATTAAAACGGGAATATTTTTAACATTGAAGTCTATGGGATTCTCCTGAATAAACTTGCCGAATTAAACCACCGTATGGCAGGGCATTTCGGGAACCTTTCACTGCTGGTTTGTGTCCTCTGAATAGCCGAAGCAGTGCTTTTTCATTGGGTTTTCACTGCCCTCGAACAGGCACCGTATGTGCAGGCAATTTGCCAGGATTTGGCGAATTGCGTTGAATGCACCATGCTCCTTTCCAGCACTGCCATCACCTTGCTACTAAACATTGCTGGAAGAGAGCGATTGCACAGTGGCCTTCAGCGGTGATTTTGTTGCTCTGTCTCATTAGTCATTGCTCTGAAATGCAGTTAGGTGCAAGGAGTGATTGGGGGCTGTCTTGGAGGAAAGCTATCCAGGGGTCAAGTCCTAAAAAAAGAAGTGCAGGAACTCGCCAATATTTATCACAAATTCCAGCTGAGCCAGTAATAAGGAGCTGCTAAATGTGACATGGGACACGAAACCTTACAGGATTATTCAAAGAGAGCCGAAATTGCATTAAACAGTGAATTTCCCCGTACGGTGCAATTTCATAGCTATTAGGCTATTAAAAAGCTGGCGATTCGCCAAATAAAAGGCGAATTGCCAGTAAAATATGGTGATCTTGGGCGGCAGTATAAATCCCCATAGAGAACCAACGGTTAATCTATTCAAAGAACACCGAACTGCACCGAAATGCCATGATTTTCGGTGGTCTCATTCGAAAGGTTTCAATGTAAAAAAAATTCTCCATTTGTTTTAAGTATTTATTCAATCATTTAGTCTTTACATGTGCAGCAAAAAGTCTCCATTTATTTTGGGGATTTTTTTGGCAAGTTTTAAATTTTTTTTATTCTGTAACAGACCCTTTTTATTGTCATTCATAGGACCTCATATATTATTTCCAGGCATTTTCATGTAGTAGTTTCTGTTTAAACAGCTTTTAAAAGTTGCATGTTTTTTTTTTTTTTTTTTACCCTTTTAGGCTAGGGTCAGACGAACTCATTTTTCACGTCTACCGTCAAAAAGTGCGTTGATGCACTTTTTCACAGAAGACGCGATAGCGGTCATACGGTTCGCAATTTCGGCTGTGATTTTTGACGGAGCTATTAAAAACAAATGGACGTGATGTTGGCCGGACATGAGCAGTGGCTGACGTCTCCTAATCACGCACACACACCGCTATCCCGACGCAGCGGACGCAGCGCACTCTGTACGTCAGTACTAGCGGTTCTACGTTTTCGAAAAAATGAGCTCCTTTGCCGCTTTCGTTGCGCGGCCGAACTTTTGTGCAGCCGTACTTCGTATATTGGCTGTCATTGGATGTAATTTGCTGCTACTGCGGCCGTAATAAAGTGCAGCTGCACTCGCGTTCACACTGCGTTCGTCTGATCCCAGCCTTAGGCGTCAGCCTTTTCCGGCAGCTGGTCGGTAAGTAGTCTGTTCGGCGGGTCGTCGACTTTTTTTGGATCAATTTGGCGGTCTGTTTGGTGGATCGTCGGGTTCTTTCGGGGGTTTGCGTTGGGCAGTTGGGGTTTGTGTTTGGCAGTTTTTCTTATCGATTCAGTGGTTTTGCGACTATTTTTTTTTTGTTTTACTGATAGATTCAGTGAGTTTGCGGCGGTTTAGCCGATCGAGTCGGTGGTTTTTACATGTGTTTGGCGGGTTGATTCGCCACACTTTGGGGACCCTGCAAATCGAACTCGCCGAAGTGTAGCGAATGAGAGAGCACCGGAATGTCGGTGACATTTCGGTGCTCTTTAAATAACACTGATAGTGTGTCTCTATTGGAAGTGATCCACGCTAAGAAGTGTGGATTAGCTCGCAGCCCACCCAGTCACTAGTCAAGACACAGTATAGGGTGAAAAGAATGGATCATTTTAATGAAAAACTGTACAGCCTTTTATACAACACAGAATCATATAATCCCGCAATACCCGCCCACACATCCTGCCCTCTGCAGACATCCCACCGCCATAACCACTTCTGGTGCCACAGCCCCAGTCATAGCCCATTGTGGCACCGTGGCCCCCAGCCATAGCCCATTCTGGTGCCTCTGCCCTCAGCCATAGCCCATGGCTATGTTGGCTAGTTGGCGTTGATCCCGATGATGGCTAGTTGTCATTGATCCCGTTTGGGCTCCCCCTGAGTAATCACTCCAGGCCAGGTTCCACTTGTGACTAGTTAAAGCCCCAAAGAGAGGCGTGGAGGGGACACAGGCTGCTGAAGAGACCACGCAGATAGATGGTGGGGGTCTGCCGAGACTTTGGCCTACCAAGAGCTCCTGGAGGCCATGGCTAAGACCCAGCTAGGTGTTCCAGCAGGAGAGTCTAGGTCCAGAGTTCTGGGGGTGCATAGGGGGCCTTGCTGGTACCAAGGTGTAGCGTGGGACAGTCTTTTGCTAGACTGGTTACACATTTCAAACAGTATAATACACACAACGCTTCAAATGATGGCCGTTCCATCACACTAACCTATACCAACAGCAGCACCAAGAGTTGCCACTGGAATCACTTCTTGACTTGTGCAAGCCCTGTGTGAGTTCGCATAAGACACATCATATAGAGTCAGGTAAGAACATGGGAAGTATTTATTCCCATATTCTTTCTGAGAGCAGTAAGAGGATGCAGTGGATCATGCCATCCCCTGCACTGTGGGACCAATTGTAAGTATAGATTTTTGTAATATTGTTTTTTTTTGTGTTTAAGGGATTTTACAAATGTTATAATCATTAATGCCTAATTCTAAGAGACATGTTTTTTTTTTTTTTTAATTACCGACCTTATGAGAATGACCTTCCCTGAAATTTCTCATCATTCTCCATCTGTCTACATATTTTCATTTCCTATACAAAGTATAGAAAAAGTAAATTTACAGTAGCTTGTTGTAATAACTGAGCTGGAAGAAAAGTCTGTGGCTTGACTGGAACAGCAGACAGAGTCGTTTATGTTACTGAGCTGGGAAAGATATACTCGTGCACACAAACTGCCAGAAACCCGCGCACACTGCCTGATAACCACACACACACCTGCTTCTCTTCTCTCCAGGTTTGTCTCCTGAGCAACCTGCGTGTAATTAGACGCAAGCAGGAAGTCACCTGAGCAAACGGCAATGACCAGTTACTTCATGACCCCAGTGTGTTTATTACTGGCAGGGTGCATTCCTCACTCTGCATACATTCTCCCCTCTGAAATGAGGGGACAGATTTTAGACCCAGCCACATCATGGCAAATTAAAAAAGCAGGAGGGCCCAGTCTTGCACAGATTTTGTGCCCTCCTGCAGGTGCTGGTGTCGCCTTACTGTTATTTCCTAATACAACGGCTGTCAGTAATAAAAATGTATGCAGACGACACCGTAATCTACACTAGCAAACCAAATCTCCCACAAGAACAATTCAGAGGTAGAAAAGTGGATCGCAGATAACAAATTTTTTCTAAATACTGATAAAACTGTTACAATGCTCTTTGGAACAGCACCTAAACTACACAAATTGCAAACTCCCCATCTATGTGTCAGGACAAAATCAAATGACACGCTGACCAGTCACTTCTCTCAAATATCTAGGTATGTGGTCAGACCCAAATCTATTCTTTGGCCCCCACATTGAAAAACTCTCATCTAAACTTTACCCCAAACTAGGTGCCCTGTAGAGAAACAAATCCTGCCTGAGCCCCGCAGTAAGAAAGCAGATTGTACATCAAATGTTTATGCTATTGAATGCGGAGATGTAGTGTATGCAGCTGCCCCCCAAAACACACCTTCATAAACTTACTACATTGTATAACTCATTCTGCTACAATGTAACTACATGACCCACCATTGTGACATGTTGAAAGAGCTAAACTGGCCGCCACTGGAATCTAGACGCACCCTTCACCTTTCAAACCTGGTGTTTAAGAGCTTTTCTGGGAAGCTACCCACCCTACCTGAATAGACTGCTTCCCCCAGCAGTTCCCTCCTCCTATAACCTCCGATCCAGGTCCAGCACCTTACTTATAATACCTCAATACAAAAAGACACTGACTCGATCCTCATTTTCCTACAGAGCACCGCAATTATGGAATAACCTCCCAGACGCCATCAAATGTTCCCCCAGTCTAACGTCCCTTAAGAGATCCCTGTTAACATACCTCAATACAGAATGCACCTGTAAACATGTAACATAATGAATATATTTATTATCTGTTAATCTGTATATTTTGTGCTGTTTTTTTTAAATATCTTGCATTTTATTACTATAAGGGCTATTCAGAGAGAGGTGAAAAGCAGGAGAATGACTGGAGAATGGAAAATTCTAGGTCAAAATAGCCAAACCAGAAAAATTCTCCCATTCATCTCACTTTCCAAATCGACTATTTTGACCTAGAATTTTCCATTCTCCAGTCATTCTCCTGCTTTTCACTGCTCTCTGAATAACCCTGTTTGTATTTCTGTAACAACTGTAACAATTCAATGTTCTTGAACCCAGGACATACTTGAAAACAAGAGAAATCTCAATGTATCCTTCCTGTTAAAATCCTTTAAAATAAATAAATAAATACACAGACCCCTGCTACCCATCCAGCAAAGAAATGGGTGTAGCCAGCAGGTCATAGATTTATGGCTTCCTCTCACATATAGTTAGTATTTTTTTAAAACATTTTTGCTAACACATAAATAGGATTGATTCCCAGTCAAATGAGACCAGCTTGTGTTCATGGGCATAACCGATTCACTTCAGTGTTGCCTGCACATCCTATGTTTCAAACAAATCATTGGATAATCATTTAGATTTTCTTTTTATCATCAACAAAAAGCACTTGATATTAAAAGGGTTATTTGACTGAATGGGCCAATGTCAACTAAAATGGTCCTAAACATTAGCATAGTATGAAGGTAACATATAGACTGTAATGGGAATACACTAACCTACTCTCTCTCTTTTTCCATTGCAGAGCCAAAGAAAATAAGCTGTTGGAAGAAAGCTTACAATTGGTTCTGTGGATTTGAGACCAAAAAGGCTCCTAAACTTAGCGAGGAGGAGAAGGCAGCAATTGAGGCCAAGATGACAGACACAAGTGAAAAACCCCTGTGGAGGAATGTGGTCAATATCAACGGCATTATTTTGCTAGCTGTGGCTGTATTCTGCCATGGATATTTTGCATAAATGTGTTATTTACCCCGTTTTAATAATTTAAGTATACAATGCTCAACCACCCCATGTCCATGTCTGATCATGGGCTAATATGAGGTAGGTAGTAAGCAAATACTAAGTTATTAGTAAACTGTGTTTAGGGAGAAGAAGAGCTCTTGTGACAGCAGAATTAATCTGATCTCAGACTTGATCCTTTTTTTTTTAAATCACTCTCAACAGTTATCTGATAAATACTGTAAATCGATTGAGTGGGTAATGTTCCATGCCTGGGCTTCCATATGGACAACGCATATTCCTTATGCACGCACTGACATGACATACAAGGCCTTTGGTCCATGCTGAAATCAAACTGTAAAACTATTAAATGCTGAATTGTGACGCATTGCCGGAAGACTTGATATTGTGGCCTCAGATCTGCAGAATCATCAAATGAACATGAAAGAATTAACCTTTAAGCAATGGATCGTCTAATGGACAATACTTGTTTTCTTGTTGTTATGGTGGGTAAACACTCCTGTTTCTCCTATTTAAAAAATTTGATGAATAATACCAATATTTGCTTAATACATCACATAACAATAAAGTAAAACTATGATATAATCGTGGTTTTGTTTATTTTTAGATGGGTATGTTTTAAAGAAGTCAATTATCAATATCAATGATTTGATTCAACTCATAAATCCCTAGTTCAAAACTCACAACTATTGAACGGAGGTATTATATGTGATTTTACATTATACAGTATGTGGTGAAATATTATCCAACAGCCCTCGCAGGCTGCCCAGTTTCAGGTAGTGTCTTTTTCTATGATATAGTATGAGATATTCAAGCTCTAAAAGATTTCAGATCACAATCACCTTATCTGCTAAGGCATAATTACTTAAGTTCTCTTGAGACATATGTTGCTTTAAAGGACTATATCACATACTCAAAGAACAGCAGTCAGATTCTACTGTCGGAGTGGAGGTAGAATCTTGCAGGTCTGTAGAAAGCAGTCAACCCAGCATGGGTTCATTTGCAAGGTTGAATTAATTGATCACGTTGCCCTCCATGGCTTAGTCATATCCTTACTTCAGGCAGTTGTAGCAATTTCCTGTGCCAGAAGATGCAAACTCCTCTATATCAAATCAATTTCACAATCTATTTCTATACATGAATTGTTTGTGCTGCCCTAAGAGGGTTCTGTACACTCAGACAGTCTAATTTCAGGGACAATTAACAGATATTTTCCAGTTGACATATATTCAGATAATGTGGGCCATATTCCGTTCTTGCAGGTAAGAGGGAGCTGATAAGGGAATAAATTCAGGTCAAGCCACTATCCCTTAGCAACTCCTGATACTGGGCCTATTCCAACCCAGCCACTGTATCAGTGGCCCAATGTTGGGAGCAGCAAGCAGATACGCCAGCAGCACCTGTGGAGCATGCACATGCTCTGAGGAGCCAACTCTCACATGGATATTGCCCCAGCTCTCACATGGATATTGCCCCAGCCAGCTCTCACATGGATATTGCCCCAGCTCTCACATGGATATTGCCCCAGCTCTCACATGGATTTTGCCCCAGCCGGCTCTCACATGGATATTGCCCCAGCTCTCACATGGATTTTGCCCCAGCTCTCACATGGATATTGCCCCAGCTCTCACATGGATATTGCCCCAGCCAGCTCTCACATGGATATTGCCCCAGCTCTCACATGGATTTTGCCCCAGCCAGCTCTCACATGGATATTGCCCCAGCTCTCACATGGATATTGCCCCAGCCAGCTCTCACATGGATATTGCCCCAGCTCTCACATGGATATTGCCCCAGCTCTCACATGGATATTGCCCCAGCCAGCTCTCACATGGATATTGCCCCAGCTCTCACATGGATATTGCCCCAGCTCTCACATGGATTTTGCCCCAGCCAGCTCTCACATGGATATTGCCCCAGCCAGCTCTCACATGGATATTGCCCCAGCCAGCTCTCACATGGATATTGCCCCAGCTCTCACCTGGATATTGCCCCAGCTCGCACATGGATATTGCCCCAGCTCTCACCTGGATATTGCCCCAGCTCGCACATGGATATTGCCCAGTGCAGCAGCAACAATTCATGCTTGGCATAATGAACCAGGGGCAGGTTATGATAAATCGTAGGAAAACTCACTCTGCCTGCCCTGCTTCTCCCGGGTTCCTGGCTTCAGTGTGTCCCCAGACCCCAGCCTCCTCTTCAGCAGCCCCTGAACACGTGTGCAGGGACAGGATGATGACGGAGAGCGGAAGGAGGAGTCAAATCCGGAAGCCCTGTGTCCTCACTCATCCTGCACAGCGGCGTCAGCAGCGCTTGGCAAATTCTGTGCATGTTGTGCCTCCGCTGTGCGGGGGGGGGGGCGCACAGTGTGAGGCAGAGCAGTGAGAATGCTCTGTGCTGCTCCTCCCTTCCGGACTCCGCAGATCATGCAAAGGCTGCTCACGGACACCAGTGTCCATGAGCGAACACCTTGCCGAGCTGATCCCTGCTGCTGGGAACTATTAGGGGGCGCAAATTTCTTTTGATATTATGCACCCCCTAAGAAAACTGCGCCCGGGGCCACGGCCCCCCCCAGCCCCCCCACGCTACGCCACTGTGATCGGCATTGCATGATAAATGACACTCAACAGCATGTAGAATCATTGCAATGCATTTAATGGATCCAAAAGGAAGGCCAGGTGAGCCACAATAATTTCCCTGCTGCAGCATATAAATAATACAGGTTTCAAGGCAAAATTTATCCATGTGTCCCTTTAAACATGGTCCACATGGTCACCCTAATAATCAACCACTTACATACTATGAATAACCCCCAGCATAAAATGTTTAAAATTAGGCAATATATTAGAATTAGGATATATGTGGATAAAGGATACATAGTACAGTCAGGTCCAGAAATGTTGGGACATCGACACAATTCTAACATCTTTGGCTCTATACACCACCACAATGGAGTTGGAATGAAACAATCACAATGTGCTTTAACTGCAGACTGTCAGCTTTAATTTGAGGGTATGTACATCCAACTCAGGTGAACGGTGTAGGACTTACAGCAGTTTGCAGATGTGCCTACCACTTGTTAAGGGACCAAAGGTAATGTGACACAATAATAATAATAAATCTAACTTTCCCTTCTTAATACTTTGTTGCAAATCCTTTGCAGTCAATCACAACCTGAAGTCTGGAATGCATGGGTTTCATCCCTGGTGATGCTCTGCCAGGCCTCTACTGCAACTGACTTCTGTTCCTGTTTGTTCTTGGGGCATTTTCCCTTCAGTTTTGTCTTCAGCAAGTGAAATGCATGCTCAATGGGATTCAGGTCAGGTGATTGACTTGGCCATTGCATAACATTCCACTTCTGTCCCTTCAAAAACTCTTTGGTTGCTTTTGCAGTATGCTTTGGGTCATTGTCCATCTGCACTGTGAAGCGCCGTCCAATGAGTTCTGCAGCATTTGGCTGAATGTGAGCAGATAATATTGCCCAAAACACTTCAGAAT
The DNA here is from genome assembly GCA_009667805.1 of Leptobrachium leishanense. NCBI lineage: Eukaryota > Metazoa > Chordata > Amphibia > Anura > Megophryidae > Leptobrachium > Leptobrachium leishanense. Next base: position 169,796,296 of record CM019063.1, on the reverse strand, counting down.
TCATCCTGCTGCTTTTGTCAGCAGTCACATCATCAATAAATACAAGAGAACCAGTTCCATTGGCAGTCATACATGCCCACGCCATCATGCTTCACTGATGAGGTGGTATGCTTAGGATCATGAGCAGTTCCTTTCCTTCTCCATACTCTTCTCTTCCCATCACTCTGGTACAAGTTGATCTTGGTCTCATCTGTCCATAGGATCTTGTTCCAGAACTGTGAAGGCTTTGTTAGGTGTTGTTTTGCAAACTCTAATCTGGCCTTCCTGTTTTTGAGGCTCACCAATGGTTTACACCTTGTGGTGAACCCTCTGTATTCACTCTGGTGAAGTCTTCTCTTGATTGTTGACTTTGACACGCATACACCTACCTCCTGGAGAGTGTTCTTGATCTGGCCAACTGTTGTGAAGGGTGTTTTCTTCACCAGGGAAAGAATTCTTCAGTCAGCCACCACAGTTGTTTTCCGTGGTCTCCCGGGTCTTTTGGTGTTGCAGAGCTCATTGGTGCATTCCTTCTTTTTGAGAATGTTCCAAACAGTTGTTTTGGCCACGCCTAATGTTCTTGCTATCTCTCTGATGGGTTTGTTTTGTTTCTTCAGCCTAATGATGGCTTGCTTCACGGATAGTGACAGCTCTTTGGATCTCATCTTGCAAGTTGACAGCAACAGATTCCAAATGCAAATAGCATACTTAAAAATGAACTCTGAGCCTTTTATCTGCACATTGTAATTGGGGTAATGAGGGAATATCACACACCTGGCCATGGAACAGCTGAGAAGCCAATTGTCCCATTACCTTTGGTCCCTTAACAAGTGGGAGGCACATCTGCAAACTGCTGTAAGTCCTACACCGTTCACCTGAGTTGGATGTACATACCCTCAAATTAAAACTGACAGTCTGCAGTTAAAGCACATTGTGTTTATTTCATTCCAACTCCATTGTGGTGGTGTATAGAGCCAAAGATGTTAGAATTGTGTCGATGTCCCAATATTTCTGGACCTGACTGTATATATCTTAATATAGCCTACTGCAACAGCAGGGACATTGCTGACCAGATCCATTACTATGGTGTATGGGGCTAAGAGAACACCAAGAAATGCAGCACTTCTTTCAATTGCCTATTAATTGCCTGTTAATTTTGGATGAGGACCTGTTTTTTTCAGTTTTTGGACTTAGCACCAGGGTTGAGCAGTAGGTAAAATTTTGCGATTAGCTTCCGTCTAGAAATTAGCGCAGGCACCAAGTGATCTGTTAGTTGCAAAAGCGCTAGAGCTCTCGAGCGCTCCCCATGTTAAGTATAGGACGCATAAAGTACAGTAAGCTTGCGCTACAAATCGCTAATAACAATGTGCTAAGTGATTTTTTTTCCATTTGTAGCGGGAGTCAAACGATCTGCTGGTCAGGTACTAGACTGAATTTACCTGGCGCTAACGCAAAAACATGCTGACGCGAGGGTTAGCTCATACCAGCTGATAGGGCCCTAAATAAGTATACTGTATATAAATTAGATTCCAAAACCCCAGAGTAATGTGATGCAATGATACCTTTTTATTGTACTAACTTGATACATAAATTCAATAATTTATTTGGCGCAGTTCGGTGGTGTTCGCCATAACTGCTTCATGGACTCCAATTTTAGCAAATTACAATGACCATTCGCTAAATAGGGAATTTGCAATATTTTCGGTGAAATTATTTCCCCGAAATGTGACAAAAAAGTAAAGGATCTAAAGATGAATAGACCCTTTAGATTCTAACTTCCATAAACCCAGGGAAATACAATAAAATTAATAAACAGTGTGGCATGTAGCTACCCATAAACCCCTAAAATGCCATACATCAAGGAAAAAAATAAAATGTATACTGTGAGGGATGAAGCCTGCCCATTAACCCTTAATAAACAACTAAAAAAAGGCAAAAACTAAAGTTATACACAATGTAATAGTCTGAACATTCACCCCTTCACTGCTGAACCATTTCAACCCTGTGCAAATGTTTACATGCACCTTTTAATTTAATTTTATATGTCTTTTATTTTACACTAAATATGGTCATGATGGACATCATTGGAAAGGCCAGAATCTGCCCTTTCCAATGACACCTATGTCCATATTCGATGCACAGGGACGGAGATACAGCGGTCTGAATATTTGGGGATAGCTGGATGCTGATTTCTGGTGGGGAGGTGCACATGGGGGGCAAGGAATGATTAACCTAGGGGGGGCAATTGCCCCCCTGTAGAGACGCCTATGACTAAAAAGCTGCAGGACTAGATAAAATTATGCCTTTGTTGGCAAGTTCTGTGTGCCAATCTCTACAAATACACAATGAGTTATTTGGTTTTCAGTATGATGCTATTCTTCATTTTAAACATTAAAAAAATGCTTTAATAAAGTATAAAATTTGGTTGTGTAGGGAGAGGTATTAGCAGTAGGAAAAGGGAAGTGCTCATGCCACTGTACAGAGCACTGGTGAGACCTCACTTGGAGTACTGTGTGCAGTACTGGAGACCGTATCTCCAGAAGGATATAGACATCTTAGAGAGAGTTCAGAGAAGAGCTACTAAAATGGTGTACGGCTTGAAGGAGAAAAGTTACCAGGAAAGGCTTAATGATCTTAACATGTACAGCTTGGAAAAAAGATGAGACAGAGGAGATATGATAGAAACATTTAAATACGTAAAGGAAATCCACAAGGTAGAGGAAGGGAGTATATTTAAAAGGAAACAAAATAGCAAAAGAAGAGGACATAGTCTTAGATTAGAGGGGCAAAGGTTTAAAAGTAACATCAGGAAGCATTATTTTACTGAGAGGGTGGTGGATACATGGAACAGTCTTCCAGTAGAAGTGGTAGAGGCCAAAACAGTAATTGAATTTAAGCAGGCATGGGATAGGCATAAGGCTATCCTAAACAAAAGATAAATCCAGGTAAAGTATCCATGTAATTGGGCAGACTAGATGGGCCGAAAGGTTCTTATCTGCCGACATTTTTCTATGTTTCTATAAAATATTTTGAAGAAAAAAAACATTGTATTCTGTTTTTTATAGATAAAGTTGTAACAAATATGCAAACAGTTACTATTTTCAATTGTGGATTTTATCATGAAGTAGAAAAAGGACCAGCAGTAGTCCTTTTTTTTTTTTTTTAAACAAATTTTATTTCGTTTCAACACCACAATAAAGCTGTAAAATAGGGAAACTCCCAATCCAGACCAAAACATTACAGAGTACGGTGTTATTTTCAAAACCAACAGAAAGACGAATGGGGGAAGACAAACTGTAGAGAGAAGGAGAAAAAAGGCAGACAAACAGGAAAGAGGAGGGCTAGCAAGAGGGGAAGAGAGATAGGGGAGGGAAAAAAGGGGGGGAAGGGGCGGGGAGAGGAAAAGATGAGGGGAGAGTAAGGAGTCTACCCAAAGGGTCATATCAGAGTGGCAGAGTAATGACATCCAGGATCCGCAGCAAATAAAACCTAAAACTAAGCAAGCCCATCAGACATCATAGTCCATCCCACAACTTTTGAAAAGAGTCCATGGTATGCCGTACTTTAGCGGTGAGTTCATCCATGTGCATAGCGTCCATAATGTTGCATTCCACCTTAGCAAAGCGAGGGGGTTCAGGTGCCCTCCATACAGCAGAAATGGCTCGTCTGCCAGCCAAAGAGGGTTTGGACAACAATTTATTCTGATGCATTGTCAGGTCAACCAGCGGACAGGCCAAAAGAAACACCGCTGAGAAAGAGGTACATCCTAGGCCAGAACATCCTCAACAAGGCAGTGAAGGAAGCAAATCATGGACATTCCCACCACATGTGAATAAAGGTCCACTTGCCACCAAAGAGCCTCCAGCAGATGTCCGTTATGGTTACCTTCGTTTTAGCCAGCAGCACGGGCGTGGTGTAACAGTGAAAGATCATCTTCAGAGACTGCTCTTGGTAAACAGTGCAGATGTACTCCTTCCTGGCCACCTCCCATGTATCCACCCAGTCATCCATATGCTGGGGGTCACCAAGGTAAACGTGCCATCAATTGATGTAAAGAAGCTCCTTCCAATCCAGGGTCGAAGTAATTGCCAATAAAATGGAGAAAATCAAACCTTTAGGATAACGTTCTTAAAGACAGAGGTATGCAAACCACGAGGGCTTGACGAGGGCAGTTGTCTTAATGTGAAGTCTAATGGCAAAGTATGTCAGTTGAAAGCGGAAAAATGCAGAAGGAGCGAGCACGCCCAGATCCTGGAATTGTACCAGAGCACCCTTGGGGTAAAGATGGAGGAGATGTTGGAAGCCAGCATCCTCCAGCGGGCCATACGGTTTAGGGCACATGCCAGGAAAAAACTCCTCATTACGCAGGAAGGGTGTAAGCAACGAGGGGTAACAAGTAAGGTCACATTTGGTAGCAAAAGAATCCCAAAGTTTAATGGCAGTCACAATGGCCTAGCAGGCCGTGCGCATTGGAGGACAGAAAGAGGGCGCAGTCCAGAGCCAGAACTGAGGGAGGTCGGGGGACAACATAGCGGACTCTAAATCCACTTAGTTATGGGCGCCTATTGGGGAGTGCTATGCCACTACTTGAGCAAGCCAAGCTGCCCTGTAATAGGAGAGCATTGAAGGTAATTCCATCCCTCCAGCCTCACGCGGCCTATACAACGTCTGCCTTGCCACCCTGTGTCTCTTTTTATCCCACACAAAAGCATCAATAGCAGGATGTAAATTCAAGAGATCTGACGGGCGTAAAAGAGCCGGGAGGGCCTGAAAAAGATACAGGAGTTGAAGCAGAACATTCATTTTCACACAATGCACACTCCCCAACCAAGAAATATGCAATTTAGCCCAACAATCCAGGTCACTTTGAAACTGTTTAAACAATGGGGAATAGCTTAGCGGAAGAAAAAAAACCATTGTTGTGAGACATTGGAATATGGACCCCGAGGCACAGAATGGACTGTGTAGCAGTATGAAAGCCAAATCGGCATTCCAAGGCCACCGCCTCAGCCTCTGATATCCCTAGGAGAAGACCAGTAATTGAGGACATATGAATTTTGTATCCCTCAACTCCAGAGAACCAATCCAACTCTTTCAGCAACCTGAAACAGAGGGGACAGGATTGACGAGGGACAGGAGCAAATCATCGGTGTAAACCGAAACCTTATATTTGTCACAGCCATAACAGATACTTTTAATTAGGAGATCCACACAGATCAACAAGAACAGGGGTTCCAGGGATACGGCAAAACGAAGGGGCGAGAGAGGGAATCCCTGTCACGTGCCATTGGTGAGGCTAAAAGGACGAGGAGCTGCCCCCGGTACCATAATCTGTGCGAAGGGTTGTTGATACATAGCACCAAGCACCATCGTGAACTCACATGGAAAGCCAAGGTGAGTCAGTAAACTAAACAGGAAGGGACATTCCCAACCAATCAAAAGTCTTCTCAGTATCTAAAGATAAAAAGACTGTGGGAAGACCCAAATATTTAGCAAGCCACACCAGGTCGCATGCTCTGCGGGTATTATGGTAGGCATGACACCCGGGGATAAAGCAGACCTGATCCGCGTGACTAAAACAAGGTATGATAGAATTCAGGTGAGTCGTCAGAACCTTGGCCAAAACCTTAATATCAAAATTCAATAGGGAGATGAGCCTGCAGTTCTCTGGTCCCAGGGGCTCTTTGGAGGGGTTAGGTACAATAACCACCGAGGCTGTCAAAGAGTCCTGAGCAAAGGGGGCACGTCTCTTGTGGAATTACAAATAGCCGTGAGGTGGGGGAGCAACAGGGCAGAAAGGTCTTGTAATACAGACCAGGGACACCGTCTGGCCCAGGGGCCCTATTAGGTTGCATGGATCCTATGGCAGCAGACTTAATCTCCGAGTCCTCAATCGAGGCCCAAGAAGATGCAGGATGCAGGTAGCTGATTCAGCCTCCAACAAGGTCCAGCCACGATCTTGTTTATGCTCCAGTCGCTGGCAGGATGCGAACAACAGTGCCACGGAGCCATCCCCAGCGGTCTTTTTTTAAGGGGCATGTTTTGGGTCAGAGAAGGCTCCTGAGCCAGCAGATCAGCTGTGGTCGGTGAAGGTTGGAATCGAGGCGTCTTCTGCCGCGGTGCCAGGAGCTCAGCCACTACACGTCCGGCCGCATGCTCATCCAGGCTCCACCTCCAATAGGAGTCATTTATAGTGGTTTTGTCTCTGTTGGATTTCATTTAATACAGAAATCGAGCGTTTCATCCAAAACCTGGTTACCTTCATTTATTTTGTTCCATATAAAAGAGATTCATACAATCTAAACAACATTGTTTTTATCGGCTAGGTAGAGTAGTGGTAATATCATCACTCTACAACATAGAGAAGTAGGTTTGAATTCTGGTCAGAGCACCTCTGTAGCAATTGTCCATGTGTGAGACACCCATTGAGTGACCCCTACTTTCTTACTGCACAGTATTGCCTGAGTAATGTGGTAGTGACCTCTCTGCTCTACAACCATGGACAGCAGCTTCAGAACCTGGCAGAATACCGCAACAGAAAGCGTCCTTGGGCAATGATGCCTAATGATATATGCTCAGCTTAATCGCAGTGTAGGGCATACGTAAAAATGGGATATATCTTGATGTATCCATTCCTGGCAAAACATTGATAAATACATGATATATCTCCACTAGGAGACCAGTCATTTAAATGGCACTGAATGTGAGTGACTGGATGGTAGGAATTTGTCCATCAGGCTGGTGTGAAGGCAGGCTTCCTCTTAGTACCTGTGGATAGTCTTGCAGCTAGTGGGAGGTTGCTAAGCTAACTGCAGTGTGAAAAGTGATTTTTCTCCTACAACTTAACTCAATGCAATCAACCTTGATGATTCTGGGTGTGAGTTGCATTATGCAATTATAAAAATGAAACTGCTTTACAAGCTCCTATCCAAGGTCAATTACACCATTATGGAAAAAGAATTTAGTTGATGGGTGATGATAGCTGATATTTGTATCTAAGATGTATCCACATTGATTCTTCATGGGAGAATGAATTCCAACATCTGGTTACTACTTTAGGGCCAACCCTAACATGGTAAAATTTCGAACAAATGTATTTATCTATGGTGAATATTGCAGCCAGGGTTTTCTGGATATCTTTGTAATAATCATTTCCTGCATAAGTGCTTGCTGGAAAATAATAAAGCATTGATGTCGACTCGCATCATAAAAGTGCTGCAATAATAAATGTTCTCCTACACTGATAGCGAGAATCCAAGTGACGCATCCCATGACTGAAAAACAGGTTAGGAGATACGGTGCTGCTGCCGAAACAGATATAAGTGACAATCAAAAAATATGAAGATCGTCTGTGCAGGGTTTTCTATACAATTAGCTTTGTCTTCTTATATTTTGCTGAGTTTCTTAGTTTTTCTCACCTACTGATGTTGTAAAACTGTTGGCATTACATAAATAATAATAGATGATGGCAATTTTGTTACAATGTTATTGCTTACACACGCTCAGTGCACTGTACAGCCAAAACAATGGAACAGTCACATAAACATTTCCATCATATTATTAATGATGGGTCATTTAATCATATAATTGGCTGTCTTATCAGAGAACAAAATTAATTTACCAGATCTAACTCCATCTGTTTAAGTAATAAAACTGTAAATCACGTCTGTATTCCCTGCTCATAAGCTCCTTAAATTGCTATGTCTAGTCACGGGATGGATAACAATGCGATACTTTGATTAATGAGATTTTGCAGCGTTTACTTACCTGAGTCCTGTGGCAGGTGCTGCCATCCTCATCTGGAGCTAGGTGGAGCTTACTGAGGATTGTTGCACAGGACTGCACAATGACTGCTAACCTGTAATGGGGTGCACAGCATAAATGGTTCTAAACTCTGTCCTCAAGTACCCTTAACAGGTCAGATTTTTTTTGTATTGAAAATTTTTATTATGAAAGATAGTCAGGGAAACATGAACATAGAAAATGGCCTCGCATGGCCAATACGTGTCATCGGAAAAGAGGGGGAAAAAATGTCGCGCAGGACCAAAACATGTCATCGGAAAATATAAAGAAGTTGTCAAAAATAGCAAATAACTATCCAAATGCACTACATGGAAATAATAGCAAGAAAGGGTAGTCAGCCGAAGACATATAGTATGAGGGGAAAAAAAAGAGGGGGGGGAGAAGATGGCAAAGGCCAGAATCGTGCCATCCCTGGCCAAAAGACCGTTGGGAGGCCATGGGGGATAAATGGCACCTGGCCCAGGCACTCAGGTGCTAAGCCGGGCTCCCACCCGCGGCTGTGCTCCCCGAGGTAATCCGGAGAAGCCAAAATAAAAAAAGGGGGAGTTTGACTGAGGGATGGGGGACAAACAAAAAAAATAAGAGACATATCAGGTAATAGCATTAAAAATAAAAATCAGAAGTACTCCGCATGAGGGGGGAGGGAGAATGGAGAAAGGGGCAAAAGTCAGCTAGGAGGCAGCGAAAAAATCAAAAGTTTCAGCGTGGGAAAAAAAAGAAAATGGAGGACTCGAGAACAGAGAACCCCAACGTCTCAGCCCGTGTCTAGCCAGATAACGCTGCAGGCGGCTCCAGCAAGCACGGGTCCGTCTCGATGGGACCGCCAGACGGGTAAGCATTGAGGTGCAATCGTGCCAGGGCGGTAACAAGGCACGCACCGCAGTCCTCCAGCAGTGCAATCCCCGCAACTGAAAGCACCGTCGCTCCATCGCAATGTGCCTCGGGGGTCTCAACCACAGTCGCCTCCACCGCAGGTACCGATAAAGCTTCGTCGGGACTATCCGGAACCAGAAAGGTCACCACACCATCATCAGGCAGAGCTGCCCAAACCGGGTGCGCAGGCAGGGTGTCTGGTTCCATCTCCCGGTCTCCACGTAGCAACGCCATCAATTTGCTCCAGGAGCCTCTCGACATCGGGCTCCCCTCGTCTTCCGGCAGCAACCACAGGCACTCCTCCAGGTCATCAAACACCGTCACCAGGCCTCTAATAATAGGAGGGTATGTCAGCCACCGCCGCTCTATGTCCACCTCCACCAACTCCACCACAGGGATAGCCGCCTCAGTCAGAGGATGGGGGCCCTCCATGCTCTGATCACTCAGCAACCGCTCACTCAGGGCCTGGAGCCAAGCAGGGGGAGGCATGGGCGACAAGGTGTAGGCCCATGGAGCCAGAAGATAGGCCTCAAAATTGCCACCAATAGCTCGTGGTTGTTGGGGGGAAAAGGGTTTCAAACTCAGCTGTGCCCTGGAGGGGGGAGCAGATCAGGCTCCAGACCGGTCCTCCTGATGCCCAGCCCTGGGACTCCCAATAGGGGCAGAAAAAAAGGAGGAATCAGGGCAGAAATCCCCCCCCTCTGTAGCAATAACACCCGGAGCTCCTTCAAACCACCACTCAACAGGTCAGATTTTAACCCCTTCACTGCCTGCTGAGCTATTTCATCTCTGTGTGCTGAGCTTATTTTTACCATTTGTGCTCATCATGTTTAAACGCGATTTGAAGTCACGTTTTATTATACGACCCAGACAAATTATATATCCTTTTCTTCGGCCGATTCAAAATATATAATTATTATATGCAAAAATCATGTCCTGCCAGAATGCTATAACAATTTTTTTTAAAAAAATGTGTATTTCCACAAGAATTTCAATCATCTACAGCATGTGAAGTAAATTTTTCACATTTTATCATTTGAGCCTTTACAGTTATATATTCTATGGGGTGCACTTGTAAAAAAAAAAAATTAGAAAGGATCCCCCCCTCCCCTTCAGGCACTCCCCCTACTCTGGCGAGGGTCTGAAATTGACGTCATCACACCCGGGTCGATGACAAAAGTGCACCAGGAGGGGTATAAATCCCCTCCAAGGTAGTCAGACCTGCATGGGACCACGGACAAAGAGGTGTGTATCGGGCAGAAGGGCGCTTCAAAGTGGTGACGTGTGGGGGATGTCCTCCGCATACAGCGACGACACATGAGAGCGTCCCTCACATGTCATCTGCAATGAAAGGGTTAAGGATTACCTTGAGGAAATGCAGACTGAATCCGTCAATCACTGAGCAGTAAATTATATCACCTGTGCTGTGCTTCAGAAATCTAGCAAGCCTGGCCTGTTAGCGGTACTTGAGGACAGGGTTGAGAACCACTGCACGGCCTGACTGTAAAGCAGTCCTGTAGGATGGCTCTTCCGCTCACAGATGTCATTCACCCCTGCGCCATGCCAGCGGAAGCGAGTGACAGATAAACATTGATAGCGAATTACTCAAAATTTTCCAATATACTGTATGTGTTTGCAAAATAATTACAAACATAAATTGGCCCAACTTGCATTGGGAATAACAAGTGCACTTCAAATGACCGTACCATTTTAGTCTGATCTGTTATCGCTGTCTTTATACTTAAATACAGGGTGATCCATAGAGATCCAAACCCAAAGATTTTGATTTAGATCTTAAACAAATTAATTGAAATTAATGAGAGATTCTGGAACTGTACCTCTTCATGTGTTCAGCACATTCTATCACAGTAAGTGCTGGAAGTGGCCACATGCTGTTAACGTGTCTCAATATTACATCAATGTTTTGGTTCTCATTCCTAACATTATCTACTAAGGCATCAATCGAGAGTGAGCTTGTTATGGTACACTCATTCTCTCACAAAACCAAGTCTGGATTAGAGGTGTGTATTCATTTCATAATGAATTGAGATTCGTAACAAATTTCATTAATTCGTAGTTCAGAAGTACTTCTGAAATAACTAATAGATTTGATCCGAATTCGAAATTAAATGGTATATAACTAATTTAATTTGTTATACTGTTCCACCATAAAAGAAAAAAATTATTAACTGTGGTTTTATTTAGTGATCCGAAATTCGAATCAATGTCAACTATCGAACTGATATAGAATTGATATATCATCAACTATCAAATTGATCTTAACTTACAATACATACAAGTACTACAGTCAACAAACAACTTTATGAAATGGATCAGTTTCGTTTTACTGTTTCACAAACACTCTGTCCCTGTTAGTTGGCCTCTGGTACTAAATCTGTGAGACAGCTCAATATTTAACCCTAGCTTGCCTTTTAACAGCAAAATTTGATTGAGGTTTTATTTAATGATCCTAAATTCAAATTGATATATCAACTATCAAATTGATCTTAACTTACAATACATACTGAAAAGAAATAAGTAGCTTTTCATTTCCTGCATGAACATATATATATTGTGATTCAAATACATATCTTAGTCACTATGCCCCTTTAGTTTAAAATCTTTCTAGCCATCCTCTCGAAGCTAGCCAAAAATAATTTTAATTAAAAGCAGACATGCTGTATAAAGAGTATCTTTTGTTTTACTGTTACCAGGCAAGAAAAAGAGCGGAAAACTGTGTAAGCCAGAATACAGAATAAAAGTCTTTATGCTATCAATATGAACCATATATGGTAATAAGAAGTGCTTGTGGGGTTGACCGTGTTGGTCAACTCTGGCGTGGTAATATATCTGTATAGTGATTGGCTGTTACATCACATTCTTGTTTGGGGGGCCGAAATGAACCATGTCTGTTGGAACACTCTCATTGGTTATAATGTGTATGAGTTTTAATAAAAGATCAGGCTGAACAAGGACAAGTCAGATATACTGAAAGCAACACATTCTCTGTGACTGACTTCAGTTGTCTCCGCTATAGTGTAGCACAGCGTCTTGCCTTATTCTTTATTATATGAGAAGAAATGACAGACGTTTTCTGGGATATATGCTCTGGTAACTATGAATAGGAATATTGATTTGGTTTGACATTCAATTAATTATTTAACACATACAAGTACTACAGTCAACAAACGACTTTATGAAACAATTCAGTTTCGTTTTACTGTTTCACAAGCACCCTGTTATTTGGTCTCTGGTACTAAATCTGTGAGACAGCTCAATATTTAACCCTAACTTGCCTTTTATCAGCAAAATCTGATTATTTGGGATTTTATTTAGTGATCCAAAATTCAAATTGATATCTCAACTATCGAATTGATTTGGAATCGATCCGAAACAAAATAAGCTCCAAAATATGAAACAAAATTATTTTAAAGCTAAACAAAACAAATTTTTCAGCCGAAAACACCTCTAGTCTGGATTGCTAAGAAAGGTAGACCAGGGTGGCAACCGATTTTTGGAATCGACATGGTCCACATAAAACTTTGGATTGTCACCACTGATGTGATCCATGGCATGCAGCACCATCTTGGTGGAAGTAACCTTGTTTTCTTCCAAAAAGTAAATCATTTTGTGATGGTAAAAGGTTGAGGGAGGGGGTTCTGAAGATGGTTACAGTTGGCCAGTAAGAGACTACTTTTAATGACTATAAGGCACAGGTTTTTACGGTGCCTTGTGCACTAATTGGTTTAAATGTAGTAGGTCATGTGCAAACGCCCATTGTATGTTAATTTGTCCTGGGCAGTTGAGGACCTGTTGGGGTTGTGGTTTCATTGTTAATTAGTTTGCCCTGTATAAATATGTGTGAGTCTGCCCATTAAAGCCAGTTCCTGTTTTACCCCAACACTGCTTCTTTCTAGTGCTTGAGGTAATCTGCGATAATCAACTTTCTTCGGCCTCTATTCTGCTGTTCCTGGTTGGTGGAGATCCTGGGTGCTGTCCCGGGCCGAGGGAGCTGAGATTTGCCAGAGGTACCCAGTCGGAGTACAGGGGGCTCAGTAACACATTTTATTCTGTGGAGTGCTATTCTCGAGGCTTTGCTACAGTCATGGCCACCTAGCAGCTGCTTCCAGCACGTGCTGTAATGGGATATGCATAACATAAGAGGAGGAATGTTTCCTGACACTCTATTTCCCTTTCATTTGCAATGATGCATAACTTTTTGTTTGGTTTTACATGAATCACCCTGTATTTCATTCAAGGGTCCACGCCCAGTCCCAAATAAAAATAAATATGTAAACCCAAGATTTTTGCCCCTTCACAATAAACTTTATAATTTCACACCTAACCTACCACACAAGACTCAGAGTTGATATTGATATTAATACGGAGTTTCAGGAAAGTTGTGCAAATCTGATCAAAATCCCAAAGTGCTGTCTAGTGGGAGCTGATTGAATGAGTGTTCTAGAAGCAAATATGCCTTCCATTTTAGAAAGATAATGGAAACTGTCACAGCCCCATCTTCCACTTCGCAAATTGTTTAACTAATGACTAGCATTTCAAAAGTGTGCAGTGCAGCCTCTAAATAATGTTCACTGTTCAACATCTTCCACTGGGGTTAAATAAACTAATTTTAGTCACAAATTACATTAACATTAAGCAAGAAAACAAGAGGAAACAATTGGTGCACAAGAATGGCCACCTATCATTAAAATGGACTCGTACATTTCCTCAAACAATCTAAGTTAACCTACCTTGCAGTTATACAACCACAAAACAAAGGACTTCATTATCTGATGAAACTTTGGACTTAGCATGATCAGATATAAGTAATAAATGTGAAGAAAAAGCATCAATTAGTATCCAAGGAACAGAGGCGCAAAACAAAGGAATGTAATGGCAGGTCTGAAAGCTCATCATGCCATTAACTCATTTTTAGTGGCCTCTAACGGTAACCACTTATGGTAACCCTTTAACACTAGAACAACCTGCACAAAGTCTTGGTTTATAATTGTAATGAATGAAATGTTACATAAAGTCATACACTAGGAAACTATACAACTGACATTAAAGTGGTTATATAGCAAAGAGTGTGTACCCTCTGTCCCATTTTGAAAAACAGTTACATTTTCTCAAACCTGAACTTGCTTAGTAATCTTTGCAGCTTTCAGTGAGCCTCAGTATAAATCTTGGTTTTTGTTCCAAAAGGGTTCACCGAGATCACGTGACATGAACTTCCAGGTACTTCCAGGAGAGCAATGTATCTCACATGTAAGGCCTTTGTCAGAGGAACGCAGTGATCACGTCCGTGTTGCCGCATATTTTAATGTCCGTTGTAGCATAAAATTATGATCAATAGAGACCCACACATGAAGAACGTCCGCACAGAAGTGTGGACGCACAACGCACGTGGCACCGGACGCAATATAGGCAAGAACGTCAAACCGCAAGGATGGACGCACAGAGTGCGCCACGTCCGCGTAGCTTTGTGTGTGAGTGATGGAACGTAGTCAGACGGACTGCATTTTTGACGTCCAGCATTTTTGACGGACAAAATGTTTTTTCATATCACGTATCAATTTTTTTCATTGTACATATTAATTTTATTTCCCATCTACATCAGTCAAAAAAAAATCAGAAAGTATGTCAGATGTGCACGGACGCACAGTGTGCTCAGAATGCGTTCGTCTGACATTAGCCTTACAGGGTTATCCAAAGAGATTCGAAAAGTCACCGCACGTTCGGTGACTTTTCGTTCTCTTCAATTCGGTTCCTTTTGCCGATTGCATTTCGGTGACCCTGCGGTGTATTCAGCAAACACCACAGGGTCCCCGAATTGCAGGGAAAAGCTGCCGAAAACCTGACGAAAACTAACCGAATGCACTATGAAAACAAGCAAAAACATCTGGATTAACCTTCGAAGAGGAGCCGAAAAGGAGCCGAATCACACAGAGCCGAAGCAGCTGTGACGTAGAGGAGGCAGTGAATAAATTAGAAAAACCATTTGTATGAATCTGGGAAAATGAAACGCTGTTTGCAAAGAAACTACTGAGCGAAAATGTCTGAAATTTTCACAGGAGGTCCAGGGAATGATAATAAAGAGGGCTGTTACAAAAAAATAAGCAAACTGAAAAAAAAAAAAAAAAAAATCGGACTTTTAATTTTTTTTTTAAAAATTCAGAAAAATGCTTAAAGTATCCTAAAAAATCTATAAATAAAGAGACTTTTTGCTGCAGAATTTTATAATGAACGGTTTATTAGATATTGAATTAAAACGGGAATATTTTTAACATTGAAGCCTATGGGATTCTCCTGAATTAACTTGCCGAATTAAACCACCGAATGGCAGGACATTAGGGGAACCTTTCACTGCTGGTTTGTGTTCTCTGAATAGCCGAAGCAGTGCTTTTTGATGGGGATTTCACTGCCCTCGAACAGGGAACGAACAGGCACCGTATGTGCAGGCAATTCGACAGGATTTGGCGAATTGCCTGCTCTCTGGATAGCCGAATGGCCAGGAAAGGTAACCGAACCCTGATTTTCAGCGTTCGGTTACCTTTCTCAAGCAATTCGAATCTCTTTGGATAACCCTGTTAGACTTATAAAGTGATTTCTCTATTTCCTGTTGCGTAATCACGATTCCGAATATAAATGTGGCAAAGATATATTTTTTATTGATTTCATGGTATGAGGGATATGTTAACTAGGTTGCCAGATTGTTTTACTGGATAAATTAATAGAATACTTAATTTGTAACCAGTGACAAATCTTTTCTTAACTAAATAAACAAGAGAAAAACAAAGTACATGTAAGATCTCAGCAATATAAAATAAACAAAATAAGGACATTTCATTTTTTGGTAGTAGTGGCCCTTTAGGCTAATGTCAGACGAACGCAGTCTGAGTGCACTCTGCGTGCGTGCATAACGGACGACGTACTGACGGAAAATACTGTAGAGAGCACACAGTCGTTTTTTTTGACGGATGTAGAAAAAAAAAAGCAAAATCTAGGAAACAAAATTTATTAAAATTAAATGACAGGGGGCGGAGCTAACTGCAGATAAGAGCGGCTGTGTTCTGGAGCAGCTCCCGGGGACTTCCTTTATTTTTGCCCTTTTTTGTGACCCAAGTTGCTGTCTGGAGGGAGCCTGTTGGCACAGTCACCTTCTAGAGTAGCTCTCTTCATTTGGTACCGTCTCCTGTTGGCAGCCGCTAGTGTCTGGATCCGCGGTGGTTCCGGGCCTACACTGGGGAGTACGATCGACGGCCATTTTGGTACACCCACTGCTGCCTTGTGTCAGACCTTGGCCACTTGATTTTTCATGCTCCTCTAATGGGGAAGGAAAACGGGGCAGCGCTCCTGTGTTGTGGAGGGCCAGAGGGACATTCGAATGGCCTTGACTTCCACTCCATGAGGTGGTGAAGGTGGGTCCCGGACCTTGTCCCCAACACCCTCTCTGTCCTCAGAGGGTGGGGGCTTGTCTTGGACAGAAAGCAGAGTGGCAGCAGCCCACACTCGGACTCCAGCTGCCTCCCCTCCTCCTGTGGCAGATAAGCCCGGCAATGCGCAGCCCTGGTCTCCTGATGCAGCACCTGGGGCACCTCCCGGTGCCATGGCTCAACAGCTGACTGTGCAGGACCCTGACTCCTACAAGCCCACGGAGGTACCCTCTCGTGGCAGGTAAGATGACCTGAAGGCATTTTGGGTGGCTGAGGTGTGGGTAATTCGGGAAGAGGTGTCACCAGTGGTGAACAGAATTAGGCTAGGGTCAGACGAACGCATTTTTCACGTCGTCCGTGAAAAAGTGCGTTCGAAAGAATGGACGTATCTTTTCACGGAATACGCGATAGCGGTCATATGATGCGCATTTTCGTGATTTTGTACGGATCATCAATAAAACCCTTTCTGCGTCTAGACGTTATGTAGGCCGGACATTAGCAGCATCTGACGTCTCCTAATCACGCACACACACCGCGAAGCGGACGCAGCACACTCTGTACGTCAGTACTAGCGGTATTACGTTCTCGAAAAAATTTAATTGTTTGCCGCTTGCATTGCGCGGCTGCACTTTTGTGCGGCCGTATTTCGTATATTGCCCGTCATTGGCCGTCATTTGCTGCTACTACGGCTGTGAAAAAGTGCGGCTGCACGCGCGTTCGCACTGCGTTCGTCTGACCCTAGCCTTACTGTAGTGGAGGCGCGAGTGGAGGAGACAGGCG
Organism: Leptobrachium leishanense; assembly: GCA_009667805.1. Taxonomy (NCBI): domain Eukaryota; kingdom Metazoa; phylum Chordata; class Amphibia; order Anura; family Megophryidae; genus Leptobrachium; species Leptobrachium leishanense. The sequence goes on along the minus strand of CM019063.1, from coordinate 169,779,425 downwards.
TGGCACAGACTGGCCTAGCTTACCATGTCAAGGCCCTCCAGAAGCAGGTGGACATGCTCTCGAGATCTGTGGAGACTTTGGAGACACGACATCGTCGTCGCAATGTCAGGATCCGTGGTATACCGGAGTCAGTAGCGTCCGATGCCCTCCTGGAGTTTCTAAACCGTATGGCTTGCTCTCTACTGGCTCTCCTGGATTCCCATCATCCACCATTATATTTGCTGTCCGTCTCCGCAAGGCGGCTGCAGCGCCAGCGGAGGTATCAAGAGACATCTTGGCTGTGGCTTGGGAGCTTTCTGAGAAATCGCGTCTATTGACTTTACCACAGGCAAGAGCCCCCTTTATTTTTGAGACTCTGTCCCTCTCTCTTTTCAATGACTTACCGTTCCAGACACTGATGTCAAGGCGCCATTTCCATGAGGTTACTGCCATGTTGAGAGCGGCGGAGGTCCGCTATCACTGGGGGGTCTCTGGGACTCTAGCGATATTGCAGGATGCAGTCTTTCACCCAGTCAGCTCCCCCGGAGGAAGCATGGCCCTTCCTCGCTCAGATGGGTATTTTGCCACCGACCCCCTCCTGTCTCTCAGCGACTGTGCCCCCGAGCACCACCTCTGCCGACCCAGACTAAGACAACTCTGGCACATTTGGGATGGATTTAAATTTTAGATTTTTCTCTTTTATTGAGACATTACCCTGGTTCCACCTTTATTTTTGTGCCTCTACTCCTTTTGTGAACTCACCACCCCCTATCCCCCCCCTAAATTTTAGAGCAGTTTTGTTTAGGACCTCTCCTGTTAATATTTATACCCACCTTTTCTGAGTGTTCCCCGAGCAAACGTATCTGCTGGGCCCTGGAGCTATGCACTGGAGTGTTAGGATCCCCTATATTTTTTTTTCTCTCAATATTATTTTATGGGACACTGGGTAGTAACCTGGGCGAGGCACTAGGATAGCTAGCTAGGCTATGGATATCCTCTTGGCTCCAGGTCTCCCGGCCTTGTGGCCTCTTCCGTGGCCCTCGGTTTCCTTGGGGTTGCCGGGTTGAGCTGGGAATGCCGCACCTCACGGGGCAGTCCCTTACCCTTCCTCTCTCCCTTTTTTTTTTTATTTTTTATTTTATTTTATCCTTACTTCTCTTTTGCTGGCTCCTCCTGGACCCACCCTCCTGACCTTTTTTTTTATCTACGTTTTGCTCCCTCTGTTTTGATTCCCCTTCCCTATTTGATAATTGATATAGATATAGTTGATATGAACCCGTTTTGATACCTGTTCTATTTGATCCCTAATTGGCCCTGCGTGGCTGACATTTCCCGTTATTGTTGTCCTGTATTGCTACTATGCTTTCAAAATAAAAAATTCTCATTAAAAGAATAATAAAAAAAATTAAATGACAGGTACAGTCAGCCAGACCAAAAAAGCTTCTGAGCGTCAACGTGATGGATGTCTCAAATGCGCTGCGTCTGACGTCGCGTCATCACACACACTGGGCGTCTGTCATAGCGCCAGGGCCGGACTGTGAATAAAAAGAAGCCCTGGAAAAAAAATTAAACCAGCCCTATATTGTGATAAGTGCAAACGAAAAGGATACGTATCAGAGCTGCACAGCAATAAAACTCACTCTCATACACACTGCATATTGTGGTGAGTTTTATTGCTGTGGATTCTGTGATACACTCATACACACCGCACATTACTGTGAGTTTTATTGCTGTGGAGCTCTGAAACGCTCATACACACCGCATATTACTGTCTGATTTATTGCTGTGCAGCACTGTGATACACTAATATCCAGTGTGTATGAGTGTATCACAGAGCTGCACAGCAATAAAAGTCACAGTAATGTGCGGTGTGTATGAGCATATCACTGAGATCCACTGCAATAATATTCACAGTAATGTGCAGTGTGTATGAACGTATCACAGGGCTCCACAGCAATAAAACTCACGCTCATACACACCGCACATTACTGTGAGTTTTATTGCTGCGCAGCTCTGTGATACACTAATATGCAGTGTGGTTGAGTGTATCACAGAGCTGCACAGCAATAAATCAGACAGTAATATGCGTTGTGTATGAGCGCATCACATGTAGACAAGCATTTTTTGTAATATATATATATATAATGCCTGTGTATATAAAGTCTGCCTGGCTCTAATTAATAACCATATCATGTGTGTGTGTGTATTTCTATATGATGCCCCTCTATTTATACAAATATATATATGCATTTATTATATTTGTATTTAGGGGCATTATATCAAAATAATAACACACACACACATATACAGTTGTGTTCAAAATTATTCAACCCCCAATGCTGTAAAGGGTTTTAGGGAATTTAGTGTACATTTGTAATTGTATTCAAAATGAAATCCTACAAGGACTTTTTAAAGAACCATATGCAACTAAAATGACATCAATTGGTTTTGTAATACAGTAGTAAATGTTTCTTTTGTGAATTCTTCATTGACACAATTATTCAACCCCTTAAAGACTACCACTCTGAAGAACAGAGGTTCATTCAAGTGTTTTCAATCAGGTATTGAAAACACCTGTGGATGTCACGGAGCAGCAATAAAGCATAATAAGCACCAATTAGGCAGCTTTAAAATGACTGTGATACTCAGCTCCTTCTAGACATTTACTGGTGTGGTTACAAACATGGTGAAGTCAAGAGAATGGTCCAGGAAGACAAGAGAAGAGGTTATTACTCTTCACAGGAAGGGCAATGGCTATAAGAAGATTGCAAAGATGTTAAACATACCAAGAGAGACCATAGGAAGCATCATTCGCAAATTCAAGGCAAAGGGCACTGTTGAAACGCTACCTGGTTGTGGCAGAAAGAAGATGCTGACTTCGACTGCTGTGCGCTACCTGAAGCGTAGAGTGGAGAAAAGTCCCCGTGTGACTGCTGAGGAACTGAGAAAAGATTTGTCAGATGTGGGTTTCAGCTCAGACAATACGGCGCACACTGCGTAATGAAGGCCTCCATGCCAGAACTCCCAGGCGCACCCCCTTGCTGTCTCCAAAGAATAAGAAGAGTCGACTGCAGTATGCCAAAAGTCATGTGGACAAACCACAGAAGTTTTGGGATAGTGTTCTGTGGACTGATGAAACAAAATTAGAACTGTTTGGGCCCATGGATCAACGCTATGTTTGGAGGAGGAAGAACAAGGCCTATGAAGAAAAGAACACCTTGCCTACTGTGAAGCATGGCGGGGGGTCAATCATGCTTTGGGGCTGTTTTGCTTCTGCAGGTACAGGGAAGCTTCAGCGTGTGCAAGGTACCATGAATTCTCTTCAGTACCAGGAGATATTGGATGACAATGTGATGCAGTCCGTCACAAACCTGAGGCTTGGGAGACGTTGGACCTTTCAACAGGACAATGATCCCAAGCATACCTCCAAGTCCACTAGAGCATGGTTGCAGATTAAAGGCTGGAACATTTTGGAGTGGCCATCGCAGTCACCTGACTTAAATCCGATTGAGAACCTCTGGTGGGACTTAAAGAAAGCAGTTGCAGTGCGCAAGCCTAAGAATGTGACTGAACTGGAGGCTTTTGCCCATGACGAATGGGCGAAGATACCCGTAGATCGCTGCAAGACACTTGTGTCAAGCTATGCTTCACGTTTAAAAGCTGTTATAACTGTAAAAGGATGTTGTACTAAGTACTAAGATTGAATGTCACTTGGGGGTTGAATAAAACTGATAATGATGTGAGCACAGAAAAGACATTTGTGGTTATTTCATTATAAATGTTATGTTATATTTGTCTGACCTACACGTGCCTCGTTGATTTAATTGTAAGCAAGATGACTGAATGATCAAAATCAATGTCAAACTGGCCAAAACACTCAATTTCAGTGGGGGTTGAATAATTTTGAACACAACTGTACATACATGTGTATATATATGTGTGTGTGTGTTTTTATTTTGATATAATGCCCCTAAATATAAATACAATAAGTGTGTGTGTGTGTGTGTATATATATATATATATATATATATACAGTGGCAAGAAAAAATATGTGAACCCTTTGGGATTACGTGGAGTTTTGCATGAATTGGTCATAAAATGTGCTCTGATCTTCATCTAAGTCACAACAATTTGAAAAACACAGTCTGCTTAAAATAATACAACACAAACATTATATGTTTTCATGTGTTTATTGAACATAACATGTAAACATTCACAGTGCAGGGTGGGAAAAGTATGTGAACCCCTAGCCTAATGACTTCTCCAAGAGCTAATTGGAGCCAGGAGTGAGCCAACCTGGAGTCCAATCAGTGTGATATTATTGGATGTGTTGCTGAAAGCTGTCCTGCCCTTTAAAAACACACACCAGTTTTGGGTTTACTGGTTTCAAGAAGCACTGCCTGATGTGAACCATGCTTCGCAGAAAAGAGCTCTCAGAAGACCTACAATCAAGAATTGTTGACTTGCATGAAGCTGGAAAGGGTTACAAAAGTATCTCCAAAAGCCTTGATGTTCATGTGTCCACGGTAAGAGAGACTGTCTACAAATGGAGAAAGTTCAGCACTGTTGCTACTCTCCCTAGGCGTGGTTGTCCTGTAAAGATGACTGCAAGAGCACAGCGCAGAATGCTTAATGAGGTAAAGAAGAATCCTAGAGTGTCAGCTAAAGACTTACAAAAATCTCTGGCACATGCTAACATTTTTGTTGACACATCTACAATAAGGAAAACATTAAACAAGAAGGGAGTACATGGGAGGACACCACGGAGGAAGCCATTGCTGTCCAAAAAGAATATTGCAGCACGTTTGAAGTTTGCAAAAGAGCACCTGGATGTTCCACAGCACTACTGGTAAACTATTCTGTGGACAGATGAAACCAAAATTGAGTTGTTTGGAAAAAAACACACAACACTATCAGGGTTATCCAAAGAGATTCGAAAAGTCACCGAACGTTCGGTGACTTTTCGTTCTCTTCAATTCGGTTCCTTTTGCCGATTGCATTTCGGTGACCCTGCGGTGTATTCAGCAAACACCACAGGGTCCCCGAATTGCAGGGAAAAGCTGCCGAAAACCTGACGAAAAGTAACCGAATGCACGCTGAAAACAAGCAAAAACATCTGGATTAACCTTTGAAGAAGCCGAACAGGAGCCGAACAGGAGCCGAACAGGAGCCGAATCACACAGAGCCGAAGCAGCTGTGACGTAGAGGAGGCAGTGAATAAATTAGAAAAACCATTTGTATGAATCTGGGAAAAAGAAAAGCTGTTTGCAAAGAAACTACTGAGCGAAAATGTCTGAAATTTTCACAGGAGGTCCAGGGAATGATAATAAAGAGGGCTGTTACAGAAAAAATAAGTAAACTGAAAAAAAAAAAAAAAAATCGGACTTTTAAAAAAAAAAAAAAAATCTGAAAAATGCTTAAAGTATCCTAAAAAATCTATAAATAAAGAGACTTTTTGCTGCAGAATTTTATAATGAACGGTTTATTAGATATTGAATTAAAACGGGAATATTTTTAACATTGAAGTCTATGGGATTCTCCTGAATTAACTTGCCGAATTAAACCACCGAATAGCAGGGCATTAGGGGAACCTTTCACTGCTGGTTTGTGTTCTCTGAATAGCCGAAGCAGTGCTTTATCATGGGGATTTCACTGCCCTCGAACAGGCACCGAACAGGCACCGTATGTTCAGGCAATTCGCCAGGATTTGGCGAATTGCCTGCTCTCTGGATAGCCGAATGGCCAGGAAAGGTAACCGAACGCTGATTTTCAGCGTTCGGTTACCTTTCTCAAGCAATTCGGATCTCTTTGGATAACCCTGTATGTGTGGAGAAAAAAAGGCACAGCACACCAACATCAAAACCTCATCCCCACTGTAAAACATGGCGGAGGGAGCATCATGGTTTGGGGCTGCTTTGCTGCCTCAGGGCCTGGACGGATTGTTGTCATTGATGGAAAAATTAATTCCAGAGTTTATCAAGACATTTTGCAGGAAAACGTATGACCATCTGTCCGCCAACTGAAGCTCCGCAGAGGATGGGTGATGCAACAGGACAATGACCCAAAGCATACAAGTAATTCAACAAAAGAATGGCTTCTACAAAACAAAATACGCCTTCTGGAGTGGCCCAGTCAGAGTCCTGACCTCAACCCGATTGAAATGCTGTGGCATGAACTTAAGAGAGCGATTCACACCAGACATCCCAAGAATATTGCTACACTGAAACAGTTTTGTGAAGAAGAGTGGTCCAAAATTACTCCAGATCGTTGTGCAGGTCTGATATGCAACTACAGGAAATGTTTGGTTGAGGTTATTGCTGCCAAAGGAGGGTCAACCAGTTATTAAGTCCAAAGGTTCACATACTTTTTCCACCCTGCACTGTGAATGTTTACATGTTCTGTTCAATAAAAACATGAAAACATATAATGTTTGTGTTGTATTATTTTAAGCAGACTGTGTTTTTCAAATTGTTGTGACTTAGATGAAGATCAGAGCACATTTTATGATCAATTCATGCAAAACTCCACGTAATCCCAAAGGGTTCACATACTTTTTCTTGCCACTGTATATATATATATATACATATATGCATCACGTAGAAATACACATACACACACAATTGTAGAGGTTTTGCAGGCATTTATTACAGATGGTCATTAATTAGAGCCAGGCAGACTTTATATACACAGGCATTATATATATATATATATATATATATACACACACACAGGGGCGTCGTAACGTGGGGGCGGGGGGTGCGGCCCGCACCATGTGACACCCACCTTTAGGGTGACACCATCACCCTAAGGGCGGGTGTCTCACCCTGCGCCGCATGTTCGCTCCCTGCGAGCGTCTGAAGCTATGCAGCTTCGGCGCTCGCCTGGGGGAAACACGTCGCCAGCCAATCGTGGCTGGTCACGTGGCTCCCCCAGGCGAGCGCCCAAGCTGCACGCCGCCGGACGCTCAGAGGGAGTGAACACGCGGTGCAGGAGGTGAGATGGGGCCATTATCCATGAGCTGGGGCCATAATCCATGAGCTGCTGGGGCAAATCCATGAGCTGGGGCATATCCATGAGCTGGGGCAAATCCATGTGTGAGCTGGGGCATATCCATGAGCTGGGGGGCATAACCATGAGCTGGGGCAGTATCCATGAGCTGGGGGGCATATCCATGAGCTGGGGGGCAAATCCATGAGCTGGGGGGAAAATCCATGAGCTGGGGCATATCCATGAGCTGGGGCATATCCATGAGCTGGGGCAAATCCATGAGCTGGGGCAGTATCCTTGAGTTGGGGCAGTATCCATGAGCTAGGGGGCAAATCCATGAGCTGGGGCAGTATCCATGAGCTGGGGCATATCCATGAGCTGGGGCATATCCATGTGCTGGGCAGTATATCCATGAGCTGGGGCAGTATCCATGAGCTGGGGCATATCCATGAGCTGGGGCAGTATCCATGAGCTGGGGCAATATCCATGAGCTGGGGCAGATCCATGAGCTGGGGCAATATCCATGAGCTGGGGCAATATCCATGAGCTGGGGCAGTATATCCATGAGCTGGGGCATATCCATGAGCTGGGGCATATCCATGAGCTGGGGCAAATCCATGAGCTGGGGCAGTATCCATGAGCTGGGGCATATCCATGAGCTGGGGCATATCCATGAGCTGGGGCAGTATCCATGAGCTGGGGCATATCCATGAGCTGGGGTAGTATCCATGAGCTGGGGCATATCCATGAGCTGGGGCATATCCATGTGCTGGGGTAGTATCCATGAGCTGGGGCATATCCATGAGCTGGGGCATATCCATGAGCTGGGGCATATCCATGTGCTGGGGCAGTATATCCATGAGCTGGGGCATTATCCATGAGCTGGGGCATATCCATGAGCTGGGGCAGTATCCATGAGCTGGGGCATATCCATGAGCTGGGGCAAATCCATGTGTGAGCTGGGGCATATCCATGAGCTGGGGCAGTATCCATGAGCTGGGGCATATCCATGAGCTGGGGCAGTATCCATGAGCTGGGGCATATCCATGAGCTGGGGCAAATCCATGTGTGAGCTGGGGCATATCCATGAGCTGGGGGGCATAACCATGAGCTGGGGCAGTATCCATGAGCTGGGGGGGGGGGCATATCCATGAGCTGGGGGCAAACCCATGAGCTGGGGCATATCCATGAGCTGGGGCATATCCATGAGCTGGGGCAGTATCCATGAGCTGGGGCATATCCATGTGCTGGGGCAGTATATCCATGAGCTTGGACAGTATCCATGAGCTGGGGCATATCCATGAGATGGGGCAGTATCCATGAGCTGGGGCAATATCCATGAGCTGGGGCATATCCATGAGCTGGGGCAATATCCATGAGTTGGGGCAATATCCATGAGCTGGGGCAATATCCATGAGCTGGGGCAGTATATCCATGAGCTGGGGCAATATCCATGAGCTGGGGCAATATCCATGAGCTGGGGCAGTATCCATGAGCTGGGGCATATCCATGAGCTGGGGCAGTATCCATGAGCTGGGGCATATCCATGAGCTGGGCAGTATCCATGAGCTGGGGCATATCCATGTGCTGGGGCAGTATCCATGAGCTGGGGCATATCCATGAGCTGTGCATATCCATGTGCTGGGGCAGTATATCCATGAGCTGGGGCATATCCATGAGCTGGGGCAGTATCCATGAGCTGGGGCAGTATCCATGAGCTGGGGCATATCCATGAGCTGGGGCATATCCATGTGTGAGCTGGGGCATATCCATGAGCTGGGGGGCATAACCATGAGCTGGGGCAGTATCCATGAGCTGGGGGGGGCATATCCATGAGCTGGGGGGCAAACCCATGAGCTGGGGCATATCCATGAGCTGGGGCATATCCATGAGCTGAGGCAAATCCATGAGCTGGGGCAGTATCCATGAGCTGGGGGCAAATCCATGAGCTGGGGCAGTATCCATGAGCTGGGGCATATCCATGAGCTGGGGCATATCCATGTGCTGGGGCAGTATATCCATGAGCTGGGGCAGTATCCATGAGCTGGGGCATATCCATGAGCTGGGGCAGTATCCATGAGCTGGGGCAATATCCATGAGCTGGGGCATATCCATGAGCTGGGGCAATATCCATGAGTTGGGGCAATAACCATGAGCTGGGGCAATATCCATGAGCTGGGGCAGTATATCCATGAGCTGGGGCATATCCATGAGCTGGGGCATATCCATGAGCTGGGGGGCATAACCATGAGCTGGGGCAGTACCCATGAGCTGGGGGGGCATATCCATGAGCTGGGGGGCAAACCCATGAGCTGGGGCAGTATATCCATGAGCTGGGGCATATCCATGAGCTGGGGCATATCCATGAGCTGGGGGGCATAACCATGAGCTGGGGCAGTACCCATGAGCTGGGGGGGCATATCCATGAGCTGGGGCAGTATCCATGAACTGGGGGGCAAATCCATGAGCTGGGGCAGTATCCATGAGCTGGGGCAGTATCCATGAGCTGGGGCATATCCATGAGCTGGGGCAGTATCCATGAGCTGGGGCAATACCCATGAGCTGGGGCATATCCATGAGCTGGGGCAATATCCATGAGTTGGGGCAATAACCATGAGCTGGGGCAATATCCATAAGCTGGGGCAGTATATCCATGAGCTGGGGCATATCCATGAGCTGGGGCAAATCCATGAGTTGGGGCAGTATCCATGAGCTGGGGGGCAAATCCATGAGCTGGGGCAGTATCCATGAGCTGGGGCATATCCATGAGCTGGGGCGCATCCATGTGCTGGGGCAGTATATCCATGAGCTGGGGCAGTATATCCATGAGCTGGGGCAGTATCCATGAGCTGGGGCATATCCATGAGCTGGGGCAATATCCATGAGCTGGGGCAACATCCATGAGTTGGGGCAATATCCATGAGCTGGGGCAATATCCATGAGCTGGGGCAGTATATCCATGAGCTGGGGCAATATCCATGAGCTGGGGCATATCCATGAGCTGGGGCATATCCATGAGCTGGGGCAAATCCATGAGCTGGGGCAGTATCCATGAGCTGGGGGGCAAATCCATGAGCTGGGGCAGTATCCATGAGCTGGGGCATATCCATGAGCTGGGGCATATCCATGTGCTGGGGCAGTATATCCATGAGCTGGGGCAGTATCCATGAGCTGGGGCATATCCATGAGCTGGGGCAGTATCCATGAGCTGGGGCAGTATCCATGAGCTGGGGCAATATCCATGAGCTGGGGCATATCCATGAGCTGGGGCAATATCCATGAGCTGGGGCAATATCCATGAGCTGGGGCAGTATATCCATGAGCTGGGGCAATATCCATGAGCTGGGGCATATCCATGAGCTGGGGCATATCCATGAGCTGGGGCAGTATCCATGAGCTGGGGCAGTATCCATGAGCTGGGGCATATCCATGAGCTGGGGCAGTATCCATGAGCTGGGGCATATCCATGAGCTGGGGCATATCCATGAGAGCTGGGGCAGTATCCATGAGCTGGGGCATATCCATGTGCTGGAGCAGTATCCATGAGCTGGGGCATATCCATGAGCAGGGGCATATCCATGTGCTGGGGCAGTATATCCATGAGCTGGGGCATTATCCATGAGCTGGGGTATATCCATGAGCTGGGGCAGTATCCATGAGCTGGGGCAATATCCATGAGCTGGGGCAGTATCCATGAGCTGGGGCATATCCATGAGCTGGGGCAGTATCCATGAGCTGGGGCATATCCATGAGAGCTGGGGCAGTATCCATGAGCTGGGGCATATCCATGTGCTGGGGCAGTATCCATGAGCTGGGGCATATCCATGAGCTGGGGCATATCCATGTGCTGGGGCAGTATATCCATGAGCTAGGGCATTATCCATGAGCTGGGGCATATCCATGAGCTGGGGCAGTATTCATGAGCTGGGGCAGTATCCATGAGCTGGGGCAGTATCCATGAGCTGGGGCATATCCATGAGCTGGGGCAGTATCCATGAGCTGGGGCATATCCATGAGCTGGGGCATATCCATGAGAGCTGGGGCATATCCATGAGCTGGGGCATATCCATGAGCTGGGGCAATATCAATGAGAGGAGCTGGGGGCATAGCCATGAGAGGAGCTGGGACAAAATCCATGAGAGGAGCTGGGGCATTATCCATGAGAGCAGCTGGGGCAGTATATCCATGAGAGGAGCTGGGGCAGTATATCCATGAGAGGAGCTGGGGCAATATCCATGAGAGGAGCTGGGGCAATATCCATGAGAGCTGCTGGGGCATATCCATGAGAGCGGGGGCAGTATCCATGTGTGCTGGGGGCAGTATCCATATGTCCTGGAGGCATATCCATGAGAGCTGGGGCAATATCCATGTGTGAGCTGGTCTGGGGCAATATATCCATGTGTGAGCTGGTCTGGGGCAATATATCCATGTGTGAGCTGAGGCGCAATATATCCATATGTGAGCTGAGGCGCAATATATCCATATGTGAGCTGAGGCGCAATATATCCATATGTGAGCTGGGGCAATATATATCCATGGGTGAGCTGCTGGGGGCAATATATAATTGTAAACTGGGGCAATATATCCATATGTGAGCTGGTCTGGGGCAATATATCCATGTGTGAGCTGGTCTGGGGCAATATATCCATGTGTGAGCTGAGGCGCAATATATCCATATGTGAGCTGAGGCGCAATATATCCATATGTGAGCTGGGACAATATATATCCATGGATGAGCTGCTGGGGGCAATATATAATTGTGAACTGGGGCAATATATACACACATATGTGAGCTGGGGGCAATATATATCCATGGGTGAGGAGCTGGGGGCAATATATATCCATGGGTGAGCTGCTGGGGGCAATATATCCAGAGCTGCTGGGGGCAATATATATCCATGTGTGCTTTCACTGCCTTCGAACAGGCACCGTACTTGCTGGCAGTTGGCAAAAATTTGTGTGAGCATATGAGAGAGTTCCACAGCAATAAACCTCACAGTAATGTGCGCTGTGTATGAGCATTCAATGTTATATGGGAGTACTGATTTAGGAGTAAGAGTAGTTAAAAAAAAATCTGTAAAACTCGGGGGGGTGACACCATAAGTTACCGCACCGGGTGACACCAACCCTAGTGACACCACTGCACACATACACACACACACACAACACTTATACAGGCATTAACAGACATGCAAGCATAGTAACAAGGAGATCTATAAAGGCAGCAATACCAGACATTTTATTGAAAGGGCACTTATAAAATTCCTCACCCTGTTCTCGTGGAAATCTTGCAGGCAGGACACAGGAAAGCTCAGAGCAGTCTCCTGCTTCTCTCCAGGGACGTGATTCCCTGATCAATGACCTGGAACTCACGCTGGGCAGAGGCTTCGTTTATCAGACAGGCCGGGACCTCTGACAGCAGCACGGCAGGGCACGGATGGAAAGGGGCGCCTGTTTGAGAGAAGAAAAAAACCCTTCTGTGATCTACAGAAGGGTTTCCAGCCTGCTGCAGGAGGTCACAGTTTACGTGCAAGAGGCAAGTATGGCCCCAAATGCAACATCTAGGAAGCCATGAACTAAGGCAACTGTCTGACTTGCTTCGGGATGCGCAGGGCCTGCTCCTCTGTGGTCCTGCCTCCGCGGCTCTGCCGGTCCTCCAGCTCCAGTTTGACAGCCGCCGGCCAGAATGGGAGAAAAATTTAGCAGGGAAGTCAAGCACCAGGAGCCTGCAACAGGCGTTTGACTGGCCTCCTCCTCTATGTCCCCCACGTGGAAGGACGTGCACGTCTATGTGCATCACATGGCAGGTGAAGGGGCGGTGCTAATACACTGTGCCTTCCCAGCCTTGTGATCTGGATCTGGGAGGCACGCGCGGCTGCAGCGGCTGTCAAGAAACCAGCGGCGGCCAGTCAGTGGGTACCCGCGCCGGCCCCAGCAACCTGCTGGCTCTTAATTCTATGCAAAAGTGGCCCAAACAGTAAGCAGCCTATCGGGATTCCTCCTGCATAGCGCTTTTACGTCGAGGCCTAAATGGTGTCTGTTGCCATCTGCGTGGTGTGTGCGCACTTCAGGCTACGGTCAGACGAACGCATTTTTCACGTCTACCATCAGAAAGTGCGTTGATGCGTCCGAACGCACTTTTTCATGGAAGACGCGATAGCGGTCATACGATGCGCAATTTCGGCCGTGATTTTTGACAGAGCTATAGAAAACAAATGGACGTGATGTTGGCCGGACATGTGCAGTGTCTGACGTCTCCTAATCACGCCGCTAGCGGACGCAGCGCACTATGTGCGTCAGTACTAGCGGTTCTACGTTCTCGAAAAAATGCATTCCTTTGCCTCTTGCGTTGCGCGGCTAAACGTTCGTGCGGCCGTACTTCATATATTGGCCGTCATTGGATGTCATTTGCTGCTACTACGGCCGTAATAAAGTGCGGCTGCACACGCGTTCGCACTATGTTCGTTTGACCCCAGCCTCAGTGCACACATGCTTCGTGTGTTGGTCTCTAACACCTCCAATACAACCAGGCCACTCTTGCTATCTTGCTAGATCTCACTGTTTTAATTCCTCCATACACCAATCAGATCTTCCTCATACTCACAGAATTAAAAAAAGTTTTCCATCCTGCTGTCCCATCCACACTCCCACGCAGGCCCAGTCCCAAATTTCAGCTCTCCTTTCCAGCTGTTTCCACTTTTCTCTCTGATTAACCTTACTAAGCCCAAGCTTCTGGTCCTTCCCATGCAAACCCTGCTATATTCTTTCTGGCCACCAGTTTCATCTTCCGTCTGCTCCCATTTGTTTCACATACCCCCATCCCTTAGATTGCAAGCTCAATGGATGTCTGGCTGAGCACTTGTTTAAAGTGCTGTATTATCAGGACAGTTATGCTACGGGCAGGGTCGTCTCTTACTCATGTATCGTTATTACGTCTCAGGTTTGTGCTCCCCCTTGTAAAGCACTACAGAATCTGCTGGCACTATATAAATGACTGTAACGGGCAGGGCTGGTACTGCCTAGGGCGCACTGCAGCCTAGGGGCGCAGCCGACCCCAACCCAGGTTCCATTATGGCACCCGTTCCTCATTGTTGGCTCGCAGACCCCCGCTAGCAGCGCAGAAGGTGGGCATTTTATTGTGACACGCAGGATAGAGAAAAAAAATAAATAAAATGCGCAAGAAAGAGGCACAGAAAAAAGAGGCACAGACTGATCCCGGGCCCGACCAGCGGAGGGGTAAGATGGGTACCGAACGACCATGTGTGGCCCCGTGCACAGTGTGTCCCCCCCGCAGTGTGTGAGTGTGTGTCTGTCCCTGTGCAAAGTGTGTCGTCTCTCCGCACGCGCAGTGTGTGGTTGTGTGTGTGTGTGTGGTCCCCCCTGCATTTCCACAATTAACAATTTTTGCAGGGGGGGGGGTGCAAGTAGCTGGTCTTGCTTAGGGCTCTTATCTATGAAACACTTCATCTCTTTCTTATAATATCCCACCATTACAGGGGCATTCTAGAGGATATACATGCTTGTTTAAGTCAATATTAAAATTCCATTTTTAAATGTGTTATCTTTTAAAAGGCACTTTTTAAAACAAGATGTTTAGCATTTTTATTCCAGTATACAATCACCAGGCTGTTCCAGCCATTGTGATACCTCCTATCATTCCTGATCATATACAGTCAAATGCTTCTTATAACCAAACACGGAGGACATTAAGAGGGAATAAAATATACACAAAAACCTAGCACTGCACCAACATATATTTAGGAGGAACATTGAACATTCGATACAGAAAAAACAAAACAATACACAGGTATTGTTTTAGGTCCAGACACTGATGGTTTCTCTAGATATAAAACACTATCAGGGTTATCCAAAGAGATTCGAATTGCTTGAGAAAGGTAACCGAACGCTGAAAATCAGGGTTCGGTTACTTTTCCTGGCCATTCGGCTATCCAGAGAGCAGGCAATTCGCCAAATCCTGTCGAATTGCCTGAACATACGGTGCCTGTTCGGTCCCTGTTCGAGGGCAGTGAATCCCCATGAAAAAGCACTGCTTCGGCTATTCAGAGAACACAAACCAGCAGTGAAAGGTTCCCGAAATGCCCTGCCATTCGGTGGTTTAATTCGGCAAATTTATTCAGGAGAATCCCATAGACTTCAATGTTAAAAATATTCCCGTTTTAATTCAATATCTAATAAACCGTTCATTATAAAATTCTGCAGCAAAAAGTCTCTTTATTTATAGATTTTTTAGGATACTTTAAGCATTTTTCTGATTTTTTTAAAAAAAAAATTAAAAGTCCGATTTTTTTTTTTTTTTTCAGTTTGCTTATTTTTTTGTAACAGCCCTCTTTATTATCATTCCCTGGACCTCCTGTGAAAATTTCAGACATTTTCGCTCAGTAGTTTCTTTGCAAACAGCGTTTCATTTTCTCAGATTCATACAAATGGTTTTTCTAATTTATTCACTGCCTCCTCTACGTCACAGCTGCTTCGGCTCTGTGTGATTCGGCTCATGTTCGGCTCCTGTTCGGCTTCTTCGAAGGTTAATCCAGATGTTTTTGCTTGTTTTCAGCGTGCATTCGGTTAGTTTTCGTCAAGTTTGCGGCAGCTTTTCCCTGCAATTCGGGGACCCTGTGGTGTTTGCTGAATACACCGCAGGGTCACCGAAATGCAATCGGCAAAAGGAACCGAATTGAAGAGAACGAAAAGTCACCGAACGTGCGGTGACTTTTCGAATCTCTTTGGATAACCCTGATAATTATCAAACAAAAAATAAAATACATCTCATAAATTTATCTGTTCTGTCACAAGGAAATTATAGTTAATAATTCACAATTTAATCTTTAATCTAAACACGGTCTGGATTTTTTTTTGTTTTTATATTTTAATATCAAAGCTCCAAATTAGAAAACAAGAAAACTGTAGATGAGAAATGACAAACGTGATTTTAATTTTTGCGCTGTTCCAGGTATTTTTGTTTTAGCACATGTCCAGCAAGTAAGGTCATACAGTTTCATACAGGAACCATCACACACGGTATCTAGAAGCGCGAGTACATGTGTTGAACCATCCTTCAGTTAAGGTTTCCAAAGTATCACTTGTAGAGCGATAGCACTGGCCTTTCTGACGGCTTCACTGGAATCTGTCAGGCATCCTTGGATAAGTGTCACATCCTTTAATAGCAACGTACGGCCCTCTGGGGTCTCAGACAGGGTAGTCAATGCTTTCAGTGAGTTCAGGCGTACCCTGCTATGACTGTCAGTCACCAAGGTCAGCAATTTTGGAATGGCACCAGCATGAAAAGCAGCATATTTTCCTAAAGTGGGTAAAACATACATTATAGGCCCATTAAATGTAGTGGGATTTTTCCAAACACAATGGCCTGTTTAATAGCTGCTCTCTCTTTATGGCTTCTTAAGTTAAAGACTAGGAGGCCTGAGGGATTGTTGTTATTTTAACCGCAATAAATCTGGAAGACTCTTCCCACGTTTTCCATGCACAGTACCGGCTGAATTGTGACTGGCAAAGTTGTAAGAAGAGGGGGTGCTGGAATTTGCTTCCACTCACATAGTTGACGAACACACATTCTGTTCTGTATCAGTATATGGGTTACAAAGCAAGTGCTTCATAAAAATGGGAAAAGAAATTTAAAAAAGCGAGTCAAACCGCAAGGGATCCTAATCCAGCATCCGATTGTTAAATAGCAAGTTACCATCAACCAAAATGCAAAGGTTTATAACTAGACTAAATGGTGCGAGCTTAACATTTTTATTAAAATTGAAGGTCAGGCATTCCCTCCAAAAAAAGGTGTCTGTGGTCACGGGCAAGGATTTTCCACTTATTATTTACAGTTATATTGTGGCAGTTCCCCCTTGTTTCCCTATCATTGAGCCGAAACGCTATGGTGTCCAATTATCCCACAAAAGGCCTAGAACAGACAGAAGCAATCATACCTCGAGTGGTGATTGTGATGTTCATCAGGCTTCCAGCAGCGTTAGCTTTTACATCACCATCACTGTCCTCCAGCAGTTGTATGAGCAGAGGGACGACCTCTTCCTGACACACTCTGTCCTTCCCTGCTAGTGGTACACTGCAAGATGGAAACAGGGTGTCAGCACATTACATAGATAACATCACTTAGTAAATGTTTCTTAGATTTTTGTGACTTCTCGATTTGGGTCGTAAAATGTAATATGCTGCTAAATTGTGGCCAACGTACATTTCTGCTGAGTTCCTTTCATCTAAATCAGAGAGCTTGGTTTGCTTCCAGAAAAATGGGAAGAAATTATACTGATCAACACTACCAGGGTTATTCAAAGAACTCCGAATTGTGACCGAAAGGTAACCGAACGCTGAAATTCAACATACGGTTGGTTACCTTTCCTGGCCATTCGGCTATTCAGAGAGCAGGCAGTTTGCCAAATGTTGGCGAATTGCCTGCACATACGGTGCCTGGTTGATGACTGTTCGAGGGCTGTGAAATCCCCATAGAAAAGCAATGCTTCGTCTATTCAGAGAACAAAAACCAGCAGTGAAAAGTTGCCGAAATGCCCTGCTGTTCAGTGGTTTCATGCGGCAGATTTATTCAGACGAATCCCATAGGCTTCAATGTAAAAAATATTCCCGTTTTATTCCAATATCTAATAAACCGTTGATTATAATATTCTGCAGTAAAAAGTCTCTTTATTAATAGATTTTTTAGGATCTTTCCGGATTGTTTTGGAAAAAAATTTCCTTTTTTTTTTTAAATCGTTTTTTCTTTTTTCTGTAACAGCCCTTTTTATTATCATTCATTGGATCTTATATGTAAATTCCAGACATTTTCATTCTGTAGTTTCTTTGCAAACAGCGTTTCACTTTTCAAACATTCAAGCGTACTATTTTTTTTTTCTCTCACTCCATTCGTCTGCTGTGTCGGGTTTTCCGGTGGCTGCTCTGCGCTGTGATCGGCAGCTGCTCGGGTTTCTCCGGCGTGTTCGGCGTGGTTAATCCAGATGTTTTTGCGGGTTTCGTGTGCCTTCGCCGGGTTTTGCGTGAATGTTCGTCAGGTTTGCGGCGGCTTTTCCCTGCACTATGACGGCCCTGTGGTGCTTGCTGAATACACCGCAGGGTCGCCAAAATGGGATCGCCGAATCGCACCGAATTGAAGAGAACGAAAAGTCACCGGACGTGCGGTGACTTTTTGATTCTCTTTGAATAACCCTGAACGGCACCTGCTCTCCAGGTTAGTGATTCTTCCATTCGTTTACAAATAAAACTTAAGATAATATAACCGAAAAAAATAGATCCTTTCGAAATGTTTGAAAACAGTTTCAGTCTCCTTCAACATTTAACAATTCATCAAATATGTTCTATTAATTTGTCACTATCTTCCATACCTGCCTTGGTTCTTATGTGGACAGCCACTTAATTTTTACCAGTCTTCTCATCGTATCAGCCAGAGCCTAAACTACAGAACGTCTCCTGGGTTGCCACCTACTTATCAAACTCCCTCACCACAGTGTTACTGTCACTAGACATGTGAACTTATTATTATAAAGATATACTACTTGCAAACTCTTGCTTATATTGCCGCAAGCAATGACCTTTGGAATTTATGGTTATTGTTGACAACTCTGCGGTATGAAACTCTATTAGAGAACTTTAGACTTATGATAATCAGGTCCACCTTCCAGATATCATAAATAACTCACCATTAGAGGTATCTTATATAAGAGCCCACACTGCGGACCTTCCCAAGGCAAGACCAGATAAACCAAATAAGAAAAGTGATGTATAAAGAGATTGATCAGGATAACATAACTCCAGTATTAGGGTCATATGGATATATGAAAATAACACAAGCCCCTCCTATACCTCGGCAGTTCAATGCTGCTAATTACTCAGCTTCTAATTTCCCGCGCTGAGACCAAGTGTAGATGCGATGGCGCAGTGTGTTATTATATACTGTTCCATCAAATATGGAAGCTACAAAGAGACGCTGGCCTTTGGTTCCCTTTAGCTCCATTCCTTACACCCCACAAGATTAAGTGAGTCAAGGTCTTGCCTGTGCAATGAAACCGAACATGACTATCAGGGTTATTCAAAGAGATTCGAAAAGTCACCACACGTTCGGTGACTTTTCGTTCTCTTCAATTCGGTTCCTTTTGCCGATCCCATTTCGGTGTATTCAGCAAACAGCACAGGGTCCCCGAATTGCAGGGAAAAGCTGCCGCAAACCTGACGAAAACTAACCGAATGCACGCTGAAAACAAGCAAAAACATCTGGATTAACCTTTGAAGAAGCCGAACAGGAGCCGAACAGGAGCCGAATCACACAGAGCCGAAGCAGCTGTGACATAGAGGAGGCAGTGAATAAATTAGCAAAACCATTTGTATGAATCTGGGAAAATGAAACGCTGTTTGCAAAGAAACTACTGAGCGAAAATGTCTGAAATTTTCACAGGAGGTCCAGGGAATGATAATAAAGAGGGCTGTTACAAAAAAAATAAGTAAACTGAAAAAAAATCAAAAAGAAAATCGGACTTTTAAAAAAAAAAAAAAAAAATCTGAAAAATGCTTAAAGTATCCTAAAAAATCTATAAATAAAGAGACTCTTTGCTGCAGAATTTTATAATGAACGGTTTATTAGATATTGAATTAAAACGGGAATATCTTTAACATTGAAGCCTATGGGATTCTCCTGAATAAATCTGCCGAATTAAACCACCGAATGGCAGGGCATTAGGGGAACCTTTCACTGCTGGTTTGTGTTCTCTGAATAGCCGAAGCAGTGCTTCTCTATGGGGATTTCACTGCCCTCGAACAGGCACCGAACAGACACCGTATGTGCAGGCAATTCGCCAGGATTTGGCGAATAGCCTGCTCTCTGGATAGCCGAATGGCCAGGAAAGGTAACCGAACGCTGATTTTCAGCGTTCGGTTACCTTTCTCAAGCAATTCGGATCTCTTTGGATAACCCTGAAAGTATTGTATAAAAATAAATAAAAACAATTAAATTAACCTCTTCCCTGCTGATGACGTGTGGGGAACGTCCTCATAGACTCCCGCTGTATGTGCAGGACGTTCCCCACACGTCATCCGCTCGGTACTCACCTCTCTGCTCCAGGGTCCCGCCGAGTTCTGACTTCAAGGAAGTCAGACGCTGCTTTTATGGGCCCTCCCTTGCCCTCCCGCAATGACGTAATTTTCAGGAGATCACCTGGCAAAGCTGGGAGATCGCCTGGAAGGAAGGGTGGATCCTTTCGGATCCCTCTCCCTCCCGATCGGGAAGAGCTAGAAGGAAAAGTCAGGCACCGCATAAAAGGGGAGAGTTCCCCTTTTAAGTGGTGCCTGACTTTAACCCCTGAGACGTTGGTCCGCGATCCGGCACAGGATCGCGGCCTAGTTCCGGTGGGGGCCACCATCTTGGAGGGAAGCGCAACCTCCGGGTCCCCCCTTGTCACCTAAAGTCATTGCGCATGGCAATTTTCATAAGGAACCCCCCTATCTCCGAATGGTGGTAGCTAGATGGTCATGTTTGGTGTCATTCGAAAGGCCGCAAACATGACCATGTTC
This sequence comes from Leptobrachium leishanense, assembly GCA_009667805.1. Taxonomy (NCBI): domain Eukaryota; kingdom Metazoa; phylum Chordata; class Amphibia; order Anura; family Megophryidae; genus Leptobrachium; species Leptobrachium leishanense. The sequence goes on along the minus strand of CM019063.1, from coordinate 169,758,902 downwards.
AAATTAATAAAAAATTTACTAAAATAAAAATTATTTAAAAAAATAAAGAAAATTAAAAAAACAAAAAACTTGTTTTATTTTGGGTGTTATTTTTATTAATGCAGCAATATTGTTTCCCATTTCAATTATAATGTGAACAATGATGCTGCACTAATGATTTTGTTTCTATGGAGGGCGTTTGCTAAAAATCCCGTAACTCCCCCCAAAAAAATGTAACGAGTCCCCATTTCTAATTTTTTTAACAAGCGCACCCCATAGAAAATATAAACGCAAAGGCTTGGATAAAAAAATATGAAAAAAACAACACTTTACATGCTGTAGATCAGGGGTGGGCAAATTGCGGCCCGCAGGCCACATGCTGCCCCCCACAGAGTTTTTTATGGCCCGCTAAGCAGGGCTCGAGTCCTACGGGAACGCGCAGGAACAGCGTTCCCGCATTTCTCCCGCAGCAGGAACATTGCGGGAATGCATGTTCCCGCTGTGGGCAGCCGGGGCATTCCTCTAGCAGCCCCTGGCCTCGCGTTCCCTCCAAGCCCTGCGTGATGATCCCTCGCGCGGCCACCTCCTCAGCCCTCTGAAAGGCTGTGTCACGGCCTACAGCCGGAATCTTGCGAGATCACGTCACAGCCTTCAGAGGGCCTGGCTGAGGAGGCAGCTGCGTGCAGGAGCATGCCTGAGCTCGGAGGAACACGCGTTCCTGAGGTATGCAGGCTGGGTAAGTATATTTCTGGGGGTCTCTGCCTGGCTAAAATGAATTCTGGGGGCATGTGTCTGGCTATAATTAGTTCTGGGGGCAAGTGTCTGGCTGTAATTAGTTCTAGGGACATGAGTCTGGCTGTAATTAGTTCTGGGGCCAAGTATCTGGTTGTAATTAGTTCTGGGGCCAAGTAGGCCAGGCAGGGCATATCGTATACATATAATAATGATATATTATGAATCTGCTGAAAAAAAGGATATATCATTTGTCTGGGTCGTATAATAAAACGTGACTTCAAATCTCGTTTAAAGATGATGAGCAAAAGCGGTAAAAATTAGCTCAGCACACAGACGTGAAATGGCTCAGCAGCGAAGGGGTTAAAAAGTATTTTTGCTCTAAAAGCAGCAGCTTTGCTATATATATATATTTTTTTCTTTACTTAGGGCAGAAGCATTGTTAGCTTTATAACTCACCTTCTCATTTCCCACGTGGGGCGAAAAAGTGGAGGTGATAGCACAATGCTAAATGCTACAAATGTCAGTGACATTTCGGTGCTTTCTGAATAACCCTGATAGTCTCATCCTCAATCCCAATTGTCAAATCACAACAATTACCTTTATTATTAAATTGGCTAAATAAGCAAATATATAAACTATAATAATGATCACTTGTTGGGTTCTGGCTAGTTCATTCCACAGAGAAGTACACTATAATACATATTCTAGAAAAATGTAAAATATATATATTTATGGACATGATCACACACCAAATGCACCTGCAAGAAAATGAAGAATTCTGCACACTGACCAGGATCTCTCCAGTTATTTAATCTCTATTGTAATTCCCTTTTTTTGGAGTACAGTAAGGAGAAAAAGAAGAGAATCCATAATGCTGCTGATAAACTCTACAGTCCTTTTATCATGTTTGTGCAATTGTTTAATTAGTGAGCTGTTAGCCAATCTTCTAAACTCCCACCTCTTATTAGCAAAGTAATTACATCAGCATTATTAGTCAGTGAGCTACAGTATATAGCTGATGTTGACTATTTCCTGTACAAATAAGAACCATGTTCAGCAACTGCAAAAAACAACTGATGCTTACAGCTCCATTTGCAAATTTGAGAGTACACCACTGGCTTGACTGTTCATAGGAAATTTAAAAAGAAAACATACAGGGTTATTCAGAGAGCGTGAAAAGCAGGAGAATGACTGGAGAATGAAAAATTCTAGGTCAAAATAGCCAAACCAGAAAAATTCTCCCTTTCATCTCACTTTCCAAATCGGCTATTTTGACCTAGAATTTTTCATTCTCCAGTCATTCTCCAGTTATTCTCCAGTCATTCTCCAGTCATTCTCCAGTTATTCTCCTGCTTTTCACGCTCTCTGAATAACCCTGATAGTGTTAAAGGGACGCTACCACTTACATAAATTGTAACTAGATTACTTGTGCAAGACAAACAAAATCACATTATAAAAACACAAGCTGCTGTTTTTTTTTCTTTTGTTCGAAGTATTTGAATGTAAAAAGGAAAAATAAAATTAGCAGGGTTATCCATACAGGGTTATCCAAAGAGATCCGAATTGCTTGAGAAAGGTAACCGAACGCTGAAAATCAGCGTTCGGTTACCTTTCCTGGCCATTCGGCTATCCAGAGAGCAGGCAATTCGCCAAATCCTGGCGAATTGCCTGCACATACGGTGCCTGTTCGGTGCCTGTTCGAGGGCAGTGAAATCCCCATGAAAAAGCACTGCTTCGTCTATTCAGAGAACACAAACCAGCAGTGAAAGGTTCCCGAAATGCCCTGCCATTCGGTGATTTCATGCGGCAAATTTATTCAGGAGAATCCCATAGACTTCAATGTTAAAAATATTCCCGTTTTAATTCAATATCTAATAAACCGTTCATTCTAAATTCTGCAGCAAAAAGTCTCTTTATTTATAGATTTTTTAGGATACTTTAAGCATTTTTCTGATGTTTTTTTTTTATTAAAAGTCCGATTTTTTTTTGATTTTTTTTTCAGTTTACTTATTTTTTTTGTAACAGCCCTCTTTATTATCATTCCCTGGACCTCCTGTGAAAATTTCAGACATTTTCGCTCAGTAGTTTCTTTGCAAACAGCGTTTCTTTTTCCCAGATTCATACAAATGTTTTTTCTAATTTATTCACTGCCTCCTCTATGTCACAGCTGCTTCGGCTCTGTGTGATTCGGCTCATGTTCGGCTCCTGTTCGGCTCCTCTTCCTCTTTTTCAAAGGTTAATCCAGATGTTTTTGCTTGTTTTCAGCGTGCATTCGGTTAGTTTTGGTGGGTTTACGGCAGCTTTTCCCTGCAATTCGGGGACCCTGTGGTGTTTGCTGAATACACCGCAGGGTCACCGAAATGCAATCGGCAAAAGGAACCGAATTGAAGAGAACGAAAAGTCACCGAACGTGCGGTGACTTTTCGAATCTCTTGGATAACCCTGAAAGAGATTCGAAAAGTCACCGCACGTTCGGTGACTTTTCGTTCTCTTCAATTCGGTTCCTTTTGCCGATTGCATTTCGGTGACCCTGCGGTGTATTCAGCAAGCACCACAGGGTCCCCGAATTGCAGGGAAAAGCTGCCGCAAACCTGACGAAAACTAACCGAATGCACGCTGAAAACAAGCAAAAACATCTGGATTAACCTTCGAAGAAGAACAGGAGCCGAATCACACAGAGCCGAAGCAGCTGTGACGTAGAGGAGGCAGTGAATAAATTAGCAAAACAATTTGTATGAATCTGGGAAAATGAAACGCTGTTTGCAAAGAAACTACTAAGCGAAAATGTCTGAATTTTTCACAGGAGGTCCAGGGAATGATCATAAAGAGGGCTGTTACAAAAAAAATAAGTAAACTGAAAAAAAAAAAAAAAAAAAAAAAAATCGGACTTTTTTTTTTTTTTAAAAATTCAGAAAAATGCTTAAAGTATCCTAAAAAATCTATAAATAAAGAGACTTTTTGCTGCCAGAATTTTATAATGAACGGTTTATTAGATATTGAATTAAAACGGGAATATTTTTAACATTGAAGTCTATGGGATTCTCCTGAATAAATTTGCCGAATTAAAGCACCGAATGGCAGAGCATTAGGGGAACCTTTCACTGCTGGTTTGTGTTCTCTGAATAGACGAAGCAGTGCTTTTTCATGGGGATTTCACTGCCCTCGAACAGGGACCGAACAGGCACCGTATGTGCAGGGAATTCGACAGGATTTGGCGAATTGCCTGCTCTCTGGATAGCCGAATGGCCAGGAAAGGTAACCGAACGCTGATTTTCAGCGTTCGGTTACCTTTCTCAAGCAATTCGAATCTCTTTGGATAACCCTGTAGGTTTTTTTAATCTCCCGTTTCCATTTTATGGATTTTTACCATGATGCAACAACTACCAAAATCTGCGCAAATGCTTTTGTTTTGTTTTTTTGAGAAAGGATTTTACCAGGAAGGATACATCGAGATTTCTCTTATTTTCAAGTGTCCTGGGTGACGAGTATGTA